>LR736866.1:5419814-5443555 GCA_902654985.2 Oryctes borbonicus
AACTTCGAATACGGTTTACCTCGTAGGATATCGCTTTTTGCAGTAGACAAGTATCAACTAAGCTACAATAAACTTAGTTATGCAAAGGGGGTGAAAAACTTACCGTAACCTAAATTGGACGCAGCTTATATACATGATGTAACGCAACACAATCTCACGAATACCTAACATTTAATTACGTACCGTACAAGAGGATGGAGATGAAGTAAACGAAAATCGATAGTTATGTACTGATACATCCCAGAGGCGTAATTATTTAACTATTTATTGGACGGTTACCTCCAAAGAACGGTCAGCCAGCAATCTCCTCTATTTATATAAATGGGCTTTTAATGTTGCCTATCTTCTGTAAATGATCTTCTAATCAGTAAAATATGAGGATAGAGGTATTCTTGATATATATACAGTAGTCCGCCTTAATAATACTAAGATGGCAAAACAGTTTTTTTAGTTTTGTAAGGCGAAACTATGTGCAACTGGAATAATATGAAACATTTTATAAATTTATTTTACATTACTTGTAATGCTTGTGTAATATGTGCTTTACCCTATTTTTTTTTTATTTATCGCTCTATATAAGCCCTTGATATAAAAACGTACTGCTCGAACAATGCTTTATAAATTGGAACGCAAACCCCACAGTACATATAAAACGTAAAGTTCATGCGGAATAATCACATATTCTGGCACTACTAACATATCAAACCTCCTAGGTACATTATTCTCAACGGTTCCCGAAAGACATAAACTACCTAGATTCCGTGTACCTTTTAACAGGTTGTTATTAGATCATTTATCGGCCACATGTTGCGTTGTCTACCAGCCCGTTTTAATAAAATTATTGCACGGCAACTACCATAAACCATACCCGCGTTACGTTTTAACAAGATTATTTCAACACATCCAGTAAATGGCACAATAAATTTCCTTTATTGACCTTCGGGACTTTGAATAGCGTTTTTCAATTCAATTTTGAGGAAATCGATAACCGCCAGCGATTTGCACGCAATACTACCAACAGAAATGAGCATGAGTCTGCACGTATATCTGTGTGTACGACTTGAACAGCTTCGAGCATAAATCTTTCTTCCATATCAATAACATTCTAATTGAGTTATTTATTAGCGTCTGCAGCCAATCGTTTGCGACAGTACTTCAGGTTTAAGGAAAAGTTTATAATAAATTTTCTAAACGCGTTAGTCGCAGGTAACTTATATTTATAGGGATTATCACCTACAACACCCCGTTTTACCCACAAAACGATATCAAGTTGCTTCGTTTATTGTAAGCAAACCCAGATTGATGATGAGGAAAAAAAAATTCTGGACATAATTTAATTTCGTCCAATCAGCATAGGTTTGTCATACTACGATACAAAACCTCATGAACGGAATTTTTTATAATTTAAGTCAGAAAACATGTATGGTACGTTATCCCCAAATTAAACCATGAGGCGTCAGACGATTAACAGACAACTGTTTACGTCCTACTTCGATCAACGTAGAAACAAGTAGAAGTTAAACAGTTTATCACAACGATCATTGCAACAATGAAGATATAATCGATTCGGAATAACTGAATATAACGTAGTAGTTAATGAGAATGTTGTAGACAAAGTCATAGGACCCGGCAAAATGCAGTGCTCTCAGACTCTAGACTTGCAAGAAATTCCTGATCCTAGATGCTGAGGTAGATAATATTTCACCTTTTTTTATCTAGAACACACCATCAGCACACCAGATCACACCAGATCACCGTTTCCAAGGGGATATTTTTGATCCTAGCAGCGCATTACTCAATTCACCTTAAAATCGTAGACAGAAAGATCAACCTGTTCACCATCAGCAATCAACTGACCAATAACCACGAATAGCTCCATCCCTAATCTCTGAAACAAACGATATCAACGTAATATTGCCAAAGCATTACAATGGAAATCCTACTAATGAAGAAGCAGGCAGACTAGTTGGTGCATGATATCACTCGCCCCAAACTCTTCAATTCAACCACCTCTATTTGCGCCTTTTAAGGGAATCAAAACTGTCGCCCATGATAACTTCTTAAAGAGATGGGATGAAATTAATTCCTGTTGTAGCTCTAAAACTACTTTAAAATATCCAAAGAAAAGGACAGCGTTAAGATATCTAAGATTGTCCAGAAGGGACCTTCGCATGGCTGTCGGGATTCTGACTGGACATTTCCGGCTAAAAGGGAAGCTACACAGTTTCCTTCGCTGACATCAGTTCCTCTGGGTAACGTCCTAATCTATGACAAAAGAACAGGTGGTGCGTATTGCAGCCCAAATGCTGTAAAACCTATGTCACCCTCTCAATGTCGAATACCATATGTGATAGTTTAAATTTTTATGTGTTATTTGTATTAATTTTTAACATACGCCTATCTGTTGTAGATTGCCGGAAACCGAAGAGGATATTAGGAATGGAAAATATCACCGCAGCTAATCCCATCAAACAAGGATTTACTTCGAAAACTATGTAACCGAACTATTACACAAACACGGGAAGAGGTAAATCGATCAATGCAAACTAAAGGAACAGACAAAACCTCAATAACTGAAAACCTGTGTCAAAATGGAAACCATAAGATTGACTATAACAACGTGAAGGTATTAATCAAAGTCACCCACTACCACCAGAGAATGGCGCGCAAATCTCTGTAAATTATGAAGAATTTCAACCGTCAGGATGGATTTGCAATAACTAGAGGTTCTTCGAGAGTTCTTCGAGAACACCGACGGAAACGAGCGACCCCCACGGAACAGGTGCACATTATTTAATTTATTTTCTCATTATCAACATTTATTTTTATTTTATCAAAATGGAGGAATAAATTTTATTTCCTCGTTGTACTCTTACATCAAACCACTTTTTAGTGTACCTATTTTAATTTTTTGTTTCAGATCTCTTCAACAAGTTTCATCAAATATCGCAACCATGTCCTCTACACATCGTAAAAGTCTAACAGCGGACCAGTATTACAATTCTATAATTGAAACCGTATTGTTTATTTTAACCCCCTTTTTGCATTGCATAATTACAAAATACCTAACACTAAAGCCACTGCATACAATGTCTATACAAGTATCAAGGTATTTCGGATTAACTTCGAATAAAACGTCTATAATTATTGCCTTTTACTATGAAAAATAAAAAAATGATATAACATATTATTCTCAACAAAAGTTTTAAAATTAATTAAATCAAAACAAGTGCAGAAGCTAAAGCTAATCACTGTAATTTGCCAATTTAAACTTTTTAAAGAATATTTCAAAAGCAAGCAAAAGAAGGAATGATTGATGTTTTCTTACCGCCAAGTAAAGAGGTATTTTGAATTTTCCCCCTAATATTAAGCAAGATCCCTATAACTGACAGGCCTTAACAATGCTTCCAATCGCAGTTTTTTACCCCGTCATTACTGTTGATTAAATAGGACTTTCCTGCAATTTTCCTAGTTTTCTTCGAGAAAAACGTTATATTAGGACAAAATAACTCATTTTTAATGACAAGAGAATGCTTGAGTTAGTAATTATTGAACCTATATTTGTGTAAATTATAATAATAATAAATAATAATAATAATTATATGTTTGGAATTCTACGTCTAAATGATCCATAAATATTATAGCTGCAATTTTTAAGTGTCAAACTTATAAGAATACGAAATCAATTTCAGTAATATAAAAATACAATACATATACCCTGAAGCATAAAAGTTTTCGTCTTCGATCGGATGAAAAAGTTCACTTGTAAATAAAATATTTACAGGATCCTGTATAAATTTCAGAACAACCTGCTTTCATGTTTTTGTGGTTCATAAAAATTTAAAAATCAATTACGATAACATAAGAACACCCCTCCTTTTAACGACATAATTATACTTGCTATTTCTGCTTAATGTATTAACTTTTGTTGATGTATTTTGTTAACAAAGTTATATTTGTATCGATACATATTTAATACCGCTGTCGAAAATTACAATTTAAAGTATTAGAAATTACCTTGTAATATTCTGGAGTTTGCTTAGTAACTTCAATTGTATTTATTTATAGAAATATAAAACAATATACTTCATAACATTAAGAATTCTCTACCTTTCTACCTTTCTTCTCTATTTAAAAATTACTCAAAACTGAATATTTCCTTGGCCTCCAAAGACATTACTTCTATACACATACACTGCCGTTCAGAGAAATTCGGTCGGTTAGTAAAAAACATGTAAAGGTTACAGAAACAAACGAAACTAAAAACAAAATGCAATTTTATTGTATGTACAGGTAAAAAAGACAAAAATAAATAAATAAAAAGTTATTCTGGCCTAATATAACATACTGAACACTATTTTTTTTTTCATCGCAAAAACCTCCTTTGCTGTTAATCACCGCTCGAACTATTCTAGGCATCCTTTCCATAAGTTTTGTTAAAACGGATTGTGGAATATCAATCCATTCATGTTGCAGAATATTCCATAAATGTTCTTGTGAAGTTGGGCATATTTTTCGGATCCTCCTGTCCAGTTCATCCCAAAACAACTCTATAGGGCTCAAATCTGGGCTTTGTGGGGGCCATGTTATTACTTTCAGGGTGTGCTGTTCTTCTTGCTCCTTTAGATAATTCTTACACACTAACGCAGTGTGTTTTGGGTCGTTGTCACGCATGAATGTAAAGTAACGGCCTATTATACGCAATCCTGATGGCACTGCATGATTCTGGAGTATTGCAAAATAATTTTCCTTCCTCATTACACCCTGCACTCTGCATAAATCTCCCGTCCCAGCAACGGAGAAACATTCCCACACTAACACAGAACTACGCCCTTGCTTCACTGTTGGCACAGTGCAATCCGAGATCATTTTTTCGGCTTTAGATCTTCGGACATAAACTCGTCGATTTTGCCCAAAAATCTCAAACTTTGACTCGTCACTCCAAAGCACGTGTTTCCAATCATCTAACGACCAATCTAGATGAGAACGGGCCCACTGTAGCCGTTTTGCTCTGTTGCTCCGGCGTAATAAGGGTTTTCGAATGGCACCGCGTCCATGAAGGTCCGCTTGTTGAAGTCGACGTTTTACCGTACTCGCCGAAACTTGTTCTTCACTGCCGCGATTGACTTCGGCTGCTATTTGTGGCGCTGTTAATTTTCTATTGCGTTTGCTTAATAATACAATTCTCAAATCTTCAGCTTTTGTTGTTTTCCTAGATGCTCCAGGACGAACACGATTTTCTATAGTTCCAGTTGTCCGATATCGCTTTATGATGTCATTTACTGTTGAACTTCTCATATTTATTTTTTCAGCAATTTGTCGCCCCGAATATCCTTCTTCAAACAGCGTAATAATGCGTGAACGTTTTTCTACACTGGTAGGCTTGCCACGTGCCATTTTGAAGTTAATTTTCTTAAAACTTTCGCGCAAAAACGACAGATGCACACCAACACACGTTTAACAGTAAAATGAAGCAAATTTATATCTTTACGCCTGCGATAAATAAACAAAAGTGATACTGCGGTATATTTCCTAAATGTATTGTTCGTTAATAATCCCCAAACGACGCGTTTCAAAAGATCGGTACTTCCGAGAAATTCTTGGAATGATAATAAAAGGGACTTTATTGTGGTTGTCGCAATATTTCTACTTTACATAATAATTTACGGCTTTAATCCCTTAGAAAAGAGTGTATGCTTAATATTTTTCTAATTTTATGTATTAATAATTGTATACAGTGTGATATAATAGATTTTTATTGTATGACCGAACTTCACTGAACGGCAGTGTACGTCGAATGAGGACTAAGACCCAGAACTAATTGTTTCTCAATTCTTTTTGGTTTCCCATACTTGCCACCGCTTTTTAAATATTATTTCCTATATACTTTACGTTAAGAACTTATTACATATAGCTATAATACATATATTATTTGAGTGTATTGTATAACATAACGCATTTGAGAGAACCCTTTTCGTAATGTGAATAAGCGTCAACCACTTATTACAGCCGAATCGAGATCCTCGTCAATTATATATTTCATAACACTAAAAGCTTTCCAGTTTCTCATTTATGCGCCCATACTCCCGTAAAAACATCGACAGATATTTTGGCAAAAGTAAGAAATAAATCAAGATAATTACGAATTTTTTACGACGTAAACGTCGAAGACTTCTAGAACTCATTATTTTCAGGATATCAAGCGCTAATACGAGTTCGCATCGAAGTGCAAATGAAAAATACATTTTCTGATATTTCCTTTTATGAAAGAACCCGGGTCTACGGATTAGGGGAAAAGGATCCAGATGTTCGGCGTCGGTATCGTTTTGAAACTCGGGGACTATACAGCGTAACGATCTAAACACCTGTAGCCTTTTACAAAATTGTCGTGTTACAGATACTTTAGTAATTAGTATCTATTGTATCCTTTTGAATGTTTAATCTAGTCTTTTCGTATGTGAGTTTTCGTCTGAAGGAAATAATTAAGCTTCACCCTACAGCAATCTTTTTTTATATTTATACCCATTAAGCATTAAAATTGGAATGCAGGTATACATTGAAGCCCGTTAATATGCATCTACAATTATGCGTTTAAGTGCAAAATGGGGCACGCGCATTTAAGCTTGATGTTCAAAGCTCGACATGTTCCATGCGACTAATTACGTAGCAATCCCAGCAAACCCTAAATTGGTATTTTGTAAGAACGGGAAAGAGTGGACGACGAAAACGAAGAAGACAGTAAACAAGAGTTTGATTCAATATAATTACAAAAATATCCGCTTGATTCGGACAAAATTCATATTTTCAATTTTTTATCAAGCTTTTAAGCTCATTTAAGCTCACTAAATGACTCTTAATTGTAGCTACAAATTTTGAGGTTGTACATGGACATTTATGTTAGAAAAATCATTTTTTAAACAAATCTGTTTTAATGTATTGGTTTTTGTTTACAACGGGAAGTTAAAAGAAGTTTTAAAAGTATTTTTTTTTTATATCGTCACATGAAAACGCAAATGCCCAATATTTATATTCAATTTTTAAGCGTTCTAGAGGTAAACCAGCCATCAAAATCGCGTAGCGTCCATATTTAGAACTTATGATAAAACTCGGACAAAATATTTTATAGGACAAGCAAAATAATATAAAATAAGATTCAACGTGCAATCGAAAGGAAAACTTTCTTTATATTTTGCAAATTCTGCAACAAAATTATTATCGCTAATTGATACATTATCAAAAACAAACAAATAATTTTTAGAGCACTCAAAAAAACATGTAATTAAAGTTAAACCTTGATCATATTTTTTATATTTATCCATCCTATAGCAATTTGGTTCCTTTCATAATAAATAACAAATCAGTATTGAACAAATCTCCGTCCGACAATGAATTTTTTTTTTTTTAGGTATCTAAATTCTTAAGCCACCCCTGTTGTTTTTCTCTTGCTGCTTTGATTCGTGACCTAACCATACGAGCGAATAAATTTATTTCTGCGGACAGTTCAAGCGGCAATATTTCTTTTTCGAATATGTTTATACGGTACACGCAGGAGCTACTCAAATCAGCTTTAAAGCGTTCAGAAGGCATCAGCGAGAGGATTTCTGGGCTTGATGTATAATGTTTTCTTTCCAGAAATAACGATGCTGTCAGCAGCGTTGCAGTTTCATTACTTAAGGTTAACGGATTTTTTTCAAGCAAAACCCCAATCGTGTTAAAGTGTGACAGCGGTATTCATGTACAGGCATTCCCTTAAAAGGTATTTTAAATTACAACACGAAGGTGAACATGTGCTGTAGTTTTAAAGCCATTTGTTATAGAAAAGATAATAAATTTTATTTGTAAGAAGCTATTTGTATAGCTTAAAGGATTTAATAAAGCAAATAAAAAAGTTATAATATTAAACACATCTGTTGATGCTTCTGTACTGGCGAAATCGTTACATATAATTTTTAATTTGGTTCTAAATCGTTCCGCATACTTACAACGATTTAACCAGTGTTTAAAAAAGATAATTTATGGAATCTCGCTTCTCTGCAATTTCTCCAGGGCATTCGGGGATATAGTATACATTTTTATTCGACAGTTACCAGCTGTATTTCTTCTTATCAACACGGATTTGTACAGTAATAAGCCCAGCCTCATCTACTCAATAGGTCAGCATGACAAAATACAGGTTTACCTTATTTATTTAGACTTTCAAAAGGCATTTAATCAAACTGACCATCAAGTTCTTTTGCAAAAGTTTTCCGAAGTTTACGTCTTCTTGGCTCCTACTTATAAATAGGAAATTTTGCGTATTATATACTTACACCGAATTTCCAGCTACTTCAAGAATCAAATTTGGGTCCACTTTTATTTATTCTTAACTTAACTTTCTTATTGCTAAACCTAACAGTCGATCTATATTCACATTTTTTCAGCTACATATTAACAAATATCTTATTACGGACATGTCAACATGTAAATTTAAGCACTTTTCATAGCGTTCCACCAATTTGGAATCCCTTCTGCATAAAACTCGACCTCCTGATCCAACCCGTCACAACATTTTGAAGATGTTTGTCGTCATCGAAGTACTGGGGCCCAAGCCACATCATCGTCTAAGAGAACAGGTAGGACCAAGTCAGGGCTGTACAGTAGATGATCAAAAACTTCCCATTTGTTCCTCTTGTGTTCGTTTTTGATCGTCTATCGTCCAGTCAGTTGTCCAGTCGATGATAATGAATATCATGTACGCAGCCATGAACGGTCGTGTATATGCACCAATAGATGATAATTTGCTTAAAAGACACGGAAACCATTTGGAGATATGTACTTAATTTTAGTTTGGGAAACAAATCCAGGCAGTAAACAAAAGAAAAAATCCTTTCGATATCCAAATGGTACATTAAAGCAGCAAGTGCCAAATTCGATTTTCCGTATAAGACCCTCTATTACAAACATTCTGGAAAAAAACAATTAAAAGGTAAATACGTCCTAATAGGCAGAGCGCAACGCTAAGAGAACAAAAAAAAAAACAAGAAAAACGGGAGAAAAATCTGTTAAAAATACTTTGGGAGGAATTAAAAAAAAAATAGTATTAATAATAATTATTTTTTTTAGATATGAAGGCAATTATTACACGGGTCAAGTAATGAACATAACTGACAAACAAATAAGAGTCAACATGATGAGCAAAAGTGGTACAAATAAATGGAAACGGCCACATGTCTCTCATGTACTATGGTACAACAAAGAAGATGTGATACACCTATATCATTTACTGTTGGTTTGACTGTACCATCCTTTGGTGCAAATGCATTTGCATTATTATATTATTAAAATTGAATTATTTTTAAATTAAAGAAATCTTCTGTTAAACACATTTATCTAAAAGATGGATGGCAATTGATTAATTAATCCGGGACGGCCTCATCCTCGAAATGGCTGTCCCGGATTAATCAATTAAACTTATGTGGTGCGGAGTGTGCCGATACTTTTGTGTTGTCTGTTATCTACCGGTGTATCAGTAGATAAATACAATTTTTAAATACAAGTATTTTTTAACCTGAACCGGTTTTTTTTTATTTTATAGTACGCATTTTAAATAAAGCATAACTGCAACCACGTATTTACAACTAAAGCTAAAAAACAAAATTTCAAAAGGCTGATGGTGCCATCTATCAGTAAGTATGCTTGATTTATAATAATCGACTGCTACATAGCTAAAATACTTTGATCTTATAATTGCAGTTCTCTTGAATAGGAATATTTAAGAATAACAATAAATTGCTGTATAGGAGCAATACTTTTATTACCTACACAGATCTTTTATAATTACAAAGCATTACAGTTTACTCGATAATTTGTACAAAGCCATTTTATATCTGAGAAAAGCTAACATTAAAAAAACATAGTTAACTAAATCGGTTTTCTAGCAATAGTTTACTACAAAAACTTAAAACACAAAATACTGAATTATTGCTAATGATAGTATAATTCTAATAATTTCTAATTCTAAGCAAATATAAAAAAACCAACGTTTCTTTTCGGTTTTTATGATTAAATTTAAATAATTATATTTGACTACACTTTATGTAATTGATTATGCCACAAATTCAAACCATACAAAGAATCGAAAAAAATGAGTAAAATCGTAAAACAAGAAGCTCACATCTTTCTTCTAAAATTATTTATTTCACCTGATACCATAAAGTAAGTAAAACACGTGTATAGAATGTTTTAGCTTAATATACGAATATACAATTTTTACACGGTATCTGTATATTATCCTTTATATTGAAGTAAGTAACGTTAATTTTTCATTCAACTGTAACTGAGTTTTCAATAACTGAGATAAAGAAATGACCATTAATAAATCTTTTACGTTGCTGTTAAACATTTCAGAGAATTGCTCATTACTCATATGTGGCACAGAATTAACCAAGTCCAGTAACGAACGTCCAACAGCATTATTTGCTGTCACACGATTTGCTAATACATCTTCGACATATGCTAATACTTGATCCAAAAGGGAAGCCATTTTAGAGCCTGCTTCTGAAACTTGAACGAAATCTGACATGGGATGGACAGTCCGTGATCTACCAGAACCACCGGTAGACCGAGCTGAACTACTCATCGTTTTTTGACATAATTGTAACCCAAACACTTCGGGATCGTAACAACTTATTTCTACTGGTACAGGTGTAAACATACAACCCTGTTTACCAGTCGGCACGCCGAGCTGCACGCAAACATACGCTTTCAAACCCATCCTAGCTCCTTGCAAACTGGTATCAAGCGTTAAATGTATTGGATTGTTACATTCTCTCGAGTAATATTCGTGAATTACTGAACTATGATTTGTTACTTCATGTCCAGTTGCCCACCAACCGACAATGTTTTCGTTAGAGTTCACTCGTCTATTCAACTCATAAACATCCATGGCATAACTCAGCTCGGCTTCCACCTGATCGTCATATTCTTTGTGGGGTACACAGAAGCAGTTTGTTACTTCCACTACACCTTTATCGGCGGAGCCTGCAAGTTTATAGGTTAGATAAACACATGTTGGCATATTTCCTATTATACGAAAAAAATGTTACAGGAGGATGTAATACGTATCTCTTACCTAACAATGTTCCTATCACCCTGTGGGAATCCGCATTTCTGCGTTCGTAGGCGTCTACTATTTGAAATAAAATAACCGGATGAGCTTTGACAATAAGGTTAAGCGCCATTTTGATGACAGACTAACGTTGCGCATGAGCGGGCAAGAATCGATTCAATCTTGCAACCTCATCGTTATAAAAATTACTAAAGGATGATTCAAATATGATGGAGCCACTTCGTTTGCGGAAAAAACTGTTTTTCTCCGCTTTTTATAGTTGAATCCTTTACGATAATTCATTAACGATCCTTGTTTTTCATTTCGAAACCCACAACTTAACTTATTAGAACTAAAATAAAATCTGCGAACGATTTCTTTCCTAGAGTATTGATGGCTTCGCTCAAAATGGTTTCGTTGCCCACCACTACCAAAACTGCCTCTGTGTATGCGTTGTTCTGGTATATCTGCAATGCAGGCGTGCCTCAGCAATACCAGTTTGTAGTGTGTGCGGCCGTTTTTTTTCTGGACAATACTTGATTGCAAAATACAGGTCTGTTAAAATTAGACCCAAAATAATGTCTACCTGACCCCCTCCCCCCACCTATTACATTTAAACGTGATTGTTTATTGATAGAGCAATCTCCGGCAAATATACTCAATATGAGTATTTCAACATTATAACGCGACGTGAAATTCTAGTACTAAAATGAAAACCTATATATAAGGTGACCTTCATTTCAATTTTAATGAATATACTGCTATGCCAGTAAACAATGTAAATGTTTATATAAATCATGTAAAATGTGTTTGAAAACTACATATTAGAACATTTGACAATAGAGGTCATGCACTTCATTCACATGAACTAATTATTACTTCTTAATAAGATGTAATTCACAACTAAAAGCTGTTTTATGTCACTCCACAGGAAGGAAAATGAATAGTGACAGTTCATCTGACCATACCACCACGGATTGTTCAACAGATTCATCAGATGATGAAAAGTTGGAAACAGTACAAGTATGTGGAACTCGTATACAAATACCACAAGGCTTATGCGAACGAAAAAATATATTTCAAGAATTCTTCTCGCTACACACGTGGAATTCCCTGACTGATAGTACTAAGCAGCATTTACATAAATTCCTACCAACTTTTCCAGAAAACGATGAACATGAGAAGAATACTACAATACAGAGGTTATTTAGTGGAGAAGCGTTCAAATTTTCAAATCCATTATCGGAGTTTCACGACCAGTTGAAAGCTGGTCACTACAGGCCCGACATCGCCAAAATGAGGTACATGATACGTAAAGCGGAACGAAAAGAAGCTAAGTGTAGATATCGAAAATTTAGAGAACGGTTAGAAAGTGAAGTTGTAGAATCTCGACAAACTTTACTAAATGTGGTTAGTGCATTACCGCCTGGTGTTGAACCACGTGTGGAAAAAACTAGTACAAATGCACCAGCGTATATTAGCCCAATAGCATATCGAACGAAGACGCGGTATTTTCAAGAATTGTCTGCGATCCGGTCGAAAGTTGATGAATCTGGGTTTTCATCGGATGAAAATTATCCTGAAGGCCCGCCAACATCAATATCAAGAAAACAAAAACGGCATTTAAATAGCATACGAAATTCGCATAATTTCAATGGTGAAAAATTTTTTGTATCAACGATGGCTTCAAAACCAAATGGACTAGATTTAGAACGTAGTATCACTCCTAATCATAATCCATTTTTTATTACGGAGGATAGTTACAAGCAATTACTTTTGAATCATAAACGGAGAAAACTGGATTGTCCAGATAATTCTGAACTGAATACAAGGGGGGCGACTGTAAACGACATAATACACAGAACTAAATTAACATATGTGAAAAAAGTGAATAGTGTTCCTACAAATGCAGTGAAACATCACGTAGACTCTAATAATAAATTAATTCATAGGAAGAAGTTAAAGAAAGTAGACTCTCGTTCATTTTCATCCCATTCACCTGATCGAATTAATAAACCCAACCCATTTTTTGGATACAGTTCCAATTCCGATTTAGAATCAGATTCAGATTCACTTTTAGAAACAGTATTAGCAACAAAACATAAGCGGAAACCAGCAAAGAGGCCTGAGAACAAACAGGAATCAAACCATTTTGGTGTTACTAGTGGAAATACTAGTTCGCCAGAGAAAAATTCTAGTCCTACATCAAATAATATCATAAAAAATTCAATCATACACTATGGCAAAGTGACACCTGCAACATTTTCCGATTTGGATGGTATTGATATGATGAATTTACCAATAGATTTAGATGATTCAAATATCGACATATTAGATATCAACAATAAACCTGAATTAATGCAAGAAACTCACACAAACTTTCTATCATTAATTAGGGATATAATTTGTTCCACGTCAGAACATCGAATGAACTACAAAACCTTAGAAGACCGAATAAAAATGTGGCAAGAAAATCCAATAACACCATTAAATGATTGGTACAGCTTATCTGATAATTGGGGAGGATTGCTAAAGTCTGCTGTAAATTTTTTAAGTGGAAACTTTCCCGAACAACCTGCTGATTTTGTTCCTTATATAGAATACAAACCACAGTTAGATATGTATCAATGGATAGGAGCAGGTAGAGATTCTGATTCGTTATTATCACCATTAGCACAGTACTGGTTAGAACATAGGAATGAAGTGAAAAATACAATACACAAAGAAGAAAAAGAAGTAGAAATTGAGTTAGCAGATCGATCTCAAACACCACCACCACCTCGATGTCCCACTGCTTGGACAGTAAGAAAGGCTGATCCTGATGAAATAAAATCATATAGAGAACAGGAACGACGGAGGTATGATAATCCACATAAAGCCTTTACATTTCGTTCCAATGGCTACGAAAGTGTTGTAGGTCCACTTAAAGGCATTTATAACCCGTCAGTGGGAAATGCAAAAGCTAGAGGACATACCATGTTAAGTGCCGATAGACCAAATTTTGTGACAATACTTTCTTTAGTTAGGGATGCAACAGCTCGTTTGCCAAATGGTGAAGGAACTAGGGCAGATATATGTGAATTATTAAAATCATCTCAATATATATCAAGTACTGCCCCAGACAATGTTTTACAATCGGTAGTTAGTGGGGCATTGGATAGAATGCATACACAATTTGATCCATGTGTTAAATACGATCCTAAGAGAAAAATATGGATTTATCTTCATAGGAACAGATCAGAGCAAGACTTCGAGCGACTCCATCAACAATATCAAACTATGAATAAAACAACGAAGAAATCAAATAAAAATAAGACTCCCAGCAAACCCAAACAGAAATCGGAAAAGAATAGTAAAGCTAAAGTAGAAACGTCTCCATCAGCAGAGAAATTAAAAATTCTTCAAAAGATTAAATCTAACACAAATCAACATCAAAATGCTTCTTCCAGCAATAACCAGAACGTCGTCTTACTATCGCAAGATATCACAACATCTAATTCTTCAAAACCAGGTACATCACTTTTGCTGCCTCAAATAAATAAATTAGCCAAAGTAGAGCATGCAGAGTCAACACAGCATCAATCAAAAATTATTGCTAGTCAAACTGCTGAAGAAAAGGAAATTAGTGATGCGTTGCAAACTATCACCCAAAATAACAGTATCGTCAATAAATCTACAAGTAGTCCTAAGCCAGGAAAAAGCTTGGTGAAAATCATATCACCATCTCAGGGAAAATCTTTAATTATTCCTTCAACTAGTAAATTAGAACAAAAATCGCCGAGTGTAAATAAAATAAATCAATCAGTACCCCAGCATTTATTTCAAACTGTGTCTCAGCAGAAATTAAATTCGCAACAAATAAGAGTGGAACTCAACGACAAGGTTGATCAAAAAGTACAGACTAAAGTTCCCATCTCCATTCAACAGCAAATTCTTCAAACAATTACGCCTCAACAGTTGCAGAACATAAAAAACGTAGCTCTACTGCGGAACGTATCGCAAAGGCAATCTCCCCAAACTATCACCACCACACAGGGACAAACCATTACTATTTCGCAAAATGCTATCAATAATCAGCACATACAAGTAAACACCACAGCTTTAGCGAAAAATTCGGAAACAGGTAATCAACAAATAAGAGTGCATCAAGCTTCTTTAACACCAACGCAGCAGCAACAAATACTACAGAGCTTAAAACAAAAGGTTCTCCCTGTACAATCGACTGTTTTAACTGGCCAACAACAAGTAATTTTGAAACATAAAAGTGGTATTACTCAGATTCCAAAACAAGTACAAGCTCCTTCTGGGACTTCTTTATTGGGTCAAGCGAGACATAATGCAGGTATGTGTATTTAACAATTACTTGAAATTCACAATCTGATTAATTTTTATATTACAGATGCTATATCCAACAAACCTATTATAACAAACAATCAGACCCCGTTAGTAGCCAAAGTTTTAACAAATGCCGCAGGACAAGTGATATCAGTAGAAAGCTTATTGGCACATCAAAAGCAACATGGATCTTTACCACAAGGTATTTACAGTAAGACTGTTAAATAATAAATAGCTTAATTAGTTACTTTAATTTATTAATATTGCTACATAAGAGATAAAGGTAGTGAGTACCTGGAATAAGTCGTTCTTTTAATCTATCTTTACTAATAATTTATTGCAAATAAATCACTACTTTTGAATGTTTAATCGGTACCCAACATATTAATGTGTTTTTACAAAATTTATGTGTATCCCATTGGTTAAACAAAACCACAAATTGTTGGATAACTAATTTCGCTTCATCCAAGCGGCTATAGGCGGTTCGTGTTTTTTGTAGAAACAAACCTATTAAGTAATTAAGACAATCAAATCATTTACTTTCACCTGCAATATGCAACTAAATCCATAGATATTTACAGTTGCGATTTCAGAACTGGAAATTCGGCCTTGTTTAAATGATTATTTAGTCCGTTATTTAAAGTGCAGTTTAACGAAGAAGTTTGATTATTTAAAACCTATTAAGACTCTTTGAGTGGGCTACTTGTTCTCTTTTTAGAAGAATGCAATTTACTGAACTAAGTGCAAAACAAGGCAATTATTTCTAAACACCATTGATTTTATTTACCATTATCATCTGATTTGTTATGTCGATGATGTCACTTTAGTTTTTGTTGTTGTAGGACTTGTTTCAATTTGTAGCACAAAATCATTTTTTGAATTAGTATTAATTATATCTAAAGGCCATTTGATATGATGACAATTTTTTTTATCAAACTTGATATAAACTAACAAGGACAGACTACGATCCTAAGTGTTTAATGTTTTTCGTGGTCGTTCTCATCTCATAATAAATTTGTCATAAAAAAATGTCACTATATCAGGCGGGTTTTAGGGTACATTTACATATGAGCCGAGATAACGGATAAGAGCGGTGATACAAGCAAAACGTCCATTATACCTCTACACACGATTGCAAATCGAGTATCACCGCATTTATCACGGCTTCAACGTAAGCAAAGCCTATTGTTATCACATGCTCCAACTCTATTCATGTTAATTTCACATGTTATATAAGAATTTCTCGGTATTCATTGCTATTTTATTCCAGGGACAACGTTAAGAGTGTCGGGCGTGAAAGGAGCTCAAACTAACATAATCCAATTAGCAGCGCCCTCGAAGCAAAACGCAGTTGCTCAGCTGGCTGTGGGTACACAAAATAATTTAATAGCAATTACAAATCAACCGAAATTAGTCTTATCGTGTCAAGCGAGTACAACGACTACGACAACGTTGACGACTTCCGCCAAACCGGCGTCAAAATCAGCACCAAAAGCCCAAACCGTGACGAAGTTCACGCCAAAAATAGCTCAACAATTAATTAATGCCAAATTTATAGCGCAAAATATCGATCCGCAAAAAATAGTCCAGCCGAAAGTTATCGTCGGTCAGAATCAAGTGAAATTAAACGCTACTAAAGGAATCCCCGTAAACAAGCCAGTTACATTAGGAGTTTCCTCAAATACGAATACGATACGGATGGTAAATACCGCCAATCTTAACCTGACCCACATAGGCGGTAAGCCCGTACTTTTGGCAAGTAAAGGTAGTACACTGCAAAGCTTACAAGGCCAAAATGTTATTATTCAAACGCAGGCTAACACTTCCGGGCTTGTAGCAATCAACACGACGAAACCGTTGACGGTTTCAAATATAACACAACAACCTACTTCTACCAACGTTAGTTTGCTAAATCAACAAAATACGCAGGTGGTCCTGGCACCTCAAATAAAAGTACAACAAAATTCGCAAATGCTACTCAGTTCTGCAATTAAGGCCACTAACGTTCAATCGAATCAGAATTCTGGACAGAATCAATTAGTATTGGGGAGTCATCCCGTACGTCTTCAAACAAGTGCCTCTCCGGGTGCCCAAAGAGTCGTGTTAACAAGTCAAGGTCAAGGAGGGCAAATTGTTGCTCAACAAATTTTATTGCCTTCTGGATTTCAAGGCACCGCTATCAATGTCAAAGCACTGCAAGGTGTGAAAGTTATTCCCATAGCGCAAACTCAACAAACTAAAGGTAACACTTACTTTTATTTACAACATTTAACGTATGTAGGTTTTCCTGTGATGTTAAACAACTACTTCCAATACAACTTTTTAAATATTATTGAATTAAAGGTCTAGGGCCGGCAATAAGTCTAGGCGAAATATATGGCACGTAAGATAGATATTAGTGTATAAGTAAATATTTTGCTAATGCAATTTTAATCCATTTCATATTGACAGCATTGCCAAAAACAATCATATCCCATATACATTTATTAAAGCTGAGAAATTTGTAATCTATTCTCTTTATTGCTCTTTTCAGGAGTCCAAAGTAGACAAGTGTTCGCTAGAGTTATGGCACCGACGAGTATAGTAAGGACTATATCGTCAACGTCGTCGTCAGATGGTACATCCGCTGATGCAAACGTACCAACAACTGAATAACAGTAAAAAAAAATGTAAATAATAAGTAAATTTTAATGATATATCACGAATGATAAAGTAATTAAATTATATTAATTTTAATAACATTATAAAAGTAATTGTGACAATGTCACGACGTGTAAATACTAGGACTTTTTAGCAAATGCAGTGAACTAATTGTGTTAAAATTGTACATAAATAGTTATATTTTTATTATCTTTTTGGTGTATTTTTAGTTAATATTATAGTTATTTATACATGTTGTAAAACTAAAAACCTATTGTACAATTAAAAAACTCACTGTTTTTTTTATAAGAACAGTTTTCATTTTTATAAGCTGGTTTTTCTTTTGTTTACTCGCAATATTTCTTATTGAACCACTTATTACCATCCCAGTAGCATGCGATCAATTCCTTTTACAATATTTTAAGCGATTTGGTAGAAAATTTATTACTTCGTTTGAATTGTTACCTACACAACAAACCAATCTACGCTAAACAAGGAACATATTGATCGCTACAATGCCACTTCTGTAATGGATCAATTTACTTTGTGATTTGGATAGCTCTATTACAATGTACCTCTTAGTCCTGAAGATAACATAATGTCGTAATCGACAGCCCAAAAAATGAAGTATCTCCGTGATAAATCTAGGCCCGATAATAGAACTGAAATTGACGGACAACTAAGAATTTGTGTGTGGAATAAAAGACCTACACTGTTGTGCAATATTTTGTTTAATGCTTGAGTTTGTGTTACAAATATTAGGAACACCATATAAAAAAAAGTGTTTGTACTTTGAAAAAGAAATAGATTTCACAAAAAGTATCGATATTAATTATGCAAGGCGGTGGAATAGTGGAACAGTATGTACAATTCCATGAAACACTGCTTTATGTTTTTGACTTGCTTTCGGTTCTGAAATTTAGATGTTGCATTTCTTGAGAGTTTTCATGTAAAATTCACCAAAATTAGATCCTAAATTCTCCAGTTGTCATATAATACACTATTATCAAATATTGGTAGTTTGTTGGTTACGTAAAAATTACCGTTAAAAACATAACGAAGGATAATATTAAAAATTATAAAGTATATTTAAAACAAAATAATTGGTAACAAAGTATTATAATACAAAATTCTCAACCGGCACAAGCATTTTGGAATTGAAACATTCATATACGAAATTTGGATGTACTATGAGTATCCCTGAGCCCAAGTTATTTGTATCCAAATTGTCTTCCTTAGTAGCAATTAAATACTTTACATCATCACCAAGCGAATTTTTAATCGTCCTAGAACAAATTAATCATAAAGTCAAAACAATCCATTAATCTTCAAATAATGTACAAAATTCCAAGCTTACCCATTACAAGCGGTTATATATTTGGTAAGCGTTTTTTTCTCATCAGCACTCAAACTATCACCGATATAAAATACTTCGCCTTCGAAAAAATTTGGCAAACTTGGTAAACCATTTTCACCGTTGCAACCAGGTTGCAACGGTTCATCTGTATCTGTATCATCATCAAAAATAGTTGCGGTACCAGGGGCAGAATCCTTGGTATCTATTTCCGTTTGATCTGGGCTACTCTCACTTTTATCCTTCAGATTCTGCAAGGTATTTAACCTCTCTATTTCATCCTCAGTATCTGAACCACTTTTGTTATCTCTAACAGCACATTACAAAAAAAGCGTTAAATGTAAATGCAAATTCTCATGTATTAAAACCTTACCTATTGTCATCATCGTCGCTGTTAACTTCAACAGGTGTGCTGGATACTTGATTTACTACTTCTTCCAAGATTTCCTCTTCACTTTCAGCCTTGTTTTTGTCTTTATTATCAAGAGCATACCGACGCCATGGCAACTTTCTTCTCTTGCTGTGGCAATCTGTAACCCATGATTTTGATACGATTTTGCCTTTCCCTTTAACTTGATTAAATTTCGGTGTATTAGTGAAAGCGCACCTAAATTCATAGAAAACATTAAGTAACAGTTAAAATAAGGAACAAAATCTACACCATGCATCCATAGAATTAATAGCAACTTGTGGAATCGACTATAGGATCTTATAAAAGTTGTAGACTTCCGCAGTGTTTGTTGACCAGGTTTATATCAATTAGGTCACAACAAAAAGAATATAGTTTTATGACAACTATTTTTTTATAAAATCTATTTAAACGTACTTACACCAAATGTGTACAAGTTGGATCCCAGTTAGCCTTATATTTAGCCCCCATTGCAAGCGCCATGCCTCTAATGTTTGCACGATCAGGGTTCTGTATTCCACTAATAACGATACCCACATCACTGAGTAACTGATGAAATGGCCTACGGGCTTGTTGTCTCATTTTTTTGTTCGGTGTATTTTCTACTTTTGTAAGTTTCCGTTTTGAGGATTCCCCTTTGGCCTTTGAAGTACTTGCTTGTAATATATCTGCATTTTTCTTCTTCTTTCCATTCTCCTTGTCTTTGACGGTTTTTTCCACGACTGGTTTGACAGCTTTAGCGGGTGTAGCAACCTTCTGGGTTTCTAATTTTTCTCTTTCTACTTTTTTCTGTTCCATAATAGCGTCGATTTTATCATTAGGTCCCTCTTCGTCTTTTTTATAAAAAATTTCATCTCGAGCACGCGATGCGCTCGGAATATCTATATCTTGACTCACAGAAGCAGCATTTTGCGGTATTTTAACTTTTTTAGGAGTTGTTGTTTGATGAGGGGACAACGAAGCATTTCTAATAGCCGCAGCGGCTAGAAAATATGATTTCATGTTAATTTTTAAAATTTTGTTGGTGGAGATTAGGGCACGATTACGTTAATTTTGATTTGTTAAAAAGCGCAGTAACTCGGTTCAGTTCTAATTGATCTAATCTAAACTGAACAGATCTTAAAAAAAAAAACAGCTGCATTGTGCAAAGACGAAAGATTTTTATAATGCACTGCAGCAGTCATTAATGGTTAATTAAAACTTGGACGTTCCTCCTTCTCATTGTTGACGATTTATTTAAAACATACAAAGCAAAATACAATTAATGCAAGCGATATTTATGTCTGTAAGGCACAGGGAGCAGTCAGGCAACTTTTTAATTAAAAATTATTGTATATGACAACAGATGACAGTCGGCCAATTTTTCAAAACGTAATATGCGCCAACGGTCCTCCGTTGGTTTAAGGATGAGCGCACCGCCAGAAAACGGTCCTCCATTGGTTTAGAATGAGTTGCAGAAACGAATACACTTTCCGAGAGCACGAAATTAGCAGAGACTGGACAGACTCGTGTTTATTCGTCTCATATGAATGGCTTCGTGTTGCCTATTGGTTTCCCAAGAGTCGACAAAACACGAGTCTGTCTAGTCTCTGCTAATTTCTTGAAGTGCACAGAAAGTGTACTCGTTTTTGCAGGCTTAGTGATCACTAAGCAAGGAGTACACTTTCCGTGCGCTTCACGAAATTAGCAGAGACTAAACAGACTCGTTAAACAGTCTCATTCTCATGAGACGAATAAACACGAGTCTGCTACTTTCATTAAGCGGACTCGTTTCTGCAGGCTTAGTGATCACTACCGTAATCAATACGATCACCTATAATGTTGTATCTGTTACCTAGCCACAGAAACACTGAGACCTTAGGTTACGTTCGAAAATAATGGATCATATCCAACCACGTTCGAAAACTTCGTGCTACGAGTAAGAAGAATATTTAATCAACAATTTCGAACGCTATTATAGCTCCCAATAGTAACTCTGATTTAATGTTTGCCATGTTCGAACGCACCCCAAGTCTCTCAGCGAAGAGTATCACGTACGTAGATGTACTTTTCTCTAACGAAACACGCTGTACAGTGCACATACAGAAATAGTTATAAAATACTTAAAAAATGGTAGTATATATAGATACAGATTTGCTACAGCATTAGTAGTTACCTGTCACTGGTTTATTTTCCTGTAATTCCTTCTTTCTAGCGAATAAACTACCAATAGTAATATTATTTGGTGATTCTGGACGTAAAGCAAATTTTCCAACGTGATGCACCTGTCCTTTTTCCTCATCTTTAATAGAAGTATGGAAAGTGATAAATGATAGGCCATACTGCACATGTCGGTTAAACGGTTGAGTACAAACAATCTTTATTCTATCCCACTTTTCATCCCTTTCTGGTGCAGATAATTGGTCATAGCTGAACATCCTCACCTTGTTTATATTTGTACTTTGTCGGGATTCCAAAGGCGACATAAAAGATGACATGACCAATAAAACTTTAAAACCTTCATTAGAACAAGATCGGCTGACCAAAACTTCAACATAAGCCGAATGCTCATTTCCAATGTCTATGCTTGAAATTACAGCCGCTTCCTCTAATTGTAAAACTAAATTAGCTGCTTTTGCTCCAGCTGTCTGGCATTTCCACTTTTTCGAGGGATCACTGGATAAAATGTTATGTGCCAAGTGAACCTATGTTTTAAAAATTACTAAGGTTTTCTTTATTATAAAATGTATACTTACAGGATCTTCGCTGCTAAAACTTACAACTTTCTCTATTTTAATTTTAGGCATTTTAAACAAGCACTTATATTCAACTAATAAATTCTACATATTTATGAGATTTATAACCTCTCTTTATATGCTGATACTTGTTAAAGGTTTAAAAATGGGCGGGAAGAAACAAATGCTAATTGCGCGCTATTTTTCAAAGATTTGAAAGCAAATATTTTCCATCTTCAATAAACATTGTAACGAAATAATCATTCTAATTGAATTAATATCGTATATTGAACGGCAACAGAATATAAATATTTTCCGAAGTGATCCCTGTCAGCCAAAATCAACAATATGTATGAAGTCCAATATAGGATTACAATACAATTATGATTTGTTGATTTGTATCAGATTACAACTAATATAGAAATGGAAAGCCGACGATATTTTCTTTCATTTTCGTCCTGCACATCTTACAGTTTAGATGTAGCATTATCTACCTGCACAAAATGATGGCAATAGGGGATAAATGTTCCACTGAAGATACTTCTAAACTTGCAGTGTTTGGCACATTTTGTGAATCGGTTTTTGATGGCTTCTTGTGTTGGCCCGCTACAAAAGCGGGCACACTCGCAACACAACCCTGTCCAATTTACAATTCAGAGGTAAGACTTTAAAATGATTTATTCGGTGAACAAATGAAAAGTATTAGACTAACAATACGAGTTTAACTTATCTCAATTACGAAAGCAATAGTTCACTTGCACCGAAGTAATTGAACCAATAAATGTATTAATTTCAATTGAAGTCTATTTTTGCGTGTGTATTTTTATAGTATTGTGATTTATTGATTCGCTTAATTTGTTTTTTCAGAATGTTTCTCAATATCAATGCTCAAACTCTTGACCCTTTGCATATCAGTAACCGTAATATTATTAATTAAATCAGAATGTTTACGTTCATAAGTGCAAAATCATCGATCAGAACTGTTAAGAGGTGTTTCTTCAATCAAAAATTATTTGTAATAAACATTCAGCACAGAGTAGTCCCGTAATCAATTTTAATTTAATTTAATTTTGTTTCCTGTACATAATTTTAGATTTATTTTAGAGAAAATATTTAAATATTATTCTTTTGGTATCAACAAAATAGTATTAAATTTCCAAAATTAATTCATCACCAGGCGTAAATAACAGTTTTTAACGAAAT
>LR736866.1:5443565-5544508 GCA_902654985.2 Oryctes borbonicus
TGGTATCAACAAAATAGTATTAAATTCCCAAAATTAATTCATCACCAAGCGTAAATAACAGTTTTTAACGAAATCTAAGGGATGATGAGGTAACAATAAATTAGACCCAAAAAAGCTTTACCAGTAAACAATATCTTGTCTTTATGCTTCTTTTTTAAACTTTAATTACATCTATAGCTAGCGCTGCGAATTGCGTCCGCGTACCAAAGGCGGTACGTATCAAAATGCACATTGGACTAATTTTTGACCTCGATTGCAAACCTGGAATATGAATAATGCCCCGTACATTATTCATATTCCATTATATCCATATTAAGCGATATTCCAAGTCCAGATTTTAAATAAAAATTTCAATAACTTTCATAAACTGCAGCGGAAGCTAGGCGTGAGATATATGAAACACTAAAACATATCTCGCGAAATAATATCTTACGCTACTTTAATCTCGTGAACAAGTCTCAATGTATAGCTGTGATATGTAGCTCGTCAGTTTTTAATGTCTCACAAAATATATCATGAATGGAATGGTGACGTAAATGGGAGGTCAATTACAATGCTTCAACTTACTCGTGTATTTCCGTTGCGTATGACTACATAACGGAAATACACGAGGGAACCGATACAATGAAGCTGCGCGGCCACAGTACACCGCATATTGATGATGTTGAATGTAAGTTTTGGTTGCTGATATAAATGTGTAAATCCATAATCTTCGTTGTCAGTTTCAAAGTACTTGCAGAAAGCTGCATCAAGGTATTTAAAATTAGTACATTCTAAGAGAACGTTTGAAATATGGCTCATCTCCTCGCTGTAATTCGCCCAGCATTGTTTTTCACGATTACTCCCGATCAACATTTTTGGATCCTTGTATAAAATACAAGGATTCAAAAGCGAAAGAAGTAAATAGGCTCTTTTTCGTTACTTCCTTGATGTCATTCTAATCACGGTAATGTAGATGCTGATATATTCAGTAACCAAGATGTCCAATAAATGAAAGAAATATTTACTATTATACATATTATTGTATATTTTTATATATATATTATTGCGGAACAGCAAAATATCTCAACTTTTATGCGAGACGTGAGCTAATGAGAAATCCCACAAAAGTACTGTTGAGTGAAAACACAACAGAAATAACATTTCTTTAAACCTACTTACTTTCAAACTGTGCTAAACAAGGGCGAAAGCACAAAATATTCGAAAACGACGTTTCGTATCTCCATTGTACATCATGCAGCGAAAATGCACGAGGAAATCGAAACCTTGTAATTGACGTCACCACCAGCCGCTACTGATCATAGGAATCGCATTCATCCTGCTATAAATCGACAGCTAAGCAAACAATCAAAATCTACTTTACGCAACCCCTCTAATCCGGTGGCGATAAATTTTTCACACGAGCTGTATTATATAAATTATTGCTATGACGTCAAAGTTTTATAGTAAATTGATTAAATAAAATAGTCACTTAAACATCTACTAGATATGGAATTCTAATAAATAAAATACTTAACGTTATTTCGGCGTCTTAAGCACTTCACCCGTGTCATGATAAAATCGGGAATTACCCATTGAAAATACAGTTATATGATTGGACGTAACAATTTTCAAATATACCTTACTCACTACTACAATAACAAAAAATGGTAAAATGGTACTGACTAT
Organism: Oryctes borbonicus; assembly: GCA_902654985.2. Taxonomy (NCBI): domain Eukaryota; kingdom Metazoa; phylum Arthropoda; class Insecta; order Coleoptera; family Scarabaeidae; genus Oryctes; species Oryctes borbonicus. The sequence continues at coordinate 5,445,234 of LR736866.1, forward strand.
ATATACTGCCTGCGAAAGTATTTTGAATGTTCTACAGTATCAAAATATGTAGATGTTGTATTTGTCTGCTGGTCTTCATCTCGAGAGCATTGCTATCTTTAATGCCAAATCATATAAATCTAAAATGCAATAGCTTGTTCGCACACTTTCCAAAGGTTATATTTTGAATTAAAGATAAACAATATATCGTTGATAACCATGCATTGTAGTCAAACATACCTTATTATTATTATTATATAATATATTGGTTATAAATATAAAATCGAATATTCAAGAAACGGATCATTTATCTAATCATAAGTGTATCTCGTCTCCTACAAACCTTTGAATCAAACAATCGAAAAAACATTAATTTTCGCAGAATTTCGCTATCACTTAAAATATCTTCTCTAAAATTTTGCAATGCGTAATCTAAATAAAATACTCTGAAATCTCCAATATTCTGGAATCAGAAAATTGTTCTGAGGTGCAGTAATAATCAAGCAAATATTTTAATTGGGGGAATTTCGTAGCTTAAAGCTAAGAATTATTTTCGAGAAAAAATAAAAATTAAAATTAGACTACCCGACAAAAACATAGACGCGGCATCGTTTTTATTTACGAAATAAAGTTTATAGACATTATATAAAATATAAATGAGGGTTATTAATCCTTCTTATGTAAATAGTCCATTTATAGATATTTCTGGGTATTTATTGCTTTATGAGGGGTAATTGAGATTTCCCCAGAGCAAAATAGGAATTTTAAATGCCACAAAAATTTAGACCCTGTGCATTTATTACATTAATATAAGCAAAAATATTTTAATTTGTTGCTTCTCTTTATATGCAGCGGTTGTGCTGGTAAAGTGTGCACATTTCACCACGAAAAATTATATTTTATAAAGTGTTTGCAATATGGGTAGAAAAAAGCAATTATCCTTAATAGAAAGGGGTAAAGTTCTATCCTGGCACCAGGATGGTGTTAGTAAGAAGGAAATTGCTTGTCGGTTACGAAGAAGCGATCATTGCGTTTGAAATTTCTTAAAAGATCCGGAAAATTACGGGAAACCGAAAGGCCAGGGGCGACCGAAAGCTGTAAGTGAGCGGGATAAACGCATGATATTGCGGTGTGCATCCAATTCTTCTGCGACGGCGAGAGTTATTGCAGAACAGACGGGGGTACAAACGCACGTGCGTAATGTTCAAAAGATTTTAAAGGCGTCACCGGTAATATCACGGAAGAAAATGTTGAGAAAACCGCCACTTTCGGCGAAACAGAAAGAAGCGAGGTTGAGATTTGCTGAAGAACACATATCCTTGAAGAAACAATGGGAAAAAGTTATATTTTCTGATGAGAAACGTTTTAATTTGGACGGACCGGATGGGTACTCGCATTATTATCATGCTCTGAGAAAGGAACCTAAAGTGAAAATGACCGGACAATTAGGGGGTGGATCTGTGATGATATGGGCAGCGATTGGATTCCGCGATAAAAGTGAGATAGTGTTTTGCACAAACAAAATGACAATCTTCTACGTTTTGGAAGCCAATGCGCCGGGCGCAATTTTGTTTTTCAACAAGATAACGCGCCAATTCATAAAGCAAAAGCCATTACTGAATGGTTTAAAGGGAAAAAGATTAAAACTTTACAGTGGCCGGCACGGTCACCAGACTTAAACATTATTGAAAACATGTGGGGTGAATTGGCACGTCGCGTTTATGGCGGAGGCCGTCAATATTTCACGGTACAGGAACTGAAAACTTCAATAGCGACTGAATGGCAGAATATCCCTCAAAAATTATGCGTTAAATTTATATAAATCTATTAATAACAGACTATTGGAAGTGATTAAGAACAATGGAAGATCTACGCATTACCGATCACTCATTTGTTGATTTTTGTTTCACATTTGCAACAGAGCGTCTAAATTTTTGTCGCAGAAATTGTTTAAACATTGGAGTAATAATTTATTATTTAGTTCATATATTACTAGAGGAGATATTTTTAAGTTTATTTTACTTTTATGAATAAAAACTTGATTAAAAATCTTGCTAGTTTCGCAAAGAAAGTTTTTGTCGGGGAGTATAAGTGCTGGCTTTAGGCGACGGAAGACATGAGTAACAATTAGCAAGATCCAGCGGGTACTAGAAAGCAAACGAAATTTACGTTTGTCACAAATGAAACCTTTCTCGTTTTTTTAGAACATCGTAATTCCATACGTTAAAACAATTCTATTCTCGTTTTAGCAAAATGCGACTAGACTTTGCGAATCGTCGGGGAAATGGTACGTAAGTAATTACACTGGTTACCCGTGGACTAACTACACACAATGTTGGGCCCTGTACGATTCGACGAATTTCATTATCGATTTCGAACCCAACAAGGGCAATTCGACTACCAATTATACTTGGTTGCCGGTGATGAAAGCAATATCACACGTTGGATATTGGTGTTCACTTCTGGCGTTATTGATTGCGTTGGGTATATTTGTAACCATAAAGTAACCTTTCCGAGCTTTTACCTAAATTGATTTATTTATTTACTGTATGTCTTTTTAACAAGCAGAAGATTACAATGCGCTCGAAATATACTACATATGCACTTATTCTCTTCGTTTATTCTACGCATCATTATGTACTTAATAAAAGAGTTCCTATTTGTGGATGGTATTGCTCTACCCACGGATATTGTCTACATACATGGGAAAGGAAATTATATTAAGCAACACTACGTAAGTATAAAAGGAAATCATAAAACGTGCTTATAAGTTTTCTAATTCAATAAAAACTATTATTTAAATCCTGCTATTTTCTTCGAATTTAATAGCTTTTTGTTTCAGAGCTGGGAATGCAAGATAGTCATAGTGCTTCAAAATTATTTTATTCTTGCCAACTATATGCTATTATTAATGGAAGGCGTTTATTTACACAATCTAATCTTCTTGAATCTGTTTTCCGATAGTAGCCGTATAACAGTCTATTACTGTTTAGGATGGGGTATGCTCAATAGTTTCCTCAGTAATTAACAAAAAAACGTTGGTTTGCTTCCTTTGTTTGAGTCAACCATTATACATCAAAACTTGCTCCTAACGAACCTATATAGCCCTAAACAAATACATTTCAAAAATATTTGATCGCTTTTCATATGCAAGCCGACGCAAATGTGGCGCGCCATACATCCACATTTTTCTTGCATACTTGCCCATTTTCTTTGTTTCCATCTCAAGTTCTTTCCAAATACTCTCCAATTGTATTTTTCCTTATGGAAAAACATGTTCCTTGGAGATGCCTTTGCCAAATTTTGTAGTTTGACGCGATGTTTTGATAACTTTCAAACGAACGTTTTCTTGTTAATGAAGTAAAATATAACGTTACAAAATGAGAACCAAAACTAATTGGATCAATTTTCTTTTTTAACTAACAACGCAATGCTTACAATCAATTTCTAATAAAAAGAATCTTGGGTCGTATAGATTCCAATAGGTGTTGGATCTCGTAAAAAAAAATCAGGAGATAAACCATTACACTGCACTAAAATTCTTTGTACTTTTAGCATTACCATTACTTTTTATTGTACCATGGGTTATACTGAGGGCTAAATTTGACAACAAAATGTGTTGGACTATTGCAGAAAATAGAACTATTGCTAAAGTCATACAGACACCAATAGAATTATCTGTAATAGTAAGTTTACAAAAAGTTAGCAACATTTTAATCGTATTTTTTTTTACAAATTTTAAATTTTAGATAAACTTCTTTCTATTTATTATGATCGCTAAACTTCTATGCACAAAAATAAGTTCAATGAATATTCAACAACGTAAAAGTAAATATAGGTAGGCAATAGAGCACAAATACAAGAAATTTTAACTACATATACTTCATATTACAGTCGTTTAATACGATCAACTCTAACACTTATACTATTGTTTGGTGTTCCCTATATTATGTTCGTTTTAGTATCAATCTTTGACAGCCAAACTTTAGAGCACATATGGATATTCTACGATCAAGTGTTTACTTCTTTTCAGGTTTGCTGCATATACGTTTTTATACAATCGATTTGCCTAAAAATACTTTATCTTTTAGGGGTGCTTTGTTTCATTGATATATTGCTTGTTGAACAATGAAGTTCAAGCAGAAATTAAACAGAAATACATACTGTTGAAGAGTAGAAGGAAGCCACAAAGATCTAGGACGGTATCACATACTCAACAATTTACTATGCCGTTGCAAGAAGAAATCTCACATGTTCCTCAGAAATCTCCAGCCCAATGGGACGCTTTACTCAACGATGCCTGCTAATTTATATTGTTAAAATATCATAAGTAAATAAACAATAATAAACACTAAGTATTTATTAAAGGTAAATACATACAAAATTCTAGCATTCAGTACATTACTTCGTGATCCACAAAATATACAGGCAACAAATTAATTTTATTATAAATTACTCATAATAACACATTTACATTTACAATAGGATTTAAATCTATAAAAGTACCTAACTACATAGGCTAACAAAATAAATTAAAATTAAAAATTAAACCGATAAACAGTGTTCTAGTGCAATTTGCAAAATTATTCTTTACGTGGTTTTCTTTTCCTAACAGGTTGATCCCCTTCACCGGTCTTTGCGATTGGCTATAAAATGGTAAGGCATAAGTACATTGGTATTACGCGTAAGTTTTTCATTTTTACCTCTGACTTAGGTTTTTCTTCGTGCTCGTGTTCAATTTCATCTTCTTCTTCCTCTTCTTCATCTTGGTCTGAATATTTTTCTTTATCCTCATCGTTCACTGGTTTCGGTTCGTCGACGTTAGTCAATACGGGTTCCGGATCATCCTCAGTAACTTCGTCAGTCTTTTTTTTTTCAGCGGGGGTGGGTTCCTCTTCGGTTTCCTAAGATATATTTGATATAGTACTTCTACTTATTAACCGGAATAATATTAATCATACCTTGTGACTAGCTGAGGAACTAGGTCTACAGCACAGGTACATTATACCAACAACAATTAGCAATAGAACTAAGATATAGAATCCCCAAAGGGCTGGATACTCATTGGTTACATTTGCAATCTTCTCTAGTATACTCTCCTGCATATCAAAAATATAAATTATAGCGTAAGTACCATTGTAGCAGATATAAGCAAAATATTTGAAGGAAAAATGGGGCTAAACGACAATTTTTATTTTCAAAAGCATCTTCAATGCTGTAAATGTAAACAAAGGTTCGATCTAGTACGAAGCTATGCATATGGCTTACAAGGAAACCGTTTAAACTGTAACCTTTTTTATCCACGATCGAAGATAAAAGATATAACCGCATACTGGTATCGCGCAGTATGTAAAATAAAGAGCCCAAGATTTGGGCCTGTAGTTTATATGTTTCATTATTCTCCCCCAAACACTAGTCTATAACACAATAAAATTAAGTTTTGTTTGCAAATTTACTACGGCTGTACCAAAATGAAATGCGTATAAAGTAGTAATTAACCATAGCACGTAAAGCAATTTTACTTACCGATTCCTTGTGAATCTTTAGCCTCTTCTTGTTAAACGTTCCTGCAGCCCACTCCTCGGCCACTTTAATGTCTTCTGTTATGATAATATTGTCGAAAAGTATATTGTTTGACATTGACCAAAGTTCAAAGCCAACAGCAGACTGAAAAAAAAATACTCGTAAAAATGTCATTTTATGGCCTGGAATACGCTATTGCATTTGCAACCATTAAAATAAAAAAAAAAATTGCATGAAAATGGTCCTAGTTTCTCACAAAATTCTTTATTATAAAATTGAGCGACCGGTTTCGTGTTAGAGAAACACATTTTCAGGCTACATCTCTACTTATCAGCCACGTCTTATTGATGAGACCAAGCAAGTAAAGATTTTAGGGTATGGCTTCTCTCTCTAAGGGGCTCGTCCCAATCCGGCTTGACCGTTCAGAACGTTTATGCAATTTTTTATTGTTTCAATATCATTACGATAAGCGGTATTGCAATGTTCGAAATGCCCTACGATTTATATTTTCTATAAAAAATGCTTTTTCAAATACCTCAAAATTAAAATATTCATTGATATACCAATTTATTAGTCGAATCGACTTCAAATTTAAAATTCCGAAGGTAAAGTTAGCAATGATAAACAGATAATTCTGAATAGGATGCAAAGCGCGGGCGGCACATAGAATTTGCCAAGAAATGTACAAAGCAACGCGAAGTGAATCTGATGCCGTACACTCTAGAGTACACCCAGTGATAGGAAAGAACATCTCAAATTACAAACTGGATAGTTTGCAGATCCCCTTCCTTCCCTTACATTAATTGCCATGGTATTTGATCCTAGGTGTCTTCTGCGTTCTGTCTAAGTATAATTATGTTTATTTATGCAAAAACGTTTTCACCTACATCAATTAGATAACCCAAAATTACTAAAAAAATAGTTTCAAATTCATGAATATATTTTATGAACTTACAATTGACTGCATTCTAAATGGATATTTATCTTCAAAATAATCAGGATTAGGTATTCGTTTAGGTCTCCATTTCCCCTTATAATTCGGATTCTCAATCAATGGTGGCATCCACTTCCCTTTATATTTAGGATTGTTTATCAGTGGCGGTTCCCATTTACCACATCCAACGGCATTTGCGCACGCAGGATTATCGATAAGGGGCGGCTCCCATTCTCCATCCATTTCTGTATCCCAATCGTCTGGACGAATTGCATCTGGGTCTGGAATGTGCTTCGACTCATCTTCAAGCCAACCATCAGGTATTACCGCATTCTCGTCTATTATTTGAGCTGGTGCATCTTCATCCCAATCTTCAGGCTTAACAGCTTCTGGATCAGGGATCCTTTCCCTTTCATCCCAATCTGCTGGCTTCTTCTCAGCGGGATCATCTATTTCCGCCGGCGGATTTACTGGAGGTGTAAAATCCTCCAGTAAGCTACCACTATTAACAACCTTATTATCTATAATAACTTCGTAAGTATTGTCTGGTTTAACGATTAATGTATATAAATGTGGAAGTTTATCGTTAAAATAATCTTCTAACCTATCTTTAGGTTTTTTACAATGCTTTTCCTCAACTGTACCATTCTTTGGATTAACATGCCTAAAGATGAAATGCAATTTATGATCATTACCACATTTATCTGGACCAAACATAATTGTGTACGGTGTTTTATCTTGGAAATTGGCTAAATTTTTAGTTTCGGATCCATCACTCAATAACTTTATATATGCACCACCACATTCTTGACCCTCTTGAAAAACAACTTCGTACTGAACAATAAGAGGTTTTAAGTTAAAGGTGAATGGCCGAGAGAGCTTTGCCGAAATCGCTGAATGTTTTGCCTTGGATTTCAACACCAAACCTTTATCGCCTGGCAAACCATCCCTGTCTGGCACCTCGACTGACCATAATCCATCATATTTCGCTATATCTTCAGAAATACCTTCTTTCTTAGCGGCAGACTTAATCCAATGCTTTTCAAATTTATCTTTATCATCAAAATGTTCTGCTATATATACTTTACTAGCATCAAGAGGCGTCGGGCTACTATATGGAATATCTACGCTATTTGTGTCATCGACAACTTCTACAGTAGCCTCATCCTATAATAAACGCAATAAAAATACGAATCTGACTATTATTACAATTCCACTTACGAAATCATCCACTTCATTTCCAAATACTACCACGAAAATAATAAATAAATAAAAAACATTTTTCTGAATACCCATTGCAGGCCACCGTCACTTCATTAATGTGTTAATATCTAAAAGAAAATGCTTAGTATGGGCAAGTTTCCCTGGCAAATATTTAAACAAGATAAGGAAATGTATGGTGCAAGTAATTATACGACACCGATGTCAAGTTATGCAGATAATAATTTTATTCTGGAAAACAGCTTTAATCACATTAGCGACATATAAGTTCGAAGCATGATCGGGAATAAATGTCATAATCTAATTATGATTAACCTCAATTATTTCCGTTGCGGTGTTACGAATAAAATCGCATTGAAAAAATATTTATTGACTTAAAATCGCAAAATTGGTTGGAAATATAAATCTAGGAATAATATTAATAAATTATTTTACCTAATTATAATAGTATTACTATCTATTCACACTACACCTCCTTTCGTGAAATGCCGAATAAACAGTGAAAATGCAACCAATCAGCGTTAACCAGATGGCATATGATTTCCAGAACGTTTGAATTTACGCGCCAACAACTACTATTATGATTAAGTAGTTTAATTAAATATTATTTTTGCTATAAAAATTAACCAATTCTTAACTTCATGTAAAATCTATATAAAAAAGATTTTAAAATCTTCTGATTATCTAAAATATTTTCAATAGAGTTCATCGATTTCCATCTTCCTAGCGATTCAGTTGAACGTAAGGCGGTTTGCGTCGTTTTCTTCTTAATTTCTTCGTCAGCTAGAGCATTGTTCCATTTCATTTCCATATATTTCCTGAAATATTCTATTCGATATTCTGAGTAATCCATACAGTCATGGGCGTAGCCAGAGCGGGGCATGGAAGAGTCATGCTGCCGGAGGTAATGAACTCTAAAATGATCTGCTACAATCATGATAAATAGAGTTTAATTGGATGCCCTAATGGTTGCTATACTTCTCCCTATACAGATTGTCTTAGCTTAATTGTATGGTATACCAGGGGATATTTATGATAAAAATAAAAATATTTAATTCGTTGTCTATTTCCAAATAATCTGCACTATAAAACTCTTTAATTAAATGCTTTTATATTGTCCTTTAATTTAAAATTTTTAAATATGTCTTGACTAATGGCGGCCTGGGTTTAAATTTTCGGGATGATCATATTGGCAAAAATGTAAGTTTAGCTTCAGAGCAATTCTTCACATTATTCCATGTTAATCTCTGATTAACTTAATTTTGATGATGATTAAACAACTTTAATCAACGATTAAATCGGTGGTTAATAGCAAATGTCACCTTAAAATCTGCCAATATTGGGTTGGTGTTATTTGCATAAATTTAACCAGAGTTTCTTCAAAATTGAACAAATATTCATCCAAGCATAGTCGCTAACACACCCCATTTTTTTGTGCTGTCAATGATAGTGATTAATCCTAATTAATTAGTTAACCAACTAATTCTTTAATTCTTTCTACTTCCTTTATTTACAATATACATATGCACATTCACATACGCAACAAACAAAAAAAACATCAACATTAAAAAAACAAACGTTTAGAATAAAAATATTTATTTGGCAATACAAAATTGACTTAATAACATTTCTGTAATAGATATACTATAAGCACAGTTGTACATCAAACAAAACAGAAAATATGTATCACAGCCAGCGACGGCTGATGCACTATCGTTGCGAAGCTGTGTTACAACGATTCGATTCCCTCGTACATTTCCGTTAGACATCATGCAGACTGTACTACGCAACGAAAACACACGAGGAAGGCGAAGTATTGTAATTGACCTCCCATTTACGTCACCACCAACCGCTACTGGTCACAAGTGTATAGGTTCACAGATATTGTATGCAAAATATACCTAATTAATACCATTCAAATATATATTATGTGTATTATTATTTTCGAAACTGTTAAAGTAATAGAAATTTCAATTAACATATTTATGTATGGCGCATTACAATACAACGAAAAAAAATCTAACTGATGATATCATTTGCCAGTAGCATGCAACAACAGTATTTGACTTAATTTTATTACATATGTGAATAACATTGTTATAATTATTAAATTAGCATTCTTAATCTATTACATACAATCTATAACCAAATCGATTGAAGCTATTGTAATTGGGGGGCATCGTAAGCAAGTTTATTTATGGTTATTAAATAATTAGCCAAATGTAAACAGAATGGTAGTATTGAGCATATAAAAGACAATATTCGTAAGAAGGTTCATGAACTTGATTTTTTACGTCATTATAGCCATGGTAGCTTATTGGAAATACAACCGATTGCAGCACCCTCTGCGCATCATTTAAAAATATAGAAAACCATAACTTTATAGGCTCCATTATTGTAGCCTCTTGGGTGAATGTAACATGTACGGGTGAGAGTATCTAATGAAAGATACTCTCATCCGTACATGTTACTTCTAGCTACCACCTTACACAGAAGTATACTGATGAGTAATACGGCGAAACGCGCGTCTCCACATGGGGAATGATGGTAGCTTGTATCATTATTATAAATATTAGAGATATATTATAACCACACAAACATATGTAGAATTATTCACTTTTTCCAAAAATCACCCTGGCCAGTGATGCAAATTATGCCTCGAGCCTTGGATTCTTTATAGATGAATTAATTTTTACGTCTACACGTGGAAATATAAATTGAGCAGTTTCTTTTTATTACAATTAAGAAAGCTGTACATATTATCAAAATTGAAACGCTTTACCAAAAAGAATATATGCATTTCAGAATGTCCTACTTAGCGTGCTCGAGATAGGATCTCGTAAGTGGTAAGGAATAGAGGATTTTTAACTAATTATAGCCATAGACCCGTTCCTGTAGCCAAACCATGAACTCCTTAGTAAAAGAAAAACAACAATATTTTAGAAATGTTGTTGCATGTAGCAGCGAGACTCCGTTTTGCTTCAAACCAGCATAGATAGGACGTAAAAATCGCAAACAATGTATTTATTGCTATTTGTTTTAACTTTCATAATAATGAAAATGGGTTACAATTATTTTACTTCATATATTCGGTCTTCTGAACCTCCTCAGGTTGTTCCCGCATTCTCAAATTAAATTTAACTTGTCTCGGACCCCTCAGCGGTCACAAGGACCCCCAAAGTAGTAGCCAGTAAGTAAAGAAACTGTAAATTTTGTCATCTAGCTACGTAATTTCATCAAGAGCTATCGAAATAGTACTTTGACATTATGGAAGCAAAATATACATTATTATGTTAATAAGACCTTTCGCATTTCGACATTTTTATAAAAATTTCCCTATTTTAAATGTAAATTGTGAGTCGCTGCATATGAGCAATGGGATAATTTGTTGTTGTCAATAATGCATATTGTCGGGTATATTTGCAAGCGTAACAAAGTTAAAGTGGATTAAGAAATGGTAATATTTAAAAAATTATTTGTAGACAATTTACATATACAGCGCTCAAGAAAACAAGAATTATGTAACTTTTTCAGCGTTAATACGTTGTTTTAGTTATTTTATGCCTCTCTTTTTGTTTCTAAGAATAAGTAAGAATAAAAATCTCAAAACGCATTGACAACGCCAAAATAATAAATAGTTTTTCCCCTGCAGTGCGCTTCTTACCATGAGACCGTAAGCACATTAATGGGATCAACCTGTATACTCAATTGAGTACACCTATAACTTTATATGGCCTTTGTTACACGTTAGCAAGAATCAATTTTCTATTTATTTGAGCAAACTTATTTGCACCTCCATTAAAGAAATTTCATTTATAACAATTGGTCAATGAACATATTTTTAACTGTTTCAACTGGTCCTTTATTTTGATATGAATAACGATTTCAAAAGTAATTTTAGTAGTGAAACATCTACTCTAAATTATATTATATATATTTAGCACTTTAGTTTGAGCTAACCTTTGTATTTCTTAGACATTTCATTGAGTAACATGTAGTTAGCAAAGATACATTTTCTGAAAGTTTAAAGATTGCTGACAGATAGATCTATAACTGATCTATTTATTAGCATCCTTTAAAATTTTATATATCTATATAAAATACCTCACACTAATTTCAGTGATAAATATATCTTTAATAACAAATTGCCCTGCGTAATATATGTTACTTGGAAGATAAGTTTTTTAATCTTTTAATAAAGATTAATAATCAATTAATAATCAATATCCGCAAATTTTTGCTTTGTCATCGGCTTAAATTAATTAAATTCAAATTAAATTAAAGCTATATTTTCTATTTTTTTTTTTTGAAAATATCGAATACAATGCTTAAAGCAAGTCACGTTCTTATCCGTCTGTATGTTATATAATATAAATTTTTGAGCAAAAACCAAAGTTTTACATATTTTGATTCATATAAAAATTTTCCCATATGGTAGGGGCTTTTTGTTTGACACTGCGCATTCAAGTTGTGATGGAATTTTTGTTTATATGTAAATTTCAAAGAAGCCATACTCCTACTACAAAAGTATAAAATAAATGCATAAAGTTATTATAAATAATTAGTAGACGTTATTTATTATATTATATTATAACAGTAATACCATTTGGAAAGGGTAGTTTAGTTTATTGTCTCATTTAACTTATTTGCTATATCACGATCGAGCATTTAGAGCTTATTATTTTAGACTTTCGTACTTCTTTAATGTTGCCTCCATAGCTAGTTTCCCAGATAAAATGCCGTGAGTTTCGATCCTGTGCCAGATCGAACCCATAATAAATGTAAATGTCATAAAGAGAGTGAGCAAGCCTCTCACAATATGTATAATATACCTATAACCGAATGGAGCATCAAAGGGTATACTGCTTACAAGTAGCAGAAAGAGAAACGCTGACAAGAACCAATAAATAATTGCGGTCGTTTTCAAGTTTAATAAAGCATCATCACAAACTTCAATTGCCTCCTTTAAAACTGCTATGGAGTCTGCATAATCTCCATCTTCAGTTTTGTATTCTACGTTTTCTAAATAAAACTCTGCAGAAACTGCTTCGTGATCAGAATAACTAAAATTACAATTTGGCACTCGATCTGGTAGCGGCAAGGAGTATTTCTTTAAAGTTACATTTGTTCTCTCGCCAGTTCGGTACATGATGTAGTCGATTCTTTTGCCTGGGTACCTTTTTTTAACAAGCGACTTCGATGTATAACTATTTTCGCATGTTTCGTTTGTTCCAAATCTTTCACCTCCTGCTTCGGCGAAGCTGTCTTTACATCCGGAAATATTCAAGATGATCCTAAAACCGGTATACTTTCAAGTCATTTCTAAAGAAATTTTAATTTTTGTCTTAGAACAATACATAATTGAATTATTTTAGAAATTGACAAGTGACAAACGAGTACAAAGTAAGAAATCAATATCGGTTTTTGTATTAAAAAAACGTACCTGTATGCTAAATCTCCAGGTTCAGTATTTAGATCTCCTGCTAATACTACTAAGTTACATGAGCCTGATGTGAGCTGGATAAACTGAGCTGTATCATATGCTTGCAGTACTCTATGAGCTTGATACTCATCACAGGTGCGATTATACTCTGCATGCAACTGCGGGTAAACTTTGTAAAGTTAGATAAAGAAAAATATATAAATAGTGACTTACATGTGTAGAATAAATGTTTATTTTGAAATCTTTTATCCTAAGGCAACATAAACCAACACCTTTACCACCAAACCAATCCCCATGCTGTATTTTATGAATATAGCCGTTAACGGACCATTGATGATAGAATGCCTCTTGGATTTGATGTTTAGATAACACACATACTCCAGAACCAGTAACTCCACTAAAATCACGCAACAATTTTAACTAAAGTAACACCGTGTTTCTAACATATTACCTGTAAAAATAATGCGAAAATGGTAACGAATTCTTGGCTTTTTCTTTAATATAAATGAAATCCTTATCTAACCAAACTTCTTGCAAACAAACTACATCATATTGACTACCTCCGATGGCTTCAGCAATTGCTTGAATACGTTGTTTCCTATTTTTTGCAACTACTGGCAAACCCCTAGCGTACATGTTAATATTTAATTATGTAAAATTGGCTTATTTTTCTTACGTACCAACAATTTAATGTTAACACTTTCAAATCCATACTTGATCCAATTCCAACATTCATCTATATATAAAATTTCTGATAATGAACATATGCAAATGAATAATACGTGTGGTCCGAATGTCATTCAGCCACATTTCATATTTATTATTTTGCGTGGCATATTTATCTGACAATTGTCACGAACAGTCAGAACTAACGCGATTCGTCAAAAGTTTAGGTTGGTATGCATTGGTATGGACCTATAGTGACACCCTAGCTTCAAAACATTTCAAATTATTGGGCTTATGTGTGATCTCTAAAGTTTGCCAGTTTCCGTGCTCTTCACGAAATTAGCAGAGACTAGACAGACTCGTGCTTTGTCGACTCTCGGGAAAATCAGTAGCCATTCTCATGCGACGAATAAACACGAGTCTGCTAATCTCGTGAAGTATACGGAAAGTGGCGAACTTTAGTGATATCCCTAGGGGAAATCCCTTTAAGGACGTGGCAACAGCGCTGGTTCCAAACAAGAAGAGTTTTCTACAAATATATATAAGACCCAATACTTCAAAGAAGGGGTTAAGCGCTCTATAGTGATAGAATAAGCAATGACTGATATCTATAAGCCAATCTTGATAACCTTGAAAGTCTGTTCCTACTACGACCCTCATTCTAAGCCAATGGAAGACGGTTTTCTGGTATCGCGCTCGTTTCTAAATACTATGGCTGTAAACGGCCGAGTAACGGTATTTTGTTCTCCGAGGTATCAAGAAATAACACGTTACCTTGGAACGATGGATTGTCGCGCGACTTGGGAACGGTAGCTGTTTACATTTGCGACTTTCCTCTAGAACGGTATCGTCGCGACACTAAAACGATAAACATTTCCTACCTTTAAACAACACATAAATATCGACACTCTCCGCACCACACAAGTTTAATTTATTATATAGTAATATAATAATTAGTCCGGGACGGCCGTTTCGAAGACACGAATGGTCCTCATCGTCGGTTGATACTACGCCACAATCCTTGCTATCATTATTTCCTACCTTTATTTTGGAACGATACGCTGTAGGGCTATTGAGCGCTACATGGGAACGAACAAAGACAATTATCGTGGGAAACGTCGCCATTCAATGTGCCACGGTCCTCTCATATAACCAGAGATATACTTTGTATCTAAATCATTAGTGACATTTATAAGCATAATTCATTAATAGAGTTCGTCACTTTCCTTGTGCTTAAGAAATTAGGAGAGACTAGACAGATTCCTGTTTATTCGTCTCATGAGAATGGGTTCGTGTTGCCTACTGGGTTCTCCGAGAGTCGACAAAACGCGAGTTTGTCTAGTCTCTGCTAGTTTCATGAAGCGTGCTCGTTTCTGCAGGCTTAGTGAGGGGTCAATAACAATGATTCTAAACAACACATTCGGTCATCGGTTGATGATGAGGACCATTCGTGGCCGTCCCGGACTAATTGTTATATTACTATATAATAAATTAAACTTGTGTGATGCGGAGGGTGCTGATACTTATGTGTTGTTTACCATACTACGCCACAGTCCTTGCTATCATTATTGACAATGATTCTGTAAAACGTTGGAAGATAGCGCCACGTTGACCATTTAACTTGATGTATCAATTAACTGCGGTTAATTCGTGATGTTATAATGATTGGTGTCGGTTATAAAATATTGTTTGTGCTGTGGTTTTATTTATTAATGTCCTTTGTTTAATATTATTCAAGAAATGCTCTAATTTTAACAAATAAAAGTGCAATAATATATGTCTATGGATCCTTAGTGTTGGTAATAATTATGGTGAACATATATTCTTATAGGTAAATAATATAACCTATAAAAATTTTTATATGCACTACAAATGGAAGCTACTGTAAATGAAGGAAATTCGCAGAAAGAAGTCAGTGATCCAACCACAGTTGATTTTTTTAATAAACATTTGTTCTGTATACCAAATGGAGAATTCAATACAGTATACTATGGTGTATACGTTCCTTCTGATGCCCAAGTACACGAAGGAATTCAAAATTTCGTATTTACTGATAAACTAGAAGCATTGAAATTAGTGAAGAAATATAAGAAGGCGCGTTTTAAAGCTTTTTGCTATTATCACGAAGCAATGGAATTTGCCGAACAAGGTGCAGAATTTCCTAATAACAATTGTAACGTGTCTAAAGGTAATACATGCAAGAAAGGCATGGATCAGGCCTCTTCCACCTTCGAAAAATACCAGTTCCGCGGACCTAAATCTCAAGACCTAGTTCGACTTAGGAAAGGTATTGAAAATGGCGATTTAAAATATGTAGAAAACACCGTTTGGGAGAACCCACGTTATTTAATAAGCAGTGGTGATACGCCATCGATATTGCAAGAAGGATTTAGGTATAATGCTCTTCACGTAGCAGCTAAAGCAAAAAATGCAGACATGTGTGAACTTATATTGAACACTATCGCAAATGTAGATTTTATAGAGTTATTATATGGAGACGATGATCACGAAAATGCCGAAAGACGTGCAAAAATTTTACTTGATTTATATTTAAATACTCCTGATAAAGGGTTAAATGAAACTCCCCTTCATTTTGCTGTTAAGTTTGGTGCAGCAAAGGTTGTAGAAATACTAGTGTCTTTTCCACAGTGTGATAAAAACGTAAGAAATAAGTATGGAATGCTTCCCAACCAGGTGAGCAATAGTAACTATAAATAAAGCTTTAGAATCTTGTATAGCCGAACTCCAGTTATCTAAACCTTTATTTTATGAATATCTGATTATCCAATCAAATTAGAGTTAAGCTTAGAATACCAGAAAGTATTGATAAATAAAACAACTTTGTTCTGTTTATCCAAATATAGAACGATCTAATCTAAATCAACCGATGTGTATTAATACCTTTTTTGTATGTTTACCAATTACCTTTTCATACTTGTAGTAAGTATTAACTGATTTTCGGCGCAAGTAATTAGTAACTACTGTCAAAATGTAACAAACTTTTTTCCAGTTCTCGCTAAGCGATATATCTCTAAGTTTATACGCAATTTGAACATTTACTTTACTTTTTCTTAATCTGATTTTGGTTTTCCTTTTTTTATTCCAAAAGAACTCTATTGTCAAGATTTTGTTTCTTTATTTTTGAAATAAATGTAAAGGTTTCTTGAAAACGAATCGATATTGTTTATGCATTGTTTAAAAACATAAGTTTTGCTTAAAAATTTGAATTTTATCATCACTTTGATTTCAGAATATACCGACTCCTGAAAGTAGTAGTACGAGGATGGTATGATAAATACGTGTGTCAAGGAAAACAAAGCAATTTTGCATTTAGTAAATTTATTTCTCAACCTAGCTTCATGCATTTAACTTTGTGATATTCAACGTTTTTATGCCTTCCAAATGGTAAGATTTGTCGAACATGTAAAATAGGGAATGATCTCTTCATTTGGTGAAAACCGCTTTCCGTCAAGCCATTTTTTTCAAATTTCTAAAAGAAAAGAAGTCACGGGGGCCCAAATGTGGAAGATGGGGCGGCAATTCAAACCGTAGCTGGACTAGTTTCGCTGTCGTAACTGCCGATGAATGGACCGGGCTATTACCATGATGGTAAAGGATTTTTTTCTTCGCTGGATGGAATAGTAGTCACGTAACTGTTTTCCCCTTTTCCAAATAATCAATTCAGATTATGCCTTGCGAATCCAAAAAAATCGCTACTATAATTTTTCCCGCTGATAAAATAGTCTTGGCCTTCTTTGGTTCGCTGGGAAAAACCCATTTTGCCAACCGTCCTTGGGTTTTTGAGGTGTAGCGATCTCTACAAGCACGCCGCAGAAACTCGCTCGTATTGCGCTTAAACATGTCCAAATATTGACACACGATTGTGTTTTCAATCGATCGTCAGCAGATCCACTCACCTGCACCCTTCGTCGATAGCTTTATCATACTCCATTTTTCGTGAAGATTATTTTGTATGCGTTCAGTTGAAATGTTTACCATATTATCTCTAACCTTCACCCAACACATGATATTAACTTTATCGATTATATCGTCCGTAGTTAGCTCAACGGGACGACCTTATCGCTTAGATTCATTAACCTGATTATCATCAGGTACTGGTTTGGTACTGGCGAAGGTGCATAGTTCTAGTGTTGTTCTTTTGTCATGATTCCACAGTGCTCACTTTTAGCAGCTCTCAAAACAACACTACTCGATGAATCTCTCCGAAATTTTCAGAGACGTTGACGAAAGAATAGTACTCACAGTCGGTAATACAGATTACAAAGCGCCATCTGTTTCTAAATGCGGGTATTTCTCATACCACCCCCGTACATACACGCAGATTTCCAATGGGGGTTCTTTTCTTACTGTTTGATTCTCGTTTTACATCCGCTTCGATTATTATTTAATGAAAAACTTACTGAATGCCTCTTTTTGAATTCAGTATTGCTCACCTTCTTTATACTTTAGTGAATTAATCGCATGGTCCTCCGCATAAATAAATTGCTTAATGAATAGTACTAAAATATCAGTCATTGGTATAGAATTAAGTAGCGAATTCAAAATTAATACATTATGTAAGACGAGGCGGAGTTGCGCTACATACGACCAAACCTACAAAACTTTTTATCTTGAGTTAGTTATAATTAGATGTAATTTTTGTATTTTGAAAAGCTTTCTGCTTCGGGTGAATGTGACGTGTACTAATAGTGGATCGCAGCACTGCGACTATCGTTTTCTTGCCTCATTTGTGCCTTATAAGCGTTTCCAGTTTTCCCTTGAGTATTATATTTGTAATTATCAGATATAAAAATTAATTAGGTTCAATTTAAAAAAGGAATTCATGTATGAAGCCTCACAGTAATTAACGATATACATGACCCCATTATAGATTAATAAACATAACATCCACCTCCTTTTAAACTGGCATAGTTCATGTTAATGCGATATGTTCTAATAAGTTGTAATCTTATCAGGAGAAATTAAGGTTTAAACATATTGATAAACTCGCAGAAAGCTTTGTATTAAGCTTCATTAATAATATGTAGATTTTAACGGTTATAAAAAAGGAGTAAGAACAGTTGCGATATATTATTGTTAATGTAGCGACCATTCCATAGATTATATTTGAGCTTAGGATTATCGCTGCAGCTAGAGATTTGTAATACAACATTGTATTTTGCTTAAGCTAATCATTTAGTATGTAATTACATATTCGCTTCTAAAAAAAAAGTACCTGTTCGTGTAATGTTTGTAATTGAAATATTAAAAATAAAAATGTAGTTATGAATGTTTGAACATTTGCCAATTTTAAAATAGGTCATTTGATGTTTTTAAGCATGAAATTGAAGAAGCGTATGTACCACAATCTTATAATTATATCTGAGCCAGTTAATAATATCCACCTCTATATCCCATATGTTTTATTTATTATTTCATTTTATTACAAGAGATTAATGAAATAGTTTTTTTTTTACTGTTACAACTACTTACACGTACTTTTAATTTATTTTACAGATAATTTGTGTTAGGTGCCACACTTACGCAGATGATCTTAAAAATCAAATAGCCGCGCTACTGGAAGAAAATTATTATGTTCCAGTTTTACGATCAGAAGATAATTGCACACCGCCTGTTATAGGCGAACCGTTTTCTCCGATCAGTCCACCAGTAAGTATAATTGTAAGAAGCAATTAGAAAGAAAGTAACGGACAAAAAATATATTACCTCAGTTAAATGCGGTACCACTAATGACCGATGTCATTGTCATTACTTAACCTTTAACTTACATTTTAGAAAAGTTTAATTTCCTTAAGAAGTTTCAAAATATATGGTTCCATATAAATATGACGTTTTGAAGTCATTGCTAGAGATGCCCGTTCCTCCATGGTCACTTTTGCCGTTTTTGGAATTTTGGAAAACGTAAAAGTTAACATTTTTTGAGTGGAAACGCCTATTTTTTATCTTAAGAAATAGGATAGCTGCTACTTTACGCACTGTTTAGTTATTTCGATAAATAGCTATTTTTTAAATAAATACTTTAAGGTCGTCACGGCCATAAGAACAAAGATATATCAATAAATACTATTAAACACAAGTTAACAAATCTAACCTGTGAAGGCTGTAGTTCGAAAGAAGAACTCCAGAAAATCCTATTATATGCTAACCTCAATTCAGTAAGTAGGCATTAAAAATTTCAGACCAAACATATATTTTCTTCTAAAACTTCAAATTTTCCTAAATTTAACTGCAGAATTCATCAATTTCAGTCATGTAAAAAGTCCCGTTTAAAATTAACGATTTGGTATCAACTTCTGCTATAACCGTTAGTTGATTCTGCTGGAATTAATCTTGCAAATTTTCAGATTTCTTTAATTCGTTTTTTTCCAGATGTTATCCCATTGCCTTGGAAAATACTTTGTATATTTACGAGGGTTGGAACTGCAATAGTAGCAACCATTTATTTATTAATAATACAAAAACGATACATGCATAAAACTACTTCAATTTTTCAATATAGCCACTAGCACTGTCAACAACTCGTTTCCAGCGATGTGGAATCCGTTGTATGCCTTTAGGAGCTGTTCTGTTCATACTTTTGAGAGAATGATCTATTGCTTACATAATCTCATATCTTTACTAATTTAGGCAACGTCTGACGTCGATCTGTCTAACACTACCAGTCTGCGCTTGCTAATTATTGACACTAGGGCAACCTGGCCCAGCTACGTCTGCCATACTCTCACGTCCCTCTGAAAGCTTTAACCCACCTCGCCTCGTTCGGTATGGTGGACATTGTCTTGGTCTGCGACTGTGAGCACCTTCAATTTTCAACCAACTTGGTGTTCCTTTTTTGTGAACATAACAGAACGCGGACCACAATAGCTTAGATCTCATGCAAGACTATCCTTTTTGAAGCAGTGCTACTATTAAAGTTTCCTTGTATTAATATTTCTGCTTAGATACTAATTTTGTACTTTTATAGAATTTGAATATGGATCTATTGCGTCCTAGAATGGAAATTCGTGCCTACGCGGGACCTATGGATAAACCCGGAGCGGATAAATTCAGAAAACTGTGGAAAACGCCACCTCGAATTGTAAATAAATTTTCAAGTCATCCAAATCTATCCAATAGCTTCCATACAGCGGCTAGCTTGAAGCTAAAAGATCACGAGAAAGGTTTAGAAACTGTAGGAAGAGAGTTAGCTTGTGAATATGAAATTGGATGGAAAGAATATTGGCCTTTTCTTGGTGGATTTGTCGATTTATCGTCGATTGAAGGGCTTCAACAGCTGGAGCACTATTTGGAATCTCGAATTAATGGTGTGAATTATAACACTTCTATTTCCTTAAATTGTACTAATAGTAAATCGCCAATTAATGAAGTGTGTGACGAACAAAGTGTGGAAAGTCCCATATCAGAATTGTGTAAAGCATTTCAATCTTGCACTATCAACGATAACGGTATTAAAAGGTCTGTTTCGAAAATAAAGATACCAGATGATTGCTTTAGGGATTCAGAAGATATTGCATTGAAACCAGAACTAAGTCCGTTTATGTGCTTGGAAAAATCATGTCAAGTATTCGCACATCGCATAGCTATCGATATATTAAATATAATTGAGACTGAAGATACTACGGGTGATATACTAGAAACACAAATGAAGTTCTTGGAACAATTGATTTTGAGTTATTTAGACGATGGTCGTTTTTCTAATATAAATTTCCATAGTGTACACGCTCGTTTAGCCACTTTAGTGTACTTGCAATTACATGAAAATGGAATTGATGATAGCAGTATAAAGTTATACATGGAAAAAATGCAAGAGAACTGCAATAAAAATTTTGACTGCTTTTCTTCGGACGATGAGAGCGCGTATTATAGAACAACATTGACACTAAAAAAATCGACATCTAGCAATAAACAGTTATTATGCGTTGTAAGCTCCATTTTGAATCTATTAAAAGAGATTGAAAGCATTAGTAAAATGTGCACTTCGGAAGAAGATTGCCAAAATGTATGGTCAGAGTGCGAAAAATGTGCATGCGTTTGGCAAGTGAGAAATATGCGCAAGAGCAGTTCACTTAAGAGAAATAGTCAAAAATTGAAAATGTCAATACGCAATTGCTATGATAATGTTTCAAGAAAACTGACGTTTGGAACTGATGAATTAGGTAATAGCAAATATGTGTTTGTTTTGTCGTTATCACTTCGCGATCCTATTTTCTTTGGAATAATAACGGTGTGGGTTTTTTACTTCTTATTCTAAAAACTCGCCGTCAGCATTATAAGCCTGCAAATGCTGCGTGGTAGTGACTAGAGTGTGGGCATGATCATACCTAACCTGTGTTAAATATTTTATTGCTTTTATATTGTACTGTTTTTATACAGCGTGAACCTTGTGTGTGGATCGAAGATTTCTGAGTAATTTAGGGAAAAAGCTATCCTCACCACACGAGATATTATTTGATACATTTGGAACAACCGTTTCGAGACTTCACGAATTTCCATTGTCAACCGTAAGTAAGAAAATGAGAATCTATGAATTCTCGAAACAGCTGTTCCGAATTAACCAAATAATATCTCGTGTGGTGCGGAGTATGGCGCTACTTTAGTGTTATTTGCCATACATTGTCGTGTAAGTTAACCAGCACGTATATGTAATAAATGAAAATAAGTAGACAAATCTTGAATAGATTTATTTAAAGAGTCACGCATGAAGTTGCAGTAAAAAATATAGTAACGACATTCTGAAAGTTGTTAAAGGAACTTGTACCAGCGCTATGAAAACTGAACATCCTGTGTATTTGAATATAATTTTGTCGTGCAGCAATTGTCTGCGGATATCTTTTATTTGAAGACTTTTTCTCTAAATTGCTCAGGAAATGATTATCTTCCACCAACGCACTTGCTAGACAGGCTGTATATGTGTTTTGTACTACACACTTCATGGGTTGGCTATGTAATCTATTGTTTTTTTTTTTATTATTTGTAGCGAAGCTTGTTTGCATTTTACTCTTAGCCTTATAACTGATGAAAATGGTAAATTAATAAACATATGCATGTGCTGTTTGCCTATTTTTTATTGATTGGTATTTATTCGTTCTTCAAATATCAGTTTTAAGCTTAAGAATATATTTCTTGTGAATTAAAATTGTATTTTTGGTAAATAACCGTATACATGAGTAGTTTGTTTACTGTAGTGTATTTATTATCTGTACGTTTTTCAGTTTAATTGATATTGTATTTATGATGAATATCCGCGACTTCATCTACTATATATATATTTTTTTACTAAAATGTTAATGTCCGCTAGATCATGAAGATATTAAAAATGGGCACGATATTCAACATGCCAGTGATACAGTTTCTTCTGACGACGAATTTTATACTCCTCCTTCAAGTCCTTCTCTTCTGAGAGAGTTATCAGACGATGAGGAATTTGACGAGTCTCTTGTACCAGATAGTGACATCTTTATTGAAGGGTACGAGAACTTCAAGATTAGATTCAATAATCTAATTATGTGCAACTTTTAGTAACCAGCCTACAAAACTTGACCATGACGTATACAATGCTTTAAAGTATGCCTTAAATAAATTAAATCCCAAAGATTACCCAAATATATACAAGTGGCATCACACAGTTAGTCAATATGACGAAAAAGAAAAGGAAAGGTGAAATATTCATTATTATTAGAAAGGATTTATTTATAATGTTGCTTTAACATTTTCAGTTGGTGTAGTCCAAAAGTAGAAAAATATATCTTCAATGCGCCAAAACTAACATCAACTCCAAATCGTAACATCGGTAGTAATAAGGACGAACTTCCTATACACGCGTCTCCGAAATCGTGGTTTAGGATAACGGGGGCAAACTCTCCAAGACAAAGTTTGCAGACTTACAGAACCAATATTAGTTTTAATCTGTAACAATAGATGTACTATACTATTTTCTTACAATAAAAAGATCATTTTTACGTAATCTTTTGCCTATCTTTTCCACAATAAAGTGCACATACCTCCTTTTTGTGATAGCGGATGTTCAAACTCTTCATTAGACGATGTCAAATCTACCAAACTAGTTAGCGTATCGTACGGTGTAGGTTCTGTGTCTACACTTGATTTGTTTGACAATCCCAAGTTGCCAAATTCGAATACATCATCTTTGCAAAGTTTCTTATCAACGTTGAACTTGAAGTGGTTTCCAGTAGGCCGTGTATTTTTAGCTAAATTGAATATTTTTTAAAAATATACATTATATGTACATACATAAAAATATTTACGTTGGCGAATACTCGGCGCGAAGTCGTAACTCTCTGTAAAAGTTCGAATTCTGCGATCTATATTCTCACTTTCAAGCTCTAAGTTTCTTAATTTCCTCTTCGCCTCTTGCAACAATTCGTCGGTTGGTGTAGCATTGCCTGAACTGTTTTCGGAACTTGATGCTGAGCTTTTGCTAGAGGTTTTTCTAAATTTATTAAGATGACGATATGTACTAAGAGGTTGACACCTCACTGCACTAGAGCCTGCAAAATCAGTAAAAATAGTATATCAAATTTAGTGCGTAACAAAACATGGCGTGCTGTCAGTCTTATTCTTCCTTGTTATTTTCTCTAAAAATAGAACAATTACTGAGTAAAACTGAACAATTTTTTGGTATACATTTTCTATCGACCTTATACAAAAAACGTAAAGTAAAACACAACTCACATTGTTCTCCCGCTCCATAAAGTGGAATAGAATGCTGCAGAGACAAGTTTTCTCCTGAAAACATGGAGGGCGTATTCTGCAATAAATTATTTAGACGAAGAACATTCTGTTGCGACTGATTTAATTCTGACATTAACATGGAAGCCCTGTTGGCTAGTTCATCAATCTGTTCACAATAATGAAAGTTATCCATTCGCAAATTATTATTCTCTTTTTCTAATTGTTGAACAACATGTTTTAGAACAGCGGCTTCCAACGAAGTATTTGTGAGAGTTTGTTGCTCTTTATCTGCTTTGAAAACTTTTTTAGGTCTTTCATCCATACATTGCGTACTTTTTTCTTCAACAGTTACATGATCACATGTACCTTTTTCACTTACTATTTTTTCAGTTTGCTGAAAATTTTCATGTAAATTTACAATTTTTGAGATATTTAGCGAGTCATTTTGCTTTATTTTATTTTGTTGTAACATATCTTCCAATTCATGTTTTACCAAAACAATTTCATCTTGGAATTGTTTCCTTTCAGCATCAAACACCCGTTTGATTTCATTCAATTTACTCTTATATTTTTTTAATTGGTTTTTATATTGATTCCTTAAAGTATCGACAAATTTGGAGTGTTTTTCATGTTGTTTTTCACAAAGTAATTTAATATATTGCCTTATCTGCACTATTTCATCAGGTGGCGTATTAGAATTTGCCAGTAGCATATCAATACTTCCAAGGATAAATTCACAATCGGCATCATCTGTATTTTCTGGAATTTTCTGTTCAAGATCCCATGAAGTAATACTAGTTAACGAACTTGTAGGTAAAAAATATGATATAAGAGGTTCATCTAACTCGCAATACGAAGTACATATCTTCTGAGCTCTTTGATTATAACGCAATATTCCCATAGCCTCTAAAATATCGTAAACTTCTTTCTCTGTAAATTTAAAGTTTGACTTTGCATTATTAGCGCCCTGCGACGAACTATTGACATTTGTAAGCATACTATTAAGAGCAACCTCTGTACAAAATACACATAACGAAAAGTGATATTGGGAGTAAATGAAGTATTCGGATATTAACAAATTCATCGCATGCATCTTTGGTGAGATCGTTTGTTTCACCGTGCAGGTTAAGGATGAACCGAGATTTGTGTTTTTTAATACTTCGATCATGTTGCTGCGATAGTAAGCGCGTAATTCACATAGCAGTCCTCTACTTTCTAACCAAGTACACAATTCTTTTTGGAATTCTTCCGCTGATAAGTTTTTCTTATCTTCTATTTGTAGCGCTGGAATAATATTGCTGGTCATTTTTCTGTCTGTTTCTCGAAAATAACTTAAATTAATACTGTAAATTTAGACGTTTACAAACCAAAATACAATTTAAAACTATCAATGTAACCAACATCATAATTTCAAAATATTAATGATACCAACCTTTGCTGCTCCATCACAGATTACCAAACTCCTCAACGTTGTTTTCATAAGGCATGCGTGGAGTCCTATCGAGGGCTACATTTCGAATCGTGTTCAAAGTAAAGGCGGCAGGCATCTGCTCTTCTACGTCCTCCTACTATACCTATCACCAATGTAGCTTTGACCGTAGGCAACCTTGCATCAAGAGCGGATGATTTTGCAATGATTGTACTCGGAGTAATTAGTGTAGGCCAATTGAACAAACATTGTGTTTATAATTTCTTAGATTTTTATTGTAATATTATTAAGAATTAAATAACAAATAACGGAAGGCTGCACTAAGCACGTTAGCCCCAACGATAAACTGCAAATCAGTCAAACTCTACCATATAAGATACATAAAGAAAATCATTTAATCATTATATTTCTTATTCCAGTTATCACGACATCTCACAGCTATTTAAGTCAAACTTCTTTAGGTATTCTACTATTTCGGTATGTGAGATTTAAAATGTATGTTCAGGTAATGTGCGCTACTAAAAGCTTTTTCACATATTCGACATACATAAGGCTTTTCACCACTATGAGTTTGTGTATGAATTTTTAATGCGGTAGTATTTACAAATGCTTTATCACACGCTGCACATTTATGTTGTTTTATAGCTGAATGGCGTTGTATGTGTCTCCTAACACCTCCTTGTGTATTAAACATTTTATTACATCCTTCGTGCGAACAACGAAAGGTTTTTTCAACCGGATTCTTATGCACTTGCATATGCCGGACCAATATCCCATATATAGTAAAACTTTTACCACATACTTCACATATGAAATGTTTTATATTTTCATGTAAACATTTTATGTGAACTCTTAGTGCGGCGCTGTGAGCAAATGCCTTGCCACAACTTTCGCATTTAAATGGACGCTCGCCGGTATGTATCCTCATATGTTCTTTTAAATTGCTCTTCTTGGTACATCTACGGCCACAAATTTCACATACAAAGGATTTTCGATGATGATCAAGTACACATTTTATATTTGCATGTACACATCTAAGGTGTACCGTTAATGTGCCCCTCTGGGCAAATGCCTTGCCACAAGTTTCGCATTTAAATGGACGTTCACCAGTATGTATCCGCATATGTTCTATTAAATTGCTCTTCTCGGCACATCTCTGACCACAAATTTCACATACAAATGGTTTTGGATGGTGATGTAGCACATGTTTTCTATAAGTTTTTCGAAGTCTAAATACTTTGCTGCATACTTTGCACTTATATTCCTGACTCTTACGGGTACTGTCTACTTTAGCTAGAGGATGACTATGAAAATTTTTATTAGAGACATCATTACTAAACTTATTTTTTAAAGATTCACAGTGTAATGACTGAAGGCTAACAGTACTTGTTGCAGATTTATTATGCCGCTTAAAAATATGATGTTTCAATTCAGAAAATTCGTTAAATGGTCGTTTGCAAGTTTTCTGTTATATGAATTTTAGAATGGCTTTCCAATTCATCTTCAGTTGAGAATCCTTCATTGCATTCAAAGCACTTATATAAACTGCAATCCTTTTGATGAGCTTTAATAGAGTTTTCATCGTTGAAGATTACATAACATCTATTGCAAGTAAAATTAGATTTTTGTATATCATGTGTACTAGTATTAGTTTTTATTTTTATATCTTCATCGTGTATCTCTATCTTAATGTTAGTTTCTTCCACTAAGTTACTATTTATCTTGGACACTTTACATTTCCGATATTCTTTCACATTTTCCAAACTTAACATAGCTGTGCCATTCTGTGAAATGTACTCCTTTACAACATCTTCTGTTTGAATGCATCCCCGCATAAAGGAATAAGCAGCGCAAAGTAAATGAGTGCAAAGGTAGCACAAATCAAAATTTGGAGTAATATTAAGATCCTACAACAATATGTGTTGAGAATCACCAATGCTTGCTATAATTACTTACTATTTCGGGTATTACGAATTTAATTTTAATTTCATGAGAAGCAATATCGTTATATACTGAAATTGGTGGATCTGGTACGTTACCTAAACATAATCTGCAAATATTTACCATTTTTAAATTATTCTAACTTCTAATACAATGTTTGTTTGTTAATATTGTTTGTAATAATAACAATACAGAAACAATTTTCAGTTTGCATATAAGGCCACAACAAATAAACGAATAGGTTAGGTCGAGAATTTCGATCTGATGTTAGCCGCTTATGTCGGTACTAAACCTGTATCTACCTTCTCGCAAGTATATTTAATAGAAATCAGATTGAAATTCTACCCAATGAAATTCTGACATACGAGTTCACTCTGAAACATTCTTAACTACGAGTACCGGGGTATCCCCGGTGTTTTCGTTCAATATAGATTGCTTCCACGTATTTATAGTCACCTCGATAGACAATTAAAACTTTTTTATGCAATAACATAAGAGTGACCGTTTAAATGCTGTGGCAATGATGTCTAAGGAAAGATTCCATCATTTTTTTTTACAATTGCGCTCTTCTCGTTAAAAAGTCACGCATCGCTATTGCCACATATCTTACTTGAAATAATAAGCAGAGTATAATACAAAAAATACTAATCAGTACGGTTATTTTATTGGTGAAATAAGACTACAAAACTTCTAGAAATATAATAAAAAATAAAACTTCCACTCTATAAATCATTATTTACAGTGAATACGACATACTCCTTTTTACGTGAGCAAATAAAACGTTGGAAAACAAACCCTGCACAACATAAATTATATTCATGCATACAGGATGTTCAGTTTGGTTTTTAAATAGAACACTTGTATATTACTTCGTGTCTGGACGCCTCTGTTCAGTTCAAATCAACTTTCTTCAAGATTCCCCCATCTCGTATCTCGCTTAGTTTATGAGTTGATTTGAGGAATTTGAGAAATTTTTTTAACGCCTGGTATTTTATAGACCTTACATGCTAAAGTATGGATTCAAATTTGATTCTATTGAGTGTCAGCATTGCAAAAGTTTAAGTAAGTCCTTCTTAAGGCGCCTCTATTCTTTTGGTGCCTGAGATTTAAAACGTACATTAAGATGCGGCTTTCTAAACGCGTTTTCATGTATATGACATATCAGTATGAGTTTGTATATG
Organism: Oryctes borbonicus; assembly: GCA_902654985.2. NCBI lineage: Eukaryota > Metazoa > Arthropoda > Insecta > Coleoptera > Scarabaeidae > Oryctes > Oryctes borbonicus. The sequence continues at coordinate 5,474,264 of LR736866.1, forward strand.
GACTTTTAATGCAGTGGGATTTATAAATGCTTTGTCACATTCCGTACATTTATATTGTATTGTAGCCGTATGCTGTTGCATATGTCTTCTAACACCTACTTGTGTATTAAACATTTTACCACATCCTTCGTAGGAACAACGGAACGTTTTTTCAACTGGGTTTGTATGCACTCGTATATGCCGGGCCAATGTTCCATATATAGTAAAACTTTTACCGCATACTTCGCACACGAAAGGTTTTATATTTTCATGTAAACACTTTATATGAACTCGTAACGCAGCCCTGTGGGCAAATGCTTTACCACAAGTTTCACATTTAAATGGACGCTCACCAGTATGTACCCGCATATGTTCTTTTACTTTGCTCTTTTTGGTGCATCTATGATCACAAATTTCACATGCGAAAGGTTTTCGATGATGATCAGGTCTATCATTTATATTTTCATGTACAGATCTTACGTGAGCCGTTAATGTGCCCTTCTGAGTAAATGCTTTATCACAAGTTTCACATTTAAATGGACGTTCACCGGTATGAACGCGCATATGTTCCATTAAATTGCTTTTTCCTGCACATCTCTGACCACAAATTTCACACGCAAATCGTTTTGGACGATGGTGAAGTAAATGTCTCTTGAAAGATTTCTGAAGTGTAAACACCTTGCTGCACAATTTGCACTTATATTCCTGACTCTTATAGCCATCGTCTACTTTGACTAGAGGATGACTATGAATACTTGTATTAGAAATATCATTGCTGCACTTATTACTTAGAGATTTATATTCTAAGGATTGAAGGCCAACATTACTTGTTACAGATTTATTGTGCTGCTTAAGAACATGATGTTTCAACTCAGAAAGTTCTTTAAATGGTTTTTGACAAATATCACAATTATGTAACCTCTCAGTCGTATGAATTTTAAAATGGCTTTCCAATTCATCTTCGGTTGAGCATATTTCATTACACTCACTGCATTTATATAAACTGCATATCTTTTGATGAGCTTCGATAGAATCTTCATTATTAAAAATTATATAACACTTATCGCAAGTAAAACTAGATTTTTGCATTTCATGTATATTAGCATCGGCATTTATTTTTATATCTTCATCGTATATCTCTATCTTAATATTAGTTTCTTCCACTAAGTCGTTTCCCATCTTGGATGCTCTAAATTTACAATATTGTTTCACATTTTCCAAACTTAACATAGCAGTTCCATTTTGTGAGATATACTCCTTTACAACATGTTCTATTTGAATACATCTTCGCATAAATGAATACGCTGCACAAAGTGAATCGGTGCAAAGATGACACAAATCAAAATTTGGAGTAATGCTGAGATCCTGCAACATTTATATCCATTCTGTGAAGGCCTTCAATGCTTGCTACAAGCTACTTACAATTTCGGGTATAACAAATTTAATTTTAGTTTCATGAGAAGTGTCGTCGCCGTGTATCGAAATTGGTGTATCTGGCAAATTGCCTAAACATAATCTGCAAACATTCATAATTTTAAAATTGTTTTTGACATTTGCTGCCATTTCATAAGCAGTGTTGCCAGTAAAAAACAATACATTCGTACCAACTTTTAGTTTCGAACCTACTAAATTTGATTACCTGGCATAACATGTTCTTTACTTTGTGAGGATTTAATAGGAACCGTCACACTTATTTATTTAACTATTTATTGTTATATTCTACATTAACTGTTGTACATGATAGATTTCTTAAGCTGTGTGTCCCTTATTTGTGCGAGTGTATATAGTGGTGCATATTGTGTTGCCTATCCAGGCCTAGAAAACGGTGAAAAACAAAACAAACTTTAGGGATTTTTCATTATATTAATAAATGTATGTTTTATATCAATAAATCCGTTTATTGTATGTACGAAAGTATGTGTTCATCGATATAATAAACAAGTATTTGTTAATCGTAATAATAATTAATATCCCGTTTTTTTGGAAAAAATTTGATAAAAAATTTGTTGCATTAACGTAGTTTTTTATTGTATTTACGTACCTTTTTCATTCATTGTATGCTTGGATGATGGATGAAACTTATTCGATTTGAGTAATATAGCGAAATCTGTCTTCACCTTTAACTATTTTAAAGGAGAGAATATTTATATTTATATCCAGAATTAAATGAATGTAATTTAATACCATGATGTGTAAAGGATCATTTCAGGCATCAGGTCTAATATATAAAAGAAACGAATCCGAACAGTATTTTATAAAAGCAAATAACAATTCAAAAATAACATTTATTACGACATTACACTAGAATTAATATTATTTTATTTTTACTTTTTGAATAAGTAATCAGCTAATCGTAAGTCAAACGAAAATTATTCAGGTTAACTTAATACATCTCTACCGTTTTGGTTGCCATTCTGGTTTGTATTCCAATTCCAACATAAGCTGTTTTTAAAATTAGAAGTCAACGGTGGAATAAAATTTCTTGGAAGTAAGAAAGTAGATAAGTTAAATAGATCCAAGAACACTTTGTAGCGGTCACTGAAATTATGGTTGATATTAAAAAAAATCTTATTAGAAGAAACAAAGATTACCTGAGTGTTGATCGTAAATACTGATACCCTGATGAACCACCTGTTCCAAGCTGCGAAGAACCCAGCATACGTTGCACCATCAATACATGATTATCTGAAAAAATTAGTTAATAATCTAATCTCAGTCTAGGAGAATGAAATAAGAAATTCGTACATCTCCATTTAGTTATCAACGAATCAATATCCATTAATAACGTTAAGATTTGGTGCGGCTGACTAAACCTGGGTTCATCTCTATAAAACGTAATCATAATGGCTCCTTGTAAGGCGGTATGTGAGAATCGCCTTTCTCCTCTAGAGACTAAAGCTTCGTGAACATTAGGATTAAAGATGGATTCGTATACTTCTCTTCGGTTCTCCAAGTCCATTAAACGATAATGTCGTACACTGTCGATGTTTGTACTCTAAAAGATGAAATTGTTAAAGTCTATTTAAAACTTAATTTTATGGCCTACATTAACCGATTTTTCTTGTTCTTCTAGAAGATTTTGCACAGCTGCTTGGTACTTTCCCCAAAAATTAAATCCTTCAACTTCTAGACCTGGAGTCCTTTCTAGCCACCTTTGTACTAGATCTAATAAAGACGGTTCGGTTTCAGACATTTCTATTAATTTCATGGCTAGCTGAAATGATTTTACGTTTTCGAAATATATTCTTCAAGGTTTAACTGATGATCTTTACTGATTTTATTTACATTTATTTTATTTATAAAGTTAAAAATACGTTTTAAAATTAAATATTAATCAGACCGAAAACACAAATTTCTACTACACAGCCGACTTGGAACCTCACATAGATTGTGACGGGTGAGGTAGAAAAAACTTTGATACAATTAATGGACATGAGGTTTGAGATTGTTCGTCGTAATATACGAAGACTACTTTTTTTTTGGAAAATTTAATAGCCTTTCCTACGGAAGTATAACTTATTTCTTTCGATATCCTTAGTTTTATAAAGAAAATTAATGATGTTTAGTACCTTATCTCCACCAAAAACTTGTGCATAATTCTGATTATATTTTACTCTATTTTCTTGCCTCACACCAAGTTTATTTTCTAAAAGCCTAAACTGCATACTTTGAAAACCAGAGGCTGGGCACAGGTAACATCTGAATTCCATAAAATCCAGCGGAGTCATTGTTTCCAGGATCATTACTTGCTCCACCAGCAGCTATAACATTTAATATGATTATTGCCGATTTGTTTATAATAAATTATGAAATCAAACTCGTAAAATGCGTAAAAAAAAAAAAAACAAGTAACATCCCAATCAAAACAAGAAGTATTTGTAACAATTTATTCAAGGTTAAAGAATACTAAAAATAACTTTGCAACAAAACATGAATACACGTGTTTTTTAGCGATTTTGATGGGAAGATCTACATTTCTTTTTTAATTTTTTTTTGCTTTTGTTTTTGCGATAATAATACTTCTGCAAATATATTTAAGATTTCCAATAGAAACGTATATAATTTTAATTCTACCTACGTCGCATTTTCCTAATTCTTATCCTTTTGGTCTCTTATCTTTAGAAGTGATGAAGTAATTAGAATGTGTATAAATGTAAAACAATTGTGCAAAAAGTTCACAGGCACAGGTCATGGTGAAAGTCAAATGTTATCACAGTCGAATGGAAAAATTCGCTATTGCAAATTGGAAAAATCGCTTGGGGCGTAGATAAAAACTTTCCTGGGAAAACGTGTTTCACCACATTTTTTGCTATATTTAGGAAAATGTGAAGGTTGTACCTTTAAAATGAGCACAATTCTGTTTAATCTCTTTAAAATCTCAAGGGTTTGGCATTCCTCTAAAATTTCGCTGAATACTGCTCTAATGGAGTCCAATTCAAAAATAATTTGTTTAAACCATAACTCGTAAGCTTAAAACGAAAATGTTTAATAAATTCTTGTGGATTGCGCGTACACCTATATCCTTTACCTTGATGCGTTACAATAAAGAGATGCTCATCGTGGACTGGTCTTTCGTGTTGCTCACTAAGCATCCTTTGAGAACTTAGAACCTTATCCAACATTAAATATTCGCCGTACAGCATGCCTTCGTTTTCACATTGATTTCCTTCATTAGGATTATTTCCTCCACTGGAATATAAAAAGAAGAAAATCAATACACGAAACATAGAGAATCTCATTAAATATAAGGGTATTAATTTAGGAAAATTGCAGCTTTTACCTGTTGTATATTGGACAACTCATTCTTGTGATGGTCTTGAAATGCGTCTGAACGGTTTTAATTTCAACTTTAAACTGAGAAAGCCTTAGTGAAGGAAGCGAGTTCGATAACATGAGATTCGTTCAAGCTGACGTAATTTACTAGCGAAAAGTGATACTTTTAGTATTTAAATTATATATTTATATACATTGCCGCCTATGTATCTGGATTTCCTGAAATCAGGCTTAACCACAAAAAGAGTATAAAAATTAGATAGTTTTGCATAAATTACCAAGCATTAATAGTAATAGTAATGATCTCTTAACACCTAACACGTGTATATGTAGTTATATAGAATCACTTTTCATGTAATGAGCGAGCGATAACAATTGAAGTACTTCCTGATCTTTGGGGGGTTTCTTCGGCGAAAATACGTATCTATTATTTTTGAAATATCGGTTGATCATACATTGGCTTTTTAATATACTTTATAAAAGTATTCTTTGGACGTTTATGTGCGTTGGTAAATTTTCCATTGGGTTTAAAGATTTTTTGGTTTTATACCCAGCAGGTTTTATACTTAACTGGTCGGGTGGCCAAAAACAATTCAGAGGCCCATGCTGCAGAAGCTTTAACAAATTCGGACCTCCCAACATTATAGGTACGATGCGTACCTGTCCCACAACACAAATCGTTTTGCCGCGAATAACGTAACTTTATATCTACACTCAGAAGCAGGCTATAATAAGCGCCCTTGCTCTTGATATATAGAATAAACGCATTAACACTGGAGATTTTGGAGGTCATCTTAAAATCCTTGAAGATACCAACAAACTACATATTTTAGAGGGCGCGGTCCAGATGACCTTATATAGCGATGCATATAGAATCACGTTGCCACCAACAAATCGGCAGAAATGAAAAATAGCAAATATACCTTTCATTGTTCCAAACCTTACCTGTGGTCTACAAAAACGTCACCTAAAATAGGAAATGAAGCAGAAATCGAAAGGCCTCATTCTGGGGAAACGTACAAAGAAGGCCAAAGAGACTTTATTGGATGGCCACAGAGTTTTGGGATGTACGCGGTATAATCCGCAGAAATGAATTCTGTTTCTTCAAGATAGTCTTGAAGCACGCTTACACATTTATGTCGTTACCGTAGCAAAATTCTATGAGTTCCTCACCCACCATATTCGTCAGATTTTGCTCCCAGCGATTATCTGCTATTTCCGAATACTTGCCAGGACTCAAACGATGATGTGATTGCCTACTTTGAAGGGTCGGAGAAATCGTATTTTTAGAGGCAAAAAAAAAATAGAAAAATGTTGGACTAAGTGTGTCGATCTCAAAGAAGATTACGTTGGAATTTTACACATAAAAATCCTTTTTTCTTCCTAAGGCCGGGTATTTATTGAATTCCCTTTATAGCTTTTAATTTAAGAGTATTTGCTGAACTAAATTTTTGGGCTGCATGGAAATAAACTATAAATAGGTACCAAAGAAGTTGGAGTACACTCATGGATGCATGAGTACACTACGTTATACATTTAATTGAAGGGATTTATTCGGCTCGTTTCTAATTAATTTCCGCGTAAAGCAAACAAGAATTAGTAGAATATTGAATAGCAGAAGTGTACAGCGGGAAGCCGCAATAGCTATTTTAAACTTTGAAACTCGACGTTTATATCTCAACTAAACAAGGTCGATGGGCAAATACCTAACTTCGTAATATTCAGAAGTAAACATGGCGTTGTTGGTGTACGTATCGTCGAGGCATTGTGAGTAATTTTGTTTATGTTTACGATTTCTAAAATTAGAAATAATTATCATATAAACGTTAGTTTTTTAGTGAAATGCAATTTAATTTGTTTTAATTCTGTACTATTAACAAGTACAGAAATATAAATATAACAAAATTTAGTATTAATTTATATATTTTTTAATTTAAATTAAATGCATGTTACATATTATGTTTGTTTGTTAGATTAACTAATATTTGCATATAACGTGCAAACTCCAACCTTTGTACTTCGGGATATGTGTTATTATGAATCCAAAGTTCAATGAGCACCTTTACTATTATACAATTTAAATAATCTTTCCATCTATCCACAAAAGTTAAAAAAAAAGTGATTTTTGAGAATTACAGGTTTCTGTAAGCATATGTATAAAAATTTTAAAAAACTTCTTTGGTGATTGAACTGCTATAGTTCTCACTGTAGATTAAATGCAATCACATTTTAGTCAATTGTACATTTTTTAGTTTATGTTTTATTTACTGCTTCTTAGTTTCTCTCAATACAAGCTTCAAAACATTAAATTAATTAAATTTTAAAAATAGTTTTAAGCAATCAAAAAATTTACTTAATATAAGGCAGAACTACTGACCTCGTAGAAAGCGTGCCTAGAAACTAGTTTCTAAAATAACCGAATATAATTATCACGTGATGGCTTTTTTGTAAGTTTGATATGGAAAAATCTCTTTTAAATAATATAAGTTTTAGCGAAGCAATAAAGTTAAAATTAGCACTTCTTATCTTCATCGTACAAATTTAGAATTGTTCTGAAAATCAGTTTTTCTTGGAAGAAAGGAACGAAAGGAAATAAGTAAGGACTGGAAAGAACTTTCAGTAATGGATTAATGGTGAAAACAGCGGAAATGCTTCGTGGAAGCCGACTCGTCAGCCGGGTCAAAGGATAACAGGGTTGCATAATTCAGTGTGATTGCTAAGATTAACAATTGATAGGAAATTTTTAAAATTGTATTACTTTAATATGCGAGAGAATATTTGATATTTTTTTATCGTCCCTAAAAGTTTATTGGATATTTTTATGTATTGTTATTTATTCTTTCTTTAAAGCCTATTTAATTTATTCTTTTTGTAGTACAGCGAGTACATCATTTACGAAGATGCTTTTCGAATCAAGCGTTTCCAAAAATAACCACACATTATACAATATATCCGCGCGAAAAAGATCCAAGATGGAAAGGTATTGCTACATTTTACTTCGTCTCGCGATATCGACAGTAAATTTCGCATATTCTAGATGTAAAAATGGAGAGGTTTCAAGATGAAACTGATCTTCTGATTATCGGCGGAGGACCAGCTGGTATGTCGGCCGCAATACGGGCTAAACAATTAGCGGAACAAGATGGCAAAGAGCTTAGGGTTTGCGTCGTTGAGAAAGCTGCTGAAGTGGGTGGACATATATTATCGGGTGCCTGTATTGAACCAGTTGCTTTAAACGAATTAATTCCAGATTGGAAAGACAAGGGGGCTCCGCTAAATACTCCAGTACAAAAAGATAGATTCGGTCTTCTTACACAAAGCGGAAGAATCTCAGTTCCTATTTTACCAGGTACTTTAGTGTATTTATATGTACCTCCTTTTTCAAATTAAATGAGAATCGAAGCTTCAATTTGAAGAGTAAATAATGCTTTACAGAAAAAATAGGGAGCCTGGACTACACGTGGAATATACAGTACGTGTAGTTTTGGTTGCATAACCAATCGGAGATTCGCATTTAATTTGAAAAAGATGGTACATGAAGATTGATGTTTTCCTTTGTTTTATCGATGTAATTAAATTTAATTCCTGAAGTAGAAACCTCATCGGTAGGATATGAACCTACACCCTCCGCTCGCTGGACGCGTGTGCCAACTACTGCACCAAGAAATCTTCTTATAAGTTCAAATCCTTTTGCGATATACCTAGTTGCTATAATGGCTGCAAATTTAATTACATCGGTAAAATCAAGAAAAACATCATTCTTCATTATCCACCGTTGGAAGCCATATATATATTAAAGAGGATACACCTTCTTATGGGTTTCTTATGGCATTTTGGAAATGATTCTAGGCTTACCAATGAATAACCATGGTAATTATGTTGTAAGACTTGGACATTTAGTAAAATGGCTTGGCGAACAAGCAGAATCGCTGGGTGTTGAGGTATACCCTGGTTATGCAGCATCCGAAATTCTTTATCATCCAGATGGCAGCGTGAAGGGCGTAGCTACAAATGACGTTGGTATTGCGAAAGACGGCAGCCCTAAAGATACATTTGAACCAGGAATGGAGTTACATGCTAAATGTACAATTTTCTCAGAAGGTTGCCACGGCCATTTGAGTAAACAAATTATAAACAAATTTAATTTAAGAGAAAATGCGGAACCACAAACTTATGGAATAGGTAAGGATAATATTTCCACATCCGCAATACGTTGATACTAAACATTTCTGCTATATTCTTTCAATCACAGGTCTAAAAGAAATTTGGGAGATTGAACCATCAAAACATCAACCTGGGCTGGTAGAACATACGATTGGATGGCCGTTAGATATTCACACGTACGGCGGTTCATTTCTTTACCATTTAAATGAACCTAGTCCGTTAATAGCGGTTGGATTTGTAGTGGGATTAGATTACACCAACCCTTATCTAAGCCCTTTCCGGGAATTCCAAAGGTTTAAAACTCATCCCGCTGTTAGACCAATATTTGAAGGTGGTAATCGAATTGCTTACGGCGCAAGGGCGTTGTGCGAAGGCGGCTTTCAAAGTCTACCAAAGTTAACATTCCCCGGTGGCTGTTTGGTCGGTGACGCGGCTGGATTCCTGAACGTTCCAAAAATCAAAGGGACACACAATGCCATGAAAAGTGGTATGTTGGCAGCAGAAAGCGCTTATGAAGCAATAAATGGAGAGAAACAAACTACTGAAGGTTTCGAACCAAAGGGTTATAGTGAAAAAATTCAGAACAGCTGGATATGGAAGGAATTAAAATCTGTTAGAAATTGTAGACCTAGTTTCCATAATCCATTGGGAATGTATGGTGGGTTAATGTATAGCGGTATTTCAATTTTGATTGGAGGACGTGAACCCTGGACGTTTAGCCATGGAGGTAAATAGCTTCTGTGTACTTTGTTTAGATGATTAATAACTTATGAACAAGTATGTGATCGCTATTGGAAAGCTAATTCAGTTAACCAGATAAATGTTTGCGTTCAAATATTATCTTCTTGCAAGCTTTGACTTGAACTTTGAACTTGAAGTTGGTATAAATTCAATTGTAGGTGCTGATTATACAAAACTGAAGCCGGCGAAAGATTCCGTTCCAATAGACTATCCCAAACCGGATGGTAAAATCACATTCGACCTATTATCATCTGTAGCTTTAACTGGAACAAACCATGAAGGCGATCAACCACCGCATTTGACGTTGAAAGATGATACAATACCTGTCAAACAAAACTTAGGCGTTTACGATGGTCCAGAAGGAAGATTCTGCCCAGCAGGTATAATGCTTGTCCTCCGTCACAGTTATGTGGCAGATATACTTGTCCCCTGTCACAGCATGTATAAGTTTATCATAGTATATTTCAAACTTGGGTAAGAAAGTGCTTTCTTACAGACCACGGATAAATATTATAAACCTAGCGCAAGACGAGGTTTGTAATTTCTATACGTCTGCAATTTTTTTCTCTGACAGCCCCATTTATCTAATTAATCCCATAAATTCATTTAGACTGTGTCGAATGTATATTTGTTAATAATGTCACGTATGGTGCTACAAAAAATGTAATTTATTTATGAATTTTAGGTGTTTATGAATTCGTCCCCCTCGAATCGGGAGACGGCCAACGTCTGCAAATAAACGCACAAAACTGCATTCACTGCAAAACATGTGATATTAAAGATCCTAGTCAAAATATTAATTGGGTGGTGCCAGAAGGCGGTGGCGGCCCAGCCTACAACGGCATGTAAATGTAGAAATATAACAGAAACGCAATGAGATATTTGGCAACCGGAAGCGAGATAATTTTATTCGCTAACTGCCCCATCAACTCAGTAATAATAATTTTATATTTATATACATTTGTAAATATATTTTTCTATTCGTGTATATATATTCAATAAATAATTAATTTAAAAGCATGTCTTTTCTTATACTTTCTGCTAAAAGTACTAAAAAATATTGGCAATTAAATCTATGCTACCTCTTACGTTCTTTCACGGAATTAACAAATTGAAGTACTTCTTTTAGGAACGACTCTATTCATCGGAGAAGGATCATAACATAACATATATAAAAAAAATGTTCATGTAATAATCTTGGGAATTATTTTACTTTAATAAAGAATGTGGCTGGTTGCGTGTATTTCGCTGTTATAATTTATTAAATTCAAAGTATGCAAACAATTGGCAAAAAACTACATTTTTTTTTTGTGATTGAGTGCTCCCAAGTAAATTATAAAAAGCCCTTGTTGAGTGTTATGGCCCTGTAATTTTTTCATCACATCTATACCTTACTTTTGTTAGGTAATAAATGATTAAAATTTAGTTGTTTATATGTTACAGTTATTGTTAATTATGCGATCAATTTTTGTACTACCAAGGACGATATGAATGAGCGAACAGTATCCTGACCTATATTTCACGTGCTCATTTGTTTCCATATTAATGTTTATGCGGAATACTGATGTTGATCAAGTTCATTTAATCGTTTACTACGATCATAAAATGGAAATTTACACGAATATGATAATAAAATTATTAAGTTTTTAGCGTGATGTGATTTCAACTACATTGTAACCGAACGATGAAAAATGAAAATTTTAAACGCAATTAGTGCAATAAAATATAGACCTAATCACGCGGGACGTGCCTGAAAAAAGGTCTAATGGTTCGATTAAGTAATGTTGTACAGCTTCGTTGTTTGGTGAATGCTAAGTGATATTGTCACTACTATTAACTTCTTTTGGGTTTCGCCGTGTATCAAAACTTTGGTTCGACGTTTCGCCGTTCATGCTGACGGCTTCTTCAGGATAACCGAACTGATTCTCCGTTGTCCGATATTCTTATATTTCACGTGTTGCTAATGTAGTACCTTTCATCTCTGTTGACGGTCTTGTTCTCTTCTATTTCTATGGCTTCCCTGACTTGTCTTTTTCCGTAGTTCTTGGTGATGGCTGTCAATTTTTCCGTTGTTGAAGTCCATTTTCATGTCCAGTCTCGTGTATATGTTTTCTTTCTTTTTTTTTTCTTTCTTTTCTTTTAAATCTTGCGCCCCTTTCGTGTTCTTTTATTCTTACTGCGATAGCTCTTTGTCCGCATTAACATGTTATCTTCTGTGCGATTTTTAACTGTCGTTCCCATGGCGGTCAATAGGTGCTGCTGGATTGATTTTGCAGTCCTGAAACGTACCTGTATGTCGTGTTTCTTTAGGATTCGTCCTACTTTTTCGGTGACTCCTGCTACGTATGGTAAACACGCACAATCCCTCTCTGTGGTTCTGTAGTCATCTTTAGAGGCATCTTTGGCTCTTCCTATGTTAATGTCAGTGTAACCATTCTTCTTCGGTGCTTTCTCCAGATGTATCTTCTCAGTGGCTAAATGTAGCCCATCAGTAATGGTTTCGGCTCTGGATAGTAAGGACGACGGTAATTAAAACCTTACAATCCAGAGCGTTTAATGAAATTGAAATTGTGAACCAAATCCGATTTAATAGGTACATGTATAGTTAATAGAGAAGAGGTATAAGTGTTAAATTACGGAACAAAAACATATTACTTCTGTGGTATATAAAGATTTATTATATAAAAGCTATATTTACAGAAAACATTAAGTTGATTAGAAAGAAACTATTTATTTACAAAAGGTATTTAAACATTATATAATGTATTCTATAAGCATGTTTAAAAAATAGAAGAACGGATCCAAATTAATTAAAAGACGCCTACATTCTTCTAATTTAAAACGATATATCGCGAGTAAAGCTTAGCTTACATAATACAAATGAATTTTAGACCAATTATTAAATAAATTAAAAAATAAGTAACACGATAACAACAAACTATTATCCCAAAGCAGCAAACGCCGCAGAAGCTATGAACTTCCTCCTACTCTGTTCTTCATCGTATCTCCGGGCCTCACGCTTTTCTCTGTACTCTGTGGTTATTGCTTCAGCTGTTGTCGTGGTTGCTTCAACTTTTGGGGTTGTTGCTTCAACATTTGCCAACTGAGACGGTGATAAAGGACTTGCCTCCGCAACGGGGGGACATGACGCTAGGGTTACTACCAGCAGTATTGCGACGCAGACCTGTAGAAGTAAAATGGATTATTTTTACATAGAAAAATGGTTGCTTATGCTTACCGTTACTGTACCAAAAGTATTCATGATTGCACGTTACTGTTGCTATTACAACTGTGATTCTTATTCTGGCGGTATTTGAACATATCTTCAGTATTTATATACTGTAGCATCCGTTAAAGTTAACGATAAGTTGTTAATTAGATTAGTAGAGTAATGCTTTCGAGCACATCTGGAATGTGCGTGAAATAGTACCTACTCAAGAACATGATCTTTGGCTGGCTTGGACTCTGCTAATTAATTACTTTCCAAGAAGTGTACACAAAACAAAACCTTTCAATTAGGATCTCTTATCCTTGAAATTATAGACAAAAACGCATAAGTTTTTGGTTCACGTTCAAGATATTCTATTTTAACTTCTTAAATACATACTTCATGTATGTATATTCATAATACAAGATGCAAATATTTGTACGAAATATTACAACTTTTTCAACAATACATGCTGCTATATTATGTCTATTTTGCTAATAAATGTTCATACAAAATTTTGAAGATTGTACGTGGATTTGGAGGTAGCCATTAATATTGGATCCTCTGTAGGATCTTGCACCCTTTTTTTGTATTTGTGCTTAAAAATTACAAGAGAAATTCCTAAAAAATCCTTAAGAGAATGTTCCATTTGTACAGCATTTTTTGACAAACACGTATATGTAAATTGGGAACTGTTGAAATAACTGGGAAACCAAATTTATTTAATGTAATGGACACAAGAAGTCCTCGACAAGAAGACGTTGTTTCTTAGCTTGTAGGAAATGGGAATTCGCAGTTGGGGTGATAAATGTTTATTTGTTTATCTTGGAGCGTATAGTCCCAGAATAACCTCACATCATGGAAGATCGTTACATCTACTACAAAAAAAACTTTACATTTTCGAAATAAATACATTGGATCTTAAATTTTGAACACCTTGTATGCGTTAAATGTTTCATTCATTATAGTCTTCTTACCGGTGGTTCACTCAGGAAATCTCCCCAATTATTTCAATTAAATCGACGCTGGCGATTTCTAGACATCATTAAATGTGGATTCTCATAACTCCAATGATATTGATTGTAAACATTGAAAATACCATCTTTGGTAAATAAACATTCATCTGACCACAGAATTATTATAGATGACAAAGGCAGGTGGAATTATAACTTTTTTGCGGCGACTAGACAGACTCATGTTTTGTCGACTGTCGGGGAAACCAGCAGGCAACACGAACCCTTTCTTGTGAGACAAATAGACACGAGTCTGTCTAGTCGCTGCAAAAAAGTAATAATTTCACCTGCTTTTATCATCTCTACTCATTATCTTTAAAATATAGATGCTGTTGGTCGCATCTTAGAGCACGTCATACGCGACCTTCGTTTTTGCTGAATTCTCTTGCAATGCTCCTAGTACTCCCTAAAGGACGTAAACGGGGGCGGCAAGCATTTCTATGTGGTTCTATTGTAACGTACTTGGTGAAAAGAATTCTAGTCTTCCAGACATCACCATTTGGCAAACGATGTCCTGCAAGTCGCATCGCTTACAATTGCGCTGCTTGACCCGCGTTAAAATTTCAAGCACCAAGAGCCATCAACATATCGTAATACTCACGCTTTGAGTGCTTTTGACCCATTATTTCAAATGTTACAATACAAAAACCATGACAAAAATAGGAACGTCAACTACCAGTATTTACTAGTTCAGCTGCTGCTATAGAAGAAATTTGGACCAAATGTTATAAATGTTTTGTGTTATACATTTTCAGCTGTATAATATTAAAAATGTTTACGTTTTATTTGATTTTTTTAAATTGCTGTAAGTCAGAAATTATTGGCCAGATTAAAAAATGGCAAAGGAACGTTCGTTTCAGTTTTCGATGCTTAACGTCATGTCGTAGTTGGTGTGTGCGAATTTCGTAACACTCTGCAGACGTATTCTTTTTGAGAAATACGTTAATTGAGAAATTCCAAAATTATCACCTATTAGTATTGAAACATGGAAAACTTCTCTTCCATATGATTAGTCTGATTTTAAATCGCAGGGAGACTATATTCTAATATCGTTAATTCGTTAAACAAGCATGGAACGAGAACAATAACTATTTGACACATTTGAATACTGTTATGTGGTTTAGAGCTTCTATTTTAGAATATATTTGAATAGTTTATAAAATATGTACCTCGAACTGCTCTTCCATGCACTGCAAACAATCCTATAAAAGTGTTAGTCATGCGTTTATTGGCGGTAACACTTTAAAAAATGCTCTAATGAATTACTAAAATTTAAAATGGATGTGGAATATTTTTGCATACTTACGTAAGATGCGTAAGTTTGTTATTAAAGAATAATCAGAAATTGCAAGCCGTTGTAGTAAAGTAGTTTCGTAATATTCGTTTTAAAATATATAATCCGTTCAGCTTGATAACGTCCCTGGAAAAACCTACTGGGTACACTGAGAGAAAGGAATTGGTTCATCTTGCAAATCAGGAATTATTGTTGTCAACTAAAAACATGTTCTTTCAACACTTTAAGCAGTATGTCTAACTTACCTTGTAACTTAACAGAACGCACTAACTTTGGTTTAATTATTTTGATTAAATCAAATCAATATTTGTGTCTGTTGTGATCCAGGATTAACGACAAAATTCCTTTTACACAACAGACGCAAATATAGTTCCGTAAAGACATCATTCTTTATTTGAGATAACACAAATTCAAATTTTCACAATCAGTGTGAGCAAGGGAGAAAAGATCGGTACGTTACGGGGATGGATACCGATTTCTTCCATTTTGCTCGTCTCACCTCGTTTCGTTCGGATATTAATTCCCTGATTGTACGTTGACTGAAAAGTTGATCCAATTCAAGAGGTTCAACCAATTATATGTTGTTGTTTTAAATCATATGAAGCGTTGAGGATATTTAAGAAACAAAGTTGGTTCATCGATTTTTGGTTGACTCAACGAATTCTTTCGCTCGCTGTACCGACGCTGTTATTGAAATTCTACGGAAGTGGCCACCCAAACAACAAAAAGTCCATGTATGAAGTTTAATAACAATATATAATAATTTTTTAGAGGACCTAGAAGGTGCTAACAGCTAACCAGAAGCAATTGGCTCAATGAGCTGCTAGAGGAACTAGATTCAACGTTATTTGTTACAAGAGATACCTAGTAATACATAGATTTCAAAAACAAAAACAAGAAATCAAATTAATTCTAAAATTGCAAGTTGTTTTAAATGAATCAAGCAATATTATGATATTTTGTGTTTAAAAAATGTCCCAAATTAAGACCTACAAAGTACTCTTAAATTTTGAAATGATAAATGTTGCTTTAAAGAAATCGAATGCATAATAAAATATGATCCAATATCTTTGTTTTTTTTAAGAATCAAGTCGTTGAGGTGAATATGAATAACAATAATCCTAAATTTGAGCTCTTAGGTACTCTAAGTAAGGCAAAAAACAATTGATTTGAAACCACAATAAAAAATTTAATTACTTCTGTCCGCCAAATATGAGTGCGGCCGATTATTCAAGTCTAAGCCCAATGAATTTCAATATTGAATGAATTTGGACAAAGAATGCGAAAAATGACAATTTTGGGCTTAATAAAATTATGTTCTGTTTCTTTCTTCGAAATTACGAAAATTTGTTGAGTTGTCTGGGGTTGTGACCACGAAACTAGTATACAGTATAAGCCCAGCTGTGGCTTTCAACGTATAAGATTTGAGAATTGTCTACGTTTCAAATGATTGTTGAGACATGAACGTTTGTATATTGTGCACATAAGCCATATCATCAATTCGTAGGTACTTTCAATGAAGGATCAAGCGCAAAAATAACTTTAAAGAAGATCTATAAAATGAATAAAAATTTAGAAGCGATACTGGAACACCTATAACAACTTTTATGATCTGTCCAAACGAATAATCTTTGTACCATAAAAATTACCACAAACATTGTTCTTCTGGAAGGTGTAATGTGTACTGATCCACTACAAATGAATCATAAAATTAGTAATGTAAATATTTTGCTTCTCTCTATTATTAAATTACATAAAAAAAAATCACATATCCCTATCATGATGATCGATTATGATTTCACATTTGGATAGTTATGTACGCGTTGATAACTGCAAAAGTCAACAAATCTGCTGACGTTAATATTTGGTCTGATTAGTGTCGAGAC
Organism: Oryctes borbonicus; assembly: GCA_902654985.2. Taxonomy (NCBI): domain Eukaryota; kingdom Metazoa; phylum Arthropoda; class Insecta; order Coleoptera; family Scarabaeidae; genus Oryctes; species Oryctes borbonicus. The sequence continues at coordinate 5,491,322 of LR736866.1, forward strand.
CGTCCAAATTATTATTAGGCTTCTAAGGATAATGTATGAGTGCTTACTAAATTATATACTTTGGTAGCTGACATCACAATATATGGACCGTTGTGTACAATATATTTCGGTACTAAATCACGAATTTCACGTAAATCTTTTTTTTGTTTAATTAGATGCTCTGCTTCTTTGAGTTTTTTTTTTTTATCAAGGAAGCGAAAAAATGACTTCTCGCTTAATGGTTTATGATAATTCTATTGTAACTTCATTCATTTTGAGCTCTTTCTTTGTGTTCATTCTACCAATAAATGCTACTTTTAAAGCAGTAAATAGTAAAATATGATTTCCTATTTTTTTGCTCCAATTTCTTCCAGTACCACAAGATGTTACCAGGGTGCTATAAGAATGAAAAAAAATGTTTGATCATGTTGCGCTGATTGGATAATTAAAATAAGTTCAGAATGTAAAGTTGTCACATTGGTAACAGCATTGCATCACTTTTGATTTCCTTCAAAGTATTTTGTTAGTTGCACGAGGTTCTAAAATTTGTTCCGGTACTTTTGGTAACGGCACTAAAGTTTTGAGCAAGTAATAAAAGTAACTAGAATGCATTCTCACCATTGATCGACTATGGGTGGACTACCAAATAGCGAATTTTGGGGTGCGCTTTGAGGATCCAAGTAAAATGACATTCTACATAGTTGAGTGTAGGCTTTCACGACCGTAATCCATAGTAGAAATGTCTTCCGGGTGATGTCGTGTAGTTAATATTTTACTTGACGTTTCGTTGACCATGCTGTCAGCTTCCTCAGAAGATTTCTAAAGACTGTGGTTAGAAATCTTCTGAAGAACCTGACAGCATGGTCAGCGAAACGTCAAGTAAAATATTAACTACACGACATCACCCGAAAAACATTTCTACTAGATATTCTACATAGCTTGTTTATTTTCATTTCGTGTCATCAATCTCTATCTATTTAACATCTACTATACACACTGCAAATGCACGTGTTACGTTTACACATAAACTATTTAAATGTCACACTCGTCTATTGTACATAAACATATGCTGCTAATAAATATTGATGTTGAGTCAACCCAAAAGGATTAGTTTGAACTGGTTTTGTTGCAATAATATTTGTTTTAGTAGAGTGTTTCCAATAGTTTTACTAACAAGGAAACGTTCTCACCAAGCCAGGGAATTGATTTTAGTGAAACTTAGGGATTTTGCATAAAATGGGCTTTCCGTTTCAAATGGTCAACCAGTTATTAAAGCAAGACTTGTATCGTCCAACCAAAAACCCATTATTTGGGAAGTTTGAACTTCTAAATGAGCCATTTTAAATTAGTGTGGGTTGACTTACTTTAGATATGTATTTTGTTATAGATTTCGTTGAATAAAACACTATTTGTGTTTAGATAACGTTTGGCGCAAGTTCTGAACATTCGCTACGAACAATTTGTAGCCTACATCACCCTTATTTAGGAGAGAATTGTCAATTTTTTTTTTGGATTATATTGGATTACAACTATGGATGAAAAATGAGTCCTGCATGAGTGTTGGACAAGCATGAAATAATTGTATTAGATTAAATTAAAACTGCGATGGAGGCGTAAACCAAGAAAACCACTTGAATGATACTAGTTTAGTACAAGTTTTCGCGAAATTTTCCAAAAATATGCTTTTCTTAAGGCGTATATATAAATCTTCAATAATGGGAAATTAATGCAATGAATTTTGAATTGATCACATCAGGGTTTTAGTTTTTTTTTTTTTGTATTACTTGATCCTATAAAATGGCAATCGAAATTGCTACAAATTTTGAAGATTATTTCCATGAATCTGATAGAGAAGCTCTTCTAGAACTTTTTCCCCCATATCTAAAAGACATCTTTTCTTACGAAATTAAATTAAAAGTTGATTTCGTTTAAGTACCTTTGGTTTTTTAATGTTATTAAAAGTGATGCGTAAAAGTTATTGTAGGTACAATTATTCAAAGTGATCAGGCAAATTTGTCCGCAGTTTTCTCAGCAGTAAAGAAAAATAACTTGTAGTTGAACACATTCCCTGCCCATAACGCTTATAAGCGTTCGGATGCATGGTGTCCATGTAAAACCTCTCGACAAGTAATAAAGTATGGACAAGAAATATGTTAAAAAATTACACAATTTAACTGAACAAAAATGTTTATGGAAAAATTCTCTGGAAGGTTTTATTAAAGCATTTCATAACTTGATAACAGTTATCCAGCACATTACTCGCAAAATGTTGAACAAAATACAAGAGCAGTATTAGAAGTTTGTATGCAAAGAAAATGGTGATTAGTTCTTGTAGAAAATCAAAATCTGCAACCACATTTGAAAAATTTAAATAACACGAATTAAATATGGCCATCTACAGTTGATACAGAAAATTTTTCGTATAATATTGAAGAGTTCAACAAATACTCCCTCCAATAAAATTCGAATCAATACTCTAGCAATTATCTCAAAAACTAAGACAGATAATTCCTTATTTGGTTACATTGCAGGTTTCTATGATAATTTATCATGTAAATTTGCATGGTTTAATTTTTATATGTAATTTCCACCATCTTGTTATTTACTTCAATGAAAATGATTATATGACCTAACCAGTCAACCTATATTGCTAGTTGCTAAATAATGGTATTGAGTACTCCATCATGTGCTAATTTGCTCTTGATCTTCTTAAAGCTAAACTTATTACTTTTAACATCATATTACTGAAATTAGAACTGTACTCGGATATATTTCGAGATTATTTACACGATAGGTGATATAATTTTCCAAAATCGTGTTTTTCAGATAATTCTATTGTTGTATAAATTTCTTTACTCAATTAACTCCCGTTTTCTTTAAATCAGTTCAACTAAAGGAAAAACGAAGCATTTACTATATTGTGTCTATAATTAAATGTGATGGCGAACTAATGTCGATGTGGATATTTAAAGCAAAAAGAAATTTCTCTACCACTGCCACCTATTATGTAGTATTTCAACAGAGTAAGAACATCAACGTTGTGCGGTATAATTTCTAACATTTTAGGCAGTTATCTGTACACCAGCAAATCACCAAGTTTATTGAAGTTATGCTTAACGTATAGCATCAAATCTACTTTTTCAATTACTTGAATTGACTCTACTTTTAAAAATTAAAGTTATTCTGTAATTTTGAATTTTAGATGAGCATAATTTCGGCACAAGCTGTATAAGAAGGAGTTTGGTAATTGTTGGAGAGATGGCAATTTTGCTTGAGAGAATGTTGAAATAGATATTGAAAGACAAATAAAATGAAAATAAATTAAATAAAAAAAAAAAATAGGAACTTTTACCATATCGGAAATACATGTATACGCATTGGCCATCCTATATTTGGTAATTATTTTTTTTAATTTTAAGCGATAATTTTACATCATAGTCGCTTTTATACATACCAAGAAAGAAAATAATTTTCGAATTTAAATGAGTCCTGCAGAATCTCATAATGTGCGGTTGGTACATGCAATTCAGGAGTATGAATATCTCATAAAAGAAACTATTTTAGCACTGCCATCTTTGAGCGATCTGTATTAGAAGCGATGTTGTGATAGTAGGCTGCCTATGGTTACAGTTAGAAGCAGTATATGCCGTATACCGGAACAGTTTTGTAAGCAGTCGTTCAACAGGATCGCATTAAATTTTCTTGAGGAAAATAGTATAGAAACTATTTCGTGACTGGTACAACTTTTCACCCTCCTACATTGCACCGATCATTTGCCGCAGTGAAATTTTGGGCAGCTGAATTTAAATGCAATTATACCCATTTGGCTGACGATGAACGTTCGGCATGGCCAAAAACTGCAATCACAGCCTATAACATCAGAAAAGTTCGCCAAATGGTGCTAGACTGCTCATTCAGGACCAAAAACGCATCCGAATGAATATTTTCAAAGCGCTGTTTAAGCAGTGTAAAAGAAATAACTCGGACTTTTCGCGTTTTCGTGTAGATAGATTACACTCCAAGAGTCAAGGCACAGTCGAAATGGTGGACTACGAATCGGAGGAATCGCCTCCGAAAATGGCGAAGATTGTTCCATCGGCCGTGAAAGTGATGGCGACACATTGAGTTATATTTATCGACTATCTCGAAAAGGGAATAACAATAACAGGGGCATACTAGGTATCATTATTTGACAAGCTAAAGGTAGAAATTGTGGAAAAACGGTAGCATTTAAAGGGAGTAAGCAGCGTTTCGCACTTCAGAAGTCGCCATGACAAAAATTCGCGAATTAGGGTTCAAATTGATCCTATTCACCGGATATAGCTACCAATGACCTTTTTTTTTGTTTTACAGGCTCAAAGTTTCGCTCTGAGGACAAGTATTTTCATGGAATAATGACGCCATCTCATTCGTAAACGCGTACTTTGCAGACCAGAATGCCAACTACTATTTGGACGGATTAAAGAGATTAAGAAGACCATGTCGATAAAGGAAAACTGAATTTGACAACAAAAAATGTTTTTTTTGTTAGATTGAAAACTTTTCAGTCGTCGTACGTCAATCTTTCATTTTAAATTTAACATTTTGCAACTGCATATCTTCTCCTAAGTGTTTACGTATTATACTACTTTAGATTCTGGCTGCTAGTGGGATAGAACCGAAACACGTTAAATAAAAATTTTTAAAGAGTAAAAGAGGATTTTTGCATTTTATTTTAACATTACCGAACCTTATGACATGGATCATCCACTAACGAAAATGTATAGAACTACATAGAACGAAGAGTACAGCCGATCCCAAAAGAATTTGAACGAATAATTAATGGATTGCAATCTCTCAAGACATACTTCCTTCCAAATCCAAAAGTGTAGCAAGTAGATTATTGAATAGCTCTAATTCTTTATTATCGAATAAATTTGTAACATTTTATACATGCACGTGCACTTAATCAACTTGCGTTGTATTTTCAATAAACAACAGATCGTTAATTGGGTGGATTCAAAATTAAAACATAATATTTATTATAAGTATTATATCGAAACTTAGCGTCTTAGTACAACAAATAATTTATAAGCGTCATAAGTTATAATATTTCATTATTTTCCAACAGAAGCAACAAACACCGGCGCACTGAATCTGCTGAATCCACGTCTTGCCTCACGTTTTTCACGTGTCAGTACTTCAGTCCCTTGTAGCTCTGGATCCATCGGCGCTTCAGCTATTTCGCTTAAGCCATCAATAGGAACTGGAGAAGAAAAGGCGAGGCCAACCAACAGTAAAGCGGCGAATAAAAATACCTGCAACGAAAGAATTGATATCAAGGAATACATGCGATACACGACAATGGAATTTCAAATATCACATAAATTTTCCGAATTTCTCAGTGTGATGTACATACATTCAGAGTGTACTTGAAAAATTCTATAACTTGCTCTCGATAGTCTAGAAATTTCATGGCGATAAATAAACTGGTTAACTAATTCCATGTACTTGTTTGAAGGGTGATGCCAATCTTTTTTATGGCGAAGCAATAGTAAAGTTTCCTTATGGAAATAATTGTTTAAGCTGCATGAGGTTACATATTTAATTACATTGCAGAGAAAGCTTATGATTGTGATCAACATCAAAATTTTAAAATGAATTTCATTCAATTACGCCCGTACTCAAGAAAAAATTAATCAACACAGATTAAAATCCTCAAACATCGAAAAGTACAGCATTGTGCAACGATAAATGTTCTCATGTACATTAATATTTATAAAAGAAAATCGTGTCAAGCAGGGTTAACAGAGACATTTTGTAGAAAAACTGTTGTAGAACAATTCTTATATTTTTCCGTTAACAATTAGAGAAACCGAGCATAAACAATCGCGTTTTCAGAGGTGAGTTAATCTTTTTTCTATCGAAGCACAACGATTTTTGCCTAGATTTTCTGTCACTTAAGAACTGGTTTCCGTGAGAAAGTAGAATAGAACCTGGTAGTCTAAGTTGAAATAATTTGATTAAATATTTAATTAGTTAAGAAAAGTTACTAATATTGTGTTCGGAGGGATACGGTTGGCATTATTTGAGTTTTCCTTTCGCAACCAAATGCAACACAAGCTAGCACTCAATAGGTTAACTTTGTTGTATCAAAAATATTACTAAAATTTTCTAAACCTACTCTTAATGCTTTAAGACTTTGTCATAGTCTAGTGAGTATGTTCTCGTACTAAAGTGCTCTTTCAGTTTCTACAGTTTCATCCAAATCCGAATTTTCAGGCTGTCGGCGTTACCCCGTAATTGAAAGTTAATGAAAAATATGAACAGCAACATAGGAATTAATAGCAATAGGTATTTCTGTTTACTTACAAGTATCTTCATTTTCTGTTCTAGCACTGTAACCCCGGATTGTCTAAACGAATAATACTACATAACTGCAATTCTTCATATAATATATAGCAATAATGCGATTTGCGTCATTTGGATGTGTTAATTAAATTAGGAACTACTAAACATTACCGGCTACAATTCGCGATTTAATTAAGTTTCGACATACTTGACGCACCAACCTTTAGGCATAATTGACACCGCAATTAGAGTGGAAATGTAAGGTCGGAGAAAATAAGGATCTAAGACCCAACCGCATTAATTGTAAGTTCCTTTTAAGGTATGCGAGTAATAATAAATTAATGGATTTTTGCCAGTTAGTGTAGAACTCCTTTCAATTTTATATTCTCAACTGTATTTAACTATCTTCGCAATTAATTCAGGTCGTACTACGTAACACTAGAATTCATTCTGTTAATTGTTAATAATTTTGCGTTTATAATTATGTACATATTTATATATCTCATGGATTATTATCACTAACGTGCGCAAGTTTCTGATGTTAATTTCTGTGTTTGAAGAAGTTATACGACTTGTTACCACTGTGTGAGTATCAATAATCGTGTGTTGGAGCTTAAATGAATACTACAAATATACACTGCCGTTCAGTGAAGTTCGGTCATACAATAAAAATCTATTATATCACACTGTATACAATTATTAATACATAAAATTAGAAAAATATTAAGCATACACTCCTTTCTAAGGGATTAAAGCCATAAATTATTATGTAAAGTAGAAATATTGCGACAACCACAATAAAGTCCCTTTTATTATTATTCCAAGAATTTCTCGGAAGTACCGATCTTTTGAAACGGGTCGTTTGGGGATTATTAACGAACAATACATTTAGGAAATATACCGCAGCATCACTCTTGTTTATTTATCACAGGCGTAAAGATATAAATTTGCTTCATTTTACTGTTAAACGTGTGTTGGTGTGCATCTGTCGTTTTTGCGCGAAAGTTTTAAAAAAATTTACTTCAAAATGGCATGTGGCAAGTCTACCAGTGTAGAAAAACGTTCACGCATTATTACGCTGTTTGAAGAAGGATATTCGGGGCGACAAATTGCTGAAAAAATAAATATGAGAAGTTCAATAGTAAATGACATCATAAAGCGATATCGTACGACTGGAACTATAGAAAATCATGTTCGTCCTGGAGCATCCAGGAAAAATACAAAAGCTGAAGATTTAAGAATTGTATTATTAAGCAAACGCAATAGAAAATTAACAGCGCCACAAATAGCAGCCGAAGTCAATCGCGGCCGTGAAGAACAAGTTTCGGCGAGTACGATAAAACGTCGACTTCAACAAGCAGACCTTCATGGACGCATTGCCATTCGAAAACCCTTCTTTTGCAACACAGCAAAACGGCTACAGTAGGCCCGTTCTCATCTAGATTGGTCGTTAGATGATTGGAAACACGTGCTTTGGAGTGACGAGTCAAAGTTTGAGGTTTTTGGGCAAAATCGACGAGTTTATGTCCGAAGATCTAAAACCGAAAAGTGATCCCGAACTGCATTGTGCCTACAGTGAAGCAAGGGCGTAGTTCTGTGTTAGTGTGGGGATGTTTCTCCTTTGCTGGGACGGGAGATTTATGCAGAGTGCAGGGTGTAATGAGGAAGGAAAATTATTTTGCAATACTCCAGAGTCATGCAGTGCCATCAGGATTGCGTATAATAGGCCGTAACTTTACATTCATGCATGACAACGACCCAAAACACACTGCGTTAGTGTGTAAGAACTATCTAAAGGAGCAAGAAGAACAGCACACCCTGAAAGTAATGACATGGCCCCCACAAAGCCCAGATTTGAACCCTATAGAGTTGTTGTGGGATGAACTGGACAGGAGGATCCGAAAAATATGCCCAACTTCACAAGAACATTTACGGAATATTCTGCAACATGAATGGATTAATATTCCACAATCCGTTTTAACAAAACTTATCGAAAGAATGCCTACAATAGTTCGAGCGGTGATTAACAGCAAAGGAGGTTTTTTCGATGAAAAAAAAAAATAATGTTCAGTATGTTATATTAGGCCAGAATAACTTTTTATTTATTTATTTTTGTCTTTTTTACCTGTACATACAATAAAATTGCATTTTGGTTTTAGTTTCGTTTGTTTCTGTAACCTTTTCATGTTTTTTACCAACCGACTGAACTTCTCTGAACGGCAGTGTACGTTTACTATTGAGTTGTAACGCTTACGAAGAGTCTTTTTAAAAGTGATCGCATGCAACCATCAGGTAAATCTTACATGCAGTTTGTAATGCTAGTAATGTAAGAATAGACAATCTTTGTGTTTCACACACAGGTATTTGATGAAATTATACATAATTTATTCATTTTTTTAAGTGTGGCGTCGGCCCTACGGGGTATATGAGCATTAAAGCTTGTCATAACCTCAGAAGTGGCGTGTAAATGGCACACGTAAAGCGTTTCATGATTTTGTCGCTCACTTCCTCGCCGTGAGGGAAGCGTAGTTAATTATTGCACAACAGTGGGATGTTGACTGGAGATTATACCAGAAAAACCTGAGACTTAACTCTGGTGAGACTCGAATGGGCAGTGCCTAACTCTACCAGAGTTAGGTACAGAACAACACTGAACATAAACGTACATTGTAACATGTTAATTTGCACCGCTACAAAGTACAAAGGAAATAAAATACGTAACATTAACACTTGCACATAAATGTATATACATATATTTATGACGTGTTACGCATACGAATAATTTATTTGAACATGTGGATGATTGCTTGGGAAAGATCGAGTTTAAGGAGAAGCAATCATAATAATCACACCCTCCCTTTACGAGTGCGCGGTGCGTAAAGGCGAACCCGTGCGTAACGAAACATTTTGGCCGTTGGGGATGATGATCAATATGGCGGTAACCAGACGACGCGGTCGTTGATACTTCACCGTAGCTTCGTATCAAACGTGGAAGTGCATCGATGCATTTCGAATTATTCAAAATCGATTGATCCTGTTGCTGACGCCGCCAAAAACTCTATTTACTACGACTGTGTGTCTGGCGGCGCTGTCGACCCGTTCAAACGTGTGGCATAAATAATGCAATCAACATACGAACTGTGATTAAAGCGATTTGAAATGAAATGCTCGAATTATAGCGTTATTTTAATCAGATTTTCGTTTTTATTTTCCTATGTTCGCCATTAATGTGATAACGTCGCGTTAAGTATAAATCAACGAAATATATTGATGAATTACAACATGTTCGAATGCAAGAGCGTAACAAGCCCGGTGGAACCGGATTTAAAGTTAGAAAAAAGGAAAATTGTTGAAGAACAGCGAAATATAAAATATCAAAATCTAATTGGGTCATTAAAGGTACATTAATGACCCAATTGTGGCCTTTACAATTGTAGTTAGTACTTCTGTAGTGTGAGTTAATGAACGAGGCTCATTTTTTCCTCAAACCTCCACTGATTACACAATTTGCTTCCTAACTTTGTATAATCGTGGTACTCTTTTCCAACTTCTTATTATTATCATAATTATTATTTTTTTTTTGTATTCTTAACGTAGTAAGGCGGCATTTACATAATTCGTCCATTATTTTTTAAAGCTATGGCAGAGTCCCGTATACAACCGACGCCTCCACCATATTTAATAAGGTATTGAAACTAGTATTAAATTAAAAATAGAAACAGGTAACATTGGAAATAATACCTTTAGTATCTTTTGTGAGTTATCTTCTGGCCTTTAGGGACTTTTCATTGAAATTATTTTTAAGCAAGAAATAGCCTACTTTGAAATATTATATAGTTAAACAGGAGGTGTAACTGGACCACACGATGCTATTATATTACCAGTATGCAATTATGTAATATTCTACGCAATTTTCATTATCTATGCATGTATATTTATTTCTAGATTGACTTCACTGGCGCAGATGTAACTAAATGGAAAAGTGGATGCACAACACTGATGAAGACTGTGAATTACTAAAAGAAATGGGGAAAAAAGATGTAATTCAAAAAGTCTCAGGATATTATTAAAACATACTATAAGAAAGTAATTAAATATAAATTTCAATGCCCTGGCCAAATCTCATAATAAAAGAATATCATTTTAAGCAACAAGTTAGTCTCTCGCTAAGGTGAAGAAACCGTTAGTCTATAATTTTGTTTACGGTCGTATCATGCGTATAGGTGTTGCTTTTGGAAGGTTGATATGAGAAAATTAAGTTTCAGACAAAAATTTTGTTGGGAACGCAGAAAAGCACAATTACTCGATGCTTTCAGCATCGAGTATAATTTTAATTTTTAAATTTTTTATATTATATAAATAATAAATAGAATTATATAAATAATATAAATAAATAAATATATTTTATATTTAATTTTCATGTATAATTTTATTTGGTATTGAAACTTAAATTACACACCAAGGTTTAAAAAAAAGAAGCTATATTCTCTGCATTTTTTTTTTAATTTATAAATTTCCAAAGTCGTGGGTGATTCCTCCTCTGGAAGGTTTATTTATAAAAGAATATGTTAGAAAAAAAATTTTTTTTTGTTATTTGTAAAATAACTTAAAACGTTGTGAATATTTCTATTCAACATAAAGAAGTAGAAAGGTGAAGTAACAACAGTAATATGCGTTTTTTAGAACCAACCGAAGAATTTAATAGATTTTTCTTAGTAGTGCTGAAGTACGAATATCTCCAACAATTCAAAGGAAGGGTTCTTGGTATTACTTACATCAACAAAATAAATAAATTTGGTATACCCGAATTTGACAAATTACGTTAATTATTGTTCTAAAAATTTTATCAATAACGAAATGAGTAAATCGTGAGTCACATAGAAAGGTTATATTTAAGAGAAAGGTTCTTGCCTATTGTCTTAGAATCATTTATTAATTGAATACAATCTTTTATTTTGACTGTTGAAACAAATTATGTTAACATAGCTTAAATTAACTTTAACTCCATATTTAAATCCTACAAATTCCTTTTACAGAAAATTGTTTATGCAATGAATTGCATTGGAAAGAAGGTATTATTCTCAGACGATAGCCTATATTTACTATTCGACAATAATAAATGATATTAGAGTGTTTGTGTGTGTTGATAATCACAACGCACAATAATTCCGGTATTGTGCGTTCAAATCTGTGAATATTCGATATGTTTTGTAAATCTGTCAGATCTACTTATAATAGCACAATTAATTGGGAGAGTTTCCTAATATTTCTATTATCTAACTATTATCCATACTAATTACTGAACTTGAATACGTACTTGTAAAATTTGTTGGTATATTGATGTCTTTCCCAGACGTTTCTTGTGCAAGAGAAACGTTGAGAAAAATAATTCTTCTTACAATTAGTATTGAAAAAATTATAGCTAATGCATTGAAGCAAGCCTACAGGTCATTCTCGACGACGGCCTACTAAAAGTGTAAGCGGAAATAATTAATACATGGGGATAATGATGTATTTCCTAAAAATATTTTCAATTTCATAACACTGTTGCTTCAACCGGAAACGGATATCAACTTTCTTTAGATAGATCTTTGCGAGACAAGTTCCACGATAGGCAATATCGTAGATGTAGGTGGGATACTTTCAGGTATTAATTTTTTTGTGAAAAATTTTGACAAACTCAGGGTTTAACTTAAGCATGAAAAATTATCCAAAAAATGATATATATATTTCTATTTTATTGGTTTTAACAACAGAGATATCATTGAAAACTTTCTGTAAAATATTGGAGTATTATCAAAATATTTGCGTAAAACGCTGTTAATTTCAGATATCCAAAACCTTTCAAAGTTAGTAGGATAATGCGACTATTGTAACGAAATTTATATTAGGCCTTCTTAGAACTATCTAACGCTAACATTATATTAGTAGCCGGAGTATTGATTGATCCTGCGAAAGCGGATTTCCCAGAAAAAGCCTACCCCGGCTGATGTGTCCGCTCCTTGAGGGCTGCTGTATACATTTTCCACGGTGAAAGTATATATCGAGTGGGGTGCGATAAAAAATTATATCAAGGGGCGGTTTCGATGGCGCAAAAATCCTGTCACACGGAATCAATTTGCTGAATCCTCCATCGGAAGAACTGACCCTACTTACGTTACGTGTTCCCACGCAGTGCTAGCGTGTATGACTCACAGGACGTCGTTCGCGTTTCAAATAAAGCCACCGGGATTACCAGCTTGGAAAATTGAACATTCGCCAATTGTATTTTACCGCTGAGTAGTTATTAATCATCGTTTCCGTTTCTTTTCTTTTCGGTTTGCTAAATTTGTTAGGACGATTGAGATGGTATTAGTCGTAGATTGATGGATGCAAACAATTGGTTGTTTTTCACGTTTGATGAATGTCTATTAAGATTCCCTGACTTATTTATTTGGTACAAGTAAAGTATCTGCTACGGTTAGATTAAATTGGGGAGCACGCGGCGTTCAATCTTACATTTTGCAAGACTTCTGTTTGCAGACGACCTGATTATATTTGTGGATATAGTAAGAGGAACTAAAGAAAGAAAATCAACATAAAAGCGAACAAAACAAAAATTATATCCATCACAATAAAAGACAGATCACCAGAGAAAGTAATAGTATACAGCAGAGGCGGGCAACTTTTGTACACATAGGATCGATTGCTTTCCTTAAAAATGCGTAGTGATCTACCAACTAAACTGTTGATATTGCGTGATAAGTATATGGACAAAGATCCAAAACAAGAATAAACAAATACGCTACATTTGATGATATTCGAATATTTTTTTCGATTGACGTACTTCCTCAAGCTCTCAGGGTTGTAAGAACTAGATCAGTTTGTACAGTTATAAATTAATTTTATTTAATTTTTTTTTTTTGCAAGAAGGAACGTGTGAGAATTTCTTTGAATAGACAGGTACTTCACAATATCTTTAATTCAAAGATTATAATCAGTGTATTTTTAATTTCTGCAACGTGCTTTTCTATATTTCAATTACAATTTCGATGTTTTTGTGTGATCGGCCACGTTCGAAAAGATCTATTAGCATAATTGTAAATCGCTTAATTTCGTTGTGAAATCCGACGTATATAGCTCTAAATCGCTTATCACCTGCATTCTTCACCTTGTTCTATAAGATATTCTTTTAACTTAGTGAATAAATCACAGAAATTTATTCCTACTTACAACTGGACATCTTACGCCGGTACGTAACAAATTCATTTAAAGGAACTTCCCCGAATTGAATTTACGATTTTTAAGGCTATATCTTGAAAATTTTGTATTTCCGTTTGCTGGTAAGTATTTACCAGCAGTGGTGTGCTATGCAACGGTAGCTCAAGAAACTTGGAAATTCATCATTATTTTGGTATAGCCTTATAAATCCATTAATGCAGTCTATCCTACGCCATCTGTTATTGCAACCCAAGGGTTAATAACGATATTGTGTTTAGTTGAATTAACGATTGTAGACTATTGAATTCGGTGTATAAAGAGAGAAACGTTGAGAAAAGAAGGAAGGCCGAGGTGTAGAAAATAATGGGAGAAACTTCGATGTTGAGAAGTTAGTAATTACATTCTTCCATGAAACAGAAAGGGAGGCTTAAAAAGCGTAAAAGCAAGTAAGATCGTCTTATTTTAGTACATTTCTGGGAAAAGTATGACCAAATTGTTCTTTATTTCACTTAATATTTCCTTTGCAAGAGATTGAATCACAATAAATGGAAAACTTTATATAGTATGTGCAGACATATTTTTTCTAACTTGCCTGCATTTGATATCCGTAGTGCGCGTTTCAAAATTTAGTTATTAACCTTTCCACAACTGAACGCGGTAGAGTTTAACAGTTTTACCAGATTTTTCTGTTTTAATATTCTAATGATCAATGATAGACGGTACAGTAAGCTGAAAATGTTTTTTAAATCGCATGTAACGTGGGTTTTTCATATTTTTTTTTTTAAATCAAAATTAACCTAAAATCCAAAATTAAGCCATTTTTTATAAAATTAATCTATACGCGATATTTAAATTGCTCTTGTATGGAAATGAGCAGTCACGCGAGAAAAATCATAATTAGCGACGTATTTAACAAAAAAAATTGTATTTATGAAGTATTTAAAGTGATATTTGTGAAGTGATTGCAACATAGGTTCTAAGTATTTAGGGAATTCAGGAGTACCGTAATAAAAAATTTATTACTAAATTCCTAAGTTTATAGTAAAACGATTTCCCTCGTCGTACATAAATTAGTAATTCGTAGTGGTGGTCCTACCCATCTACGCGTATATACTTTTCCTGTAGTTAAATTAAATTTTCAAAATATGGGCTTCTGCGGATAAAACCTCCTCCTTTTGATCCTTTCACATTTCGAAATGTCGAACAAATTACATGAATTTCTAAAATGGTTCTACGGGGATACATTTGCCAATAACTAGAAAATTATAGCATCTCCCAAATAAGAATTTTGTCTGAGAATTTAGGGAGACAGTGTTGCAGTTGTTGGTATTCTGCTATGAATTGTCTATGTATATATATGCTGTATTTGACAACAAACAAATAATTGTCCGATATTATGTGCCCCTTTTGAATAAATTAACGCACATTAAATTTACTCCAAGGTTTCCAACGTTGTTATTGTTATTCATGCATATACAACACATGCATCTATTATGGACGTTCAAGAAACGCAGTAATCAACAGCGTCCGTGAATATAACTTTATGTTATGAGAGACTTCCTATGAATGGTTTTTATCTGAAAACTTTTCTCTAAATTACTCATGGAAGGAGTAGCCCACCCTCCCCACGTACTAGGTGGACACGCTGTATATGAAGCCTCCAGCAACAATATATGCGTAATTGCAAAGTAGCTGTTTGTAATTTCCTACGAAGCGTTGCTCACGTTTAATTTTTCCGGAACTGTACTGACATCAGGGGCAACGATGATTGCGTCGTCCTCCTGAATGCACCTACTTAAAAATCATGCATGTGCCATAATTAAATCCGCTGCCGTTCAATCTGATGACTATTTACAAAGAGACCCCTCTGCGAAACTGGAGCCATTGTCAATGCAGTAGCCACGCGTCATGGGGTGTGCTGAATTTCCAACCATCTGCCGTTCCTATGACGTCATGTACGTTTTGGGAACAAAGAAACACAATGTATAAATATAATACTATCATAATGTAACGTGAATGCGGACGCAGGTTTTTGGCGAATGGTCAGATCTAAACGGGTTATTTCGTGTTTCCGTGTGCGATTCAAAGTCGTACCGTGACGCTGATGCAATTTCCTCCCGTTAGGAAGTTAATTTTTTTGTCCATAGGTAAGGGGATCGTCGCTTTGTGCTGCATAAATAACCCTGTTTCTATAAATCTATTAATTTATGGTTTAAAGCTGTAATTATTTGCTATTTTAAGAATAATTCAGCTAGTGACCAAGCGAAAGAATTTATTCGAGAATTTGGATATGTTTTTTAAGTGAACTCTCTGAAACTGAATCTTTCGTTGTTGAACGACACCATATTTGAGAGCAGTTTGAACTGATCCTAGAGCACTGATGGAGTCTTAGGAGAGATGAACTGGAAACTGAATGCTGCTTTAGCTCTTTCGCCACAAAGGAAACAAGTCAGTGTTTAGTACCGATAGGTGCAGATAAAATAACTAATTTTAATTGATATTTATTCACGTCACACCTAATGTCCTTTCTACTTCCGGCAACTAAGGGTATGGAGATCCTCTGAAATTCCTCGGTGAGATATTTGGTTGTCACCAGACTAATGTGAAAAGCCTACATTGAACAAGTAAGAAAACAAGTTCCTCCTCGCCAGGAACGCACTGATTGCTCCTTTGCTTTGCTTTGGATCGAGCAAGGTATGATCCAAAAACTAAATTATTTATTTATGAAACATGTTTGAGGTGGTGGTAAGTAATCTAAACAAAATGGAGGACCTGCAGAATGGCATGTCAGGAATTGTCATCTTCAAGACCTTCAAATTCCATCTTTACGTGAACATCCTCACGAACTCTCAACGAGAACGTTGGAAGAAGAAGTGCACAGTTTAGCAACCCCAGGATCGTTCCTCACCCCGGTGCACAGTTCTTAGAGCTTGTAACAGTATTTTCTGAACTAGTGCTGCTTCTATAAGCTCAGATAGAAAACATTTAACCTACTAAAACAGTGATTAGCGAACTTAAGATGCCCAGGCCCAGCTTTGGGAGGAGGAGAAGATCGTGAACTTGAGAAATAATGTAGGACGGCAGACAAAGGTTTTATGTCAATAATTCTCGGACTTAATTTTGTTTATTATTAAGTTTATACAATAATAATAAATTATTAATATTAAATGATTGTTTTTTCTAATGATATGCTGATTGAGATACATTGGCATTTTCTGTTTTGGTAGTTTAATTGCAGCTGTTTATCAAAAGATATATTTAAATTAAAATTGTTCTTATGGCATACGAACATGAGTATCTGTGGGCACCATAATGTATCCAAATAATAATAAGCGGACGATACGCACTAATGCGCTGTTATTAAATATGTTGAGGAAAACCCCTACAATGGACACGTGTGATAGACTGGTGCCGGGACACATCTGTCGCGCCAGCTGCACCAAATTCACCCCGTCCCGTTATAATCTAGCGTCGATCGGCCCCTGTTCAAATATAAACCTATTGTCATTGTGATTAAGTGTTAGGGAATCACAATAATTTCGTACATGTATACGTATATAATATCTAAGCGACGCTTTTTTTTTCGGAAAGGGTGACTGCAATGCAAATGATAAACCATTAAATTATTATGTTTGCCCTGGGCATACACGGAAAACGCTATACACGTCCGAATTGTTATTGTGAAATAACAAAAGTGCGATTATATTGATTTTTTACTTGGGGTGTATGTATATCTCTGAATAACTGAAGCGTGTGCGTACAAAATTCAACAGCATCGATATTGTATCAAATTAATGCTACTCTCAATTTCTATTCAATTTAATTTTTTGGGATATTGTATTATCGTGTACGCCAGCCGGTTCTATACACACATCGCTCGAAATACGCAAATTACTTCAACAAAGTTAGCCGATAATAACCTCTTTAATCGTTATTATTCAATGGAATAACAAAAAAAAAGTAACACCGCAAATTCAATTCAAGTTAATTAAAAAGATTTTGCGTCTCAATTTTTCCGAAAATCTTGCCGCTTGCTGTTCAACTTTCTTACTTAATTGCAAAGTTTGCCTAAAGCTTTAAAGAATGTCGAACAAACGCTTGGGAGTTGCCCCTTTCTTAGTTTTCAAGTTCGATGTATATTAAAAGATTAAACAGAAAGAATTTTCATTAAAATATAAATTAAATTCTTGCATTTAGGAAGCTTATTGTAAGCGAAGTGCTTGAAGTAATTTCGATGGAAGTGTAGGCAATTGAATCAGAAAATGGACACATTTAGCTGGTATTACTCGTGGAAGTGGAAACTTGCAAACACAGTAGAGTCCGTTAATTATGATCCAGAATCTTTGATAATCCTCAACTGAGTGTTAACAGTAATCGGTGATTGATGAAACCAGCAATTAATTAATGCACCACCACAAATGTAAATAAAATTAAATAGTTCTTTAAAATGCAAAAGCAATTTTGGAGTTGTGAGATGATCCCAAGAAATAGTTATCACAGTTATAGCTGCGAAATTTGTCAATGAGCGGTGTTTCTTTGACTTAACTTTAATTTAATTTATGGTATTTTTCTATTGTATCCATGCTCAGAAGAGAAAATTTTTAATTGCCACTCACCGTGTGTATTGTTTTTTAGTTGTCCAATCCCAGGTTTTTGGGGTGTAGGGCACCACTACTCATTTAAATATTTAATATTACTAAAACAGTTAAAATGTGTTAATGCTTCCTCTGTCTGGCTTCAGAGATAATGATGCAAATGCGAAAAGTTGTGTTCTGGTGGCCGAATGTGTCCGATCACCGGTTGAGAATGTGGATCATTCGTATCCTCGAAACGGCCGTCCCGGATTAATTAAACTTATATGATGCGAAGACTACCGATACTTTTGTATTTTTTACCATACTATGCAAAAATCCTCGCTATTATTATTGAAGAAAATATAATTTAAATTAATTTTTAATTAGTCTCAAAATGTTTCCTTTTCCTAATACACAACTTTATCTATACCGGGTAATTTATACCAGAAGGCGAAAAATGAAAATTCGTGTACGAGATTGGATCCTAAGCAAAAAAAATCGAAATAACGTTTTTTCGAACACGAATTTTCATTTTCGTCTCCTAATGTAAATCACTCGGTGTATGTAATGTAGGAAGGTAATAAAGAACAATGTAGGCAGCATTTTTAAGGGTACGAAAGATATACTTCTAGAACAAGTAACATGCGGGTATAATTCAAAACCTTTCGCCTTGACTTTTAGAAAATACTGTGAAAATATAAACTTTAATAAGTTTAAAAAGCAGATGAAATTGGAAAACCAAACTTTTCGCGTTTACGAAAAGATTTACGGAAGTTAAAGTAACACCTGGGATGAGAAACTTTTTGGATACGCCCGCCAGTAATTAAAGTAACGATAAATATGAACATTATTGTATATTTGTTTTATTTGCAAATTTCCATTCTCCTAAAAGACTAACATTTGCAGTTTTTTTTCGCGAAATATGTATGTATGTCTCAAGGATTATAAGCAAAATGATTTTATGTCATGATAGACCTACAATTATAAATAAAAACTTACGAAAATGCATACGTAAATGTGTTTTAATGTATTTTCAATGTATTTTAATTTCTATTTCGATTAAAAAATATTACTGTGTCTGTATTCATTTCCTTGTTTTTAAATCGGGCAAAGTCGATTGTGTTTTGTAAAACATTTGCGCTGCACTGGTTGCCTACATATGCCCAATGTTTTTATGTTTACAATATACCTTAATATTCTATATATTCTATTTTATGGGTTTACAACTAATCAGTTGCATTTATATATTCATAAACATCAAGAAGTTTAACTTATGTCGTTTATGTTATGCATCATTTTCTAATCAGAATATCCTATCCAATCTAAAATAATTATTATTATTTTTCTTGCCGACTTTTTTGTTTATTTCGTAAATAGGGCAGTCCAAGCCTTCGTTTTTATTTGTAAATAGTCGGTTACTTTAGTTCAGTTTATATTAAAGTGTTAGTATTGATTAAATGTGATTTTAGTATTATTCGACTAAGCAAAAATGTAATTATTTATTAATTTAATTAATTAATTAATTTTGTTTATAATAGTGAGATTTATATGTGTTTTTATTTGATTTTAGGTTTTACCTGTTTCGTCATCTGGGATTTGGGTTGTGTTCTCATCTCAAGTAAGTAAAAATAATTATTAATAATAAAACGTATAATCCGACAATAAAAGATGTGTAGCATAAAGGTGTTAAGTATACAACGGTGACCAAAATAATGCGGCTTTCGTTTATTTCCACGTTATTTTTTGTGCAATACATCTCTCTGTCTCAGATTTATATCGGAACTTTAAGCTGGATAATCTAGAATAAGGAATGGTTGAATATCGAAGTTTTACTTAAACGTTAGCTTTTCTAATAATGATAGCAAGGACTGTGGCGTAGTATGGTAAACAACACATAAGTATCGGCACCCTCCGCACCACACAAGTTTAATTTATTATATAGTAATATAATAATTAGCCCGGACGGCCGTTTCGAGGATACGAATGGTCCTCATCATCAACCGGTGACCGAATAGTGATGATGAGGACCATTCGTGTCCTCTAAACAGCCGTCCCGGACTAATTATTATATTACTATATAATAAATTAAACTTATGTGGTGCGGAGGTTGCCTATACTTACGTATTGTTTAGTTAGCTTTTCTACCTTTCGGTGTAAAGCTATGTTGGAGCTAGGTTTTCCATATCCCGCTCCATCTTTCTCTGTCTCCTGCGAGTTTCTTTACTTCCTCTCATTTCACTGGGTTTATATCAGTAGCTGCTTGGGCTTCATTCTGTCAGTATTTTCTAGGTCGTCCTCGTTTCTTTTCTCTGTTTTTTTTTCTATTCAACTACTTGCTTTACCAATCTTTCCTTCCTTATCTTCATTATACCCCCTAACCACCTGAGTTGTGCTTAATCTATTGATACTTCCATAGGGACAATGTTGAGATTCTGCTTGAATATTTCAAATTCTATTTCTTTTCACCTTCCTTTTTTTTTCGCAGGAACCTCTTTTCGACACCATTTAAGTTGCTTCTTTGTCTCTTGCTTGTTCTTCATGTTTCACTTATATAGGTTAATATTGGTTTCATGACTTTCTCGACAATTTCTATTTTTTATCGTAGTGGAGATTTCCCTTTTACTCAGAAAACATGTTTTGATACTAACACGAATAGTATCTCATAAAGATACTTTCATTGCACGTTTCTTGTCGAACTAATTGCTAAACCGCTTCTATAGAAGCAAGCAAATCGAATTGCTCCACATCGAGAAACGACCAGGTAACGATGAGTGGTTAGAACTGCTATATGCAATAAATAAAAATGTAAGGTACCACCTATTCACCATATATAGACGCGCATCGCCGCGTTTTTTTTCCATACCAGTGAACTATATGTTATCATTGGTCTGATGACCTTCATGTATAATTCTTGTGCTTAAGCCCCATGTTTCTCTACACTACTTTTTGCATGTACCTGGTGCAATGGTATATTTGTTGATGGTTTTATTGATGGGAGAAGTTCCATGTAAGTCTTTGCTCGAACCATACTACCAGGTACTTCGTTTCTTTGACAAATGTAATCTCCATTCCTCCTAGAATAAGCCTTGAGTTTTGGCCATTCACTGTATCTACTGCACTTAGAATATTTTGCCTATTACCATAGTTGTAGTTATTTGTATATTAATTTTTATGTCTTTCTTTCTAAATTTTTCATTAAATACGTTGTATGTATTTACGGGTTACAGGGTTACGATATTCTCCATAGAATTGATGACCATATATGGAGAGTTAATGTAATGACTAATATTACTTATATTTCCCATCTATTTCTCACGTTCTCAGGTGTTTACATGCAACACATAAATAAGTAATACTGGTTAGTAATTTTCCACAATAATCGCGTACGTCTGTTATTAAGCGCATAAGCCGTTTTTTTGAGTACCTAAGGTATAATTAGTTTTCCGTATGGGATTGTATCGATCCGTTATAGAAGAAACCTTTCTTGGGAGAGATTTCATCTAGAAAATAGTATTTTTGCAATTAAAGCGGTGAATCGCACCTTTATATGTAATTTCCTTAAAGGAAAAATGGCAGTCTTGGAAAATGTATTTTTCTATCAAATCTACGTTATTGTAATTTTCCTCAATTGCCTTTGATTGGTGCTGGAAAAATCAGCAGTTAATCAATACACCGTGCTCACTAAAAATAGTTCAGATTGTTTTTCTTCTACACACGCCGTGTTGTGGACATAGTTGAAATACTTGAATGAAATTTATTACTTGTTTGATAAGGATTAAGAACAAGATGTTTGAAATACATCACGCCCATGTCATGCGTAATTATAACGAAATTAATTGGATTAATAACGAGGATCAAACATTCCAAACGCACGTCCCAACATAAACTAAAATACGAATTAATTCAAATTTGTGCGGTCGTTGGGTAACAGACTAAATATGTGTACATAATCCTAGACTAAAAGCGCGTTCTAACGTCCTTAATTAAGTAATCATTAGATTCTAAAATTTGTCTGCATTATTAATTGAAGTTAAGTCTTAAAATAGAATTCATTCTTGGCGTAGTACAGTGTAATTTATTAGCGCTATTTGAATGTTGTATTTCCTTAAGAATTTAGGTGTATTACAATAAATCAGGTTGGTTATATTTATAAAGTAATATTACTATACATCTTTTTTGGGATTGCATATTTTGTATAAATTATCTAAATCTCAACGAGGACCATTCGTGTCCTCGAAACGGCCGTCCCGGATTAATTATTATATAATTAATTAAATTTGTGTGGTGCGGAGATTGCTGATACTTATGTGTTGAGTGTAGGCTTCCACGACCGTAATCCATAGTAGAAATGTCTTTCGGGTGTTGTCGCGTAGTTAATATTTTACTTGACGTTCCGCTGATCACGCTGCCAGCTTCTTCAGAAGATTTCTAAAGACTGTGATGTTATCTATGTATCTTATGTGTTGTTTACCATACTACGCCACAGTCCTTGCTATCATTATTCATTAACCTCGATAAGTAAATGGAATGCTTAGCGCTTGATCTTTTCCAATTTCAATCTGACAAAAGGGACTTGAATAAATCAAAAAAGATAGAAGTGGTTATGGACTGGAATGCCTTCCAAATATCGATTTAGAAATACAGAATTAACACCACTTACTTCAGCAATGCTGCAATGTATAGATTAAGGAGTGATTCGTTATTAAATGCCATAAAGACACTGAATGTGAGACCTCTGCAATTATTGAAATGTGTTTGAACCATGCTGGTTTTAAAGGAATTGATGTGTGATGAGTTCTTAACAAAATCTTTTGAAATGTGTCAATGATTCCGATACAGATGAGGACGAAGCAACACCACCTACGATAAGTGAAGTGTACAATGCGATTAATGTTTTTTGGTTCATGTTTGGGATTAGAAAGAAGTCATTAGGCGATAAATCAGGTGAATACGAGCCATGACATGAACTCATTGTTATTTCCTTCAAATAATCAATTCTTCTAACGTGCTGCGTGAGTCACGATGAAGGATAAGTGCCGTTGCTAATTATTTTTCCTGATTTCATCGATGATTTCTGGCCAACAAATTGTTGTACACCATTCAGCATTGACTGCTCTTGGATCCTATGTTTGCAACAACGAAAGACACAAGTAACTATTTTCTTAAAAGGGCTTCGTGAACGAACGACTTTTATTAGATTCCGTTCGTCTGGGAATATCTAAACAGTTGACTCTTGGTTAGTCTCCGGTTCGTACGAATATGTCCAAGTTTCGTCACGTGTTGTTGTATAAGGATTTTTAAGATCACTTGTCGAATTTTTTGAGTATTTCTTTGCACCAGCCTGACCCTTTTTTCGAGTTTGGATCAAATTATACGGAATACATTGGGAGTAGATCTTTTTCGCACCTAAATGTTCATGCAAAATGTACTGCAGCCTTTGACAGGCTTAAGGATACGATGAGTCACACGCCGATGCCTTCAATCATGTTGAGCACAGCATTGATGTTATTTTGGAACAAGAAGCAATCTTGATAGACGTTCGTGAAATTCATCATTGACGTATGGTCTCTTCTGATGGTGTTTCATTACCAAAAGTTAAACGAAATAATTCGGGGCATTGCTGTTGTATTAGACCTTCATTAAAATCATGATATCATATATTAAATATTGCTACATCGTAAAAATTGATCCAATGAAAACCTTCACGTGAAATTTCAATTTTTTCATAAAATTGCTTTTTTTAAACGCTCAATAGCGCCATAAGAATTAGTAGCGAACCCTTTCTTCTTAGAAATTATCAACTGTTTATGTTCTTTATTTATTTAAATAATTAAAACATTTTAATATGCTTAATTTTATTCGTTAGACTAAATAGAAAATTACTTAACAGTACATTACGACCACTGATTCTTTCGTCGATACACATTTATTGTATGTATTTTAACCGTATTATTCCTCTTCTCTAAGATTACGCGCCTTTTTCTAACATTGTTTATAACGGCAATATGAATTTTCTTTGTTCTGCTCAGAAATGGCGGCAACTTGTGCACAGCAGGGAAATAGTGTATCTTGTACAAGAATCATTCCCTTATGTGGGTCTAGCTAGTATACTAGGGTAGGGAGGAGAATTGAAATAAGGGTGTGTTGCGCTGCTAACCCTATTACACAAATTAGATTTCGTTTTAAAACGATTTGAATACCGTTCGTCTTTTTTCTAGTCGAACAACATCGCGCGCATAGGTAAGAACGATGAATATGTAAAATAAAAAGTAGAAAAAGCGCGCCAAAACCTAAAACGTTCATTCCCCAGCTAGATATGTCAGGTGTGCATAGAAGGAGAATTACGTTATTGGTACAAAGTGAAAGCCGGTGACCCTGATGATGCTGTGGGTGGCTTTATATTCTATACGTGGAATGATTTTTAGATCAAACGCGATGATTTATATGTCGGTATTTATAAGCTGGAGCTGTTATAAATCATAACGTAGAGGACGTACAAGATTTATTTTTGTAATTTTACATTTATGTACTACACATTCATTTTCGTATAAAGATTCCATCACATTGGATGCGGTGTATGTACAGGATCGTTTTGATGTTATTATAGACTATGACAACCAAAAACAAATAATAATAAGCCCTATTAGATCATAACTACTGTATTCGGTACACAAGCTAAGATGGTATTTAGACTAACAGTTTTTAGAATCTCCTACATCTAGCTCGCTATAAAAGTTACAAAAAGGTACCGAAATATGTAATTTTTCCGTGCAAAATTATATTTTGAAATAAATTTATTACTGCGTAAATGGTATTCACGTCTATACTTTCTCTGTTTATTTATTTTGAATTTATTTTTGGTGTTTTGAGCACGCATTACCGCATATCATTTCAGGAATTTCGTTTTTTTTGCAGCCTTTCACATTTACCGGTGAATAGTGTATTAATGCACACGCACTAATCAGGAATAGTGTTACAGATACTGCGGCTTAATAGTTTTTATTTTCAAGACGCTCGCATCCCACCTACGATTGGGCCTTTAGAAAGTTGGAATAAAAAATTTGGCATAAGGTCAAACACATCTACGCCTGTAATTAAGTTTACGAGATTCTAAGATCATTAACCATAAAATATACGCTTACGGTGATAGTGAGGTTAGCGTAGAAAAAATATTGTTTTTTCTAATAAATTCCTTTCAGTATAGGCGATGTATGTCCCTAGGTCGGTGCCGGTACTTAAAAGTAGCCTCTATATTGTAAGCTTACTAAAAAAAATTATTAATTAGGCGTGCATGAAATTTATTGCTGTCTAGCCAGAAACGACTAGTTAATCTTCTTTCGAATAGGAAGTAATCGCATCTGATTTCAAGTTCTCTAATTGCAGAGAAAGTTTTTGTAGAAATTTGAATATTCGAGATGTAGATATTTAAGAGGTATGAAAATGAATTTGATCAATTATTTAAAAGAAAGGGTAAAATTAGCAAATTATAAAACTACTCCCTCTTGTAGGAATATTATAAATAATGATGTTGTAGAAAACCATCTTATTTATTCATCTTATATGGCATACTAATTTTCCATACATTAGTGCTCATAAGTTTAATCGATTTACGTAAAATGCTATAAATTCTAGTTCATTAAAACAAAACAAACAAATAGAAGTGGGAAAACGATCTGCATTAAACAAAAAGCCTTTAATGTCCGAGCATTTATCGAACATTTATTTCACGGGAAATATGGAACTACCCCGAGTTATTTTGAGTCTTCCCGCAACTCAACATATGACCAGATTCGCCAAGACACACACCTTACGGTCCGTATTAAACCGTGAATCATGTAACCGGCCCTTTATTGTGATCCTGAGATATAATCGATGGCAACCATTTAGACAAACTATTGAATAATATTTGTAAGATAAACAGTAAACGTTCAATGCGGTTATTTTTGTGATGAACGATCTCCATTATTCAATATTAACGCTGTTGGAGATATTAATTTGCTTGTTTTCCTTTGCTACTCACATTTAACTCGATTAAACTTATGAACGACAGCGTACTTAAACATTTATTTTACTTATTGTGTATTTATAAATTCTTAGAATTTTGATTAAATATAAGCAGGGCTGGAACAGTTAAACAAATAGATTTAACCAATAGCCCTTGTACAAATGTAAATTAACAGACCTGGGCTTTATTTCTTTTAATTAAATACAGCTATTGAAAGCAACAAACTCAACTTGTTGCTTCAAATGCTAAGATAATACAGGGATGTCGATACACTTTTTTCAACGATTATAATCGTCTTTAATTATTTTTTTAATGAAATGCCCATTGCAATGTTACGACTTTAAAACTTAAAAAAAACTCATTTTTAGAATAATTTAGATTCTAATTTCAAATTTGCAGCTTCGTATCTATGATCAGATTCGAAAATTAAGGGATTTTTCGAATTTCTACGAAAACTGCGTTACCTAGTCAATCTATTAGCCTTCTTAGTCTAATGGGAGGTGTTATTGCTAAATTGAGGCGTGAGGCGAAGTTGGTTGAGTCATTATTCGTTATATCCCGCACGATCAAGCCTGGGAACTGTGTTTGTGCTACTAATAGTTCGGATGAGTAACAGAGTTAGATAGACTAAAAGGAGAAGGTGGAAAGAAACCCCCAGGAATTTATTAGTTCCCAGGCAGTGCGAAGTAACAGTCCTGAAGGTGTTCCATAAGAATATGGACGAAACACCGGCAGAAGCTAAGACGACGATGCGGTTTCAATCGGGAAACCAAAAGTATAGCGTTATTGATAATCGCACAAGCTTACGCACCAGGTTTAAAGCTTCATTATTGCAATTATCCTTTGAATTATTTTGGTGGGTTTTATAGTAACAATTTGCTGACAGATTACAAGTGCGCGAGCCTAATAATTTCTTTATACGTTTAAAATTGGGGATATTTTTCCAAGCTATTATGGTTTCTTTGAAAAAACGATCGATTTTATTCAATTGAAACTCTTAGGACAAAGGTGCTTGTTGATATATGACGATGATGCATTTACGGCAAGGGAACTGAACGCAATACGACTTTCACTTTCACTTGCCGAATCTGGAACACTATGATCGAGCAATTGCAACAGTATTTACCGAGCTCTGTATGCCATGCCATTTACTAAATCAACTAAAATATTAGATTTATCGCGATCGCTACTGTAACATACATCGAACGGAGATTCCGCTTCTACAACATGTATAGAAGCGCCTATTTGGAGTGTTGTGTAAGATATCGTATCGTTTTATAGCTACAATCACTGCGTTTCTCCGCAATTAATACCGAGTTATTCGATCGTTGAACACAATTACTTTCAAGAACTACTCTTGTCAGATATCGAAATTGATTTTGATGGAGCGTATCGGTGTATCACTTCTTGAATTTCAGACAGTGTCATTGGTGTATGTAGACATATCTTCTTACTAGGAAAGTAGGCTAAGGTAAAGATATGGTCGATATCCAAACTATTATGGGTAGAATAAAATTACATGTGTAGTAGTGGTAATGTTTTAATTAGAAAAATTTCTGCGATTACCTTTTCGTAAAAATCTAATTAAAAAGATCTGAAAATTGTTTAGCTGAATGCAACGTAGTACAAAGGATCAAGTACATTGTAAAGTTTTACAAGTAAATTGTAATGTTTTACGAGAGGGAAAAATTGAGAAAATCTTGAAAGTTATGATTTTTTCAAACTAATTAGATAATTTCAGGAAATCTGGAATGTTACTGAAACACTCCTTCGGCAAAATAAAGTAAAATAGAGAACGAAATGTGAAATTAAATCAGAAATTAGAATTGTAAACGGAACTACTTAATTCAGAGATTTTCCACCACATAAACACTAGGTTTATGTGTTCTTTTCTGGAAATCTGAAGAAACGGAAAAAAATGAAAACCACTAAATATTATAAATATCGCAGACGACTATTTCAAATGAAGCTACGCTTTGTGAAAGCTGATTACTTTAGATCTTAGAGTCTTTATTACTCATCCCTAACGTGTAGAAACCCAGCTTTAATCTTCTTCCCTCGTTTCTTTCATCGCGATAAACAATGAATTTAATTAACCTTATTGCTATTCAAGCGAATAATGTTTAGCATATACCCATAAAATTAATACACGTAATCTGGGTATATTAATTTTATACACAAGAGTAGTTTAATATAAATCGCATTAATTATATATGAAATACGCACACTACCCCTAGCAAGATTAATTAAAGATGTGAAACATGTAAAATAAATAGGTTAACACGTTAATATTATATTTCAAATAGAGTTAATATTGTATTGTTCTACAATGCTAGTTGTGGCAAAAATCCAAACTGTGTCAAAGAAAAACATTTATTATTTGCTTGTAGACGGTTTGCAGAAATGATCAGATTTAATGTGCTACTAATAAACTGGATATAGTGCTACCTCTGTATGGATAATGTTATTGGTGGCCTCCCTGACAACGAAATATTTCGTGCTAGTTTAGTTCTTTATTATTTTATTTTAATTTAATGGCAACGTGAGGTATATGAGTTTGCAGCCGATATTTCAATATTGAAAGTTTTGTGCCTCGCACGCCTATTTTAATACTTAGATAAGATACGGTGCCAAAATTATTTTTTTCTTCTGGGATACCTTGAAAGGAGCGCTTCAGTGTTATGTATATAAGTTCTAGATCAAGATTTTCTTCAACCATCATTAAGAAGTTACTAGAATTTCAAAGATTATAAAGATTCGGCACAAAACGGTGACAAAATGATAACCAGATTGCATTTTGAAAAAGTGAAAGTGTGGGCGCTACGTGAAGTTGGCTCCCACTTTTCAATCTCGAATATGTTGAGAACTGAATCAGCACAAAATGTAATTTTTACGGCACAAATCGGCACAACACGTGGATATTTTCAAATTTTTGAAAGCGCATTGCTGTTTTATTCGTTCTCTAATTCAATGACGCAAAAATATCCGATGTTCAAACCATACAGCCCAAATTTTGATTTATCGGGCCGCAGCATATCGAATTCGGGCCCTACTTTCATAGTATCTAGCCCATTAGTGTCGTTTCATTATATGGGCTCTAATTGCACATTAGTGAAATGCACTGGTGCAGTAAGACACAGTGTTTGCGGTTCTGTGGTTGGTCTGTTTCTTCTTTTTGTTTCCATGTCTGCTTTATAGTATTCACAAACTCCTACTTGCCATGAAATTTCTATGTTGGATACATTGAACTGGAAATTCCGATTCCAGTCTTTCTTTTCCGCATACTGGGTAATGTCTTCCAGAATTTAATCACTTCACAACTAATAATTAATCATTATTTTGAATAGTGAGAAACAAAGTAAGAATAACAGCATTAAACACGCACTCATAAACATACTTCCCGTGATGCTTGACACCCAGTACATAACAATGCATTTTCTCAATTCTGTTTATTTTTTTTTTATTGATTTTATAGCATTTTATGCTATTCCTTTAAAGTTAGGAGCGATAGTGTATGTTGACATACATGATCTAAATAGCTAATTTACTATTGCTTACCGTGTTCGCATATTAATGCAGGTATTTACTGCTGCGGTTTATAGTCGGTCATGAGACAAAGAAAGTATGTATTTGTTGTAACCAGATGAATATACTGTCGATAATGTATGTATTTCACTTTTCACTCATGAACGTTTATTGTTAGGTTAACCAACATTGCGCTATCTGAAGCCGCATAAAATAATACTAAATTAGCAGATTTTTCACTAAATTCTTTTGATTTATGTAATTGGTACGCTTTCACAATAGTAATTTACAATTATAAAAAAAAATTATAATTTTCTTGAATTCCTATCATCCGTTTTTAATAAGTTACGGTTTCTGGGTTGGCCTTTTTTGGAAATTATCGATGTTATTGGAATTTTAATTATCTAGAAACTATATACGTACAAAAAAATGATCGAAGTTTGCGGCAAAACATTGAATAACTTTGCAATACATTTATTTAAAATCCCTCCACGTAAAATCTTTTATTTATCATTTCAAATTTTTTGTATCTAATACACCTGCGATTTCCAGCAAATGCGGGATTTCACACGGACAATCCGCTCTAAACTGCATCTGAACATTAATCTTTAAATGGGTTTGTCGGTCACGTGCATTCGTGAAGCTCGAAAATCAACAGTAAAATTTCCGTGAAACTACATGTATTATTCAGGATGCCTAGAAATTTCTAGTTTCCATATTGGAATGATATTTACCGCAGATTAAACGGGCAAAACGAAAACGTGCGCATTTGCATCTTTGTTTTAGTTTATGCACCATAGTATGTATATATTTGGCACGTATGTACGAACTAAGTACTTTCCTACAAACATTTTAAAAAAGTGCAAATTTTTGGAAGGGGCTGTAATTCGAAACTGGACAATTCATCCGCTAAAAAATGGCGTTGTTCTTATACTAAAGTATTTTTTCGGTCTCCAGAGTTTCATTGAAATCTGATTTTTTTCCCTTGTGCTAACGAAAATGCATTAATTTGGCCAACAAGCTCAAATAAATTTAAATGCAATTGTTGGTTAAGTTTCGATTTAAGCAAATGTATTATATAATTTTTGCCATTCAAAGATCATTAAATCTATTCAGTCAATTACATCACATGCATATTTATTATTGCACACTTTCTCAAGGAATGTTAATTTTAAAAGTGTCTCATTACATTTGCAGCAACTTTTAAGCTCGACTTAGTTTATTGACTTCGGACACACTAATTCCAAAACCAAAACCATTTCAAACAAATAAAACTTGTTAAGAGCGTCACCTTATCGAAATGCAGCG
Source organism: Oryctes borbonicus (assembly GCA_902654985.2). Lineage (NCBI taxonomy): Eukaryota > Metazoa > Arthropoda > Insecta > Coleoptera > Scarabaeidae > Oryctes > Oryctes borbonicus. The sequence goes on from LR736866.1 coordinate 5,522,243, forward strand.
AACGAAGAAGTGTTGACGTTGTTGATCTAATTCGCGATATCCGTGATTATATACATTTCATCGGTAAAGGTCAAGAAGTGTAGCTCATGCAGCTTGCAGATACTCTCATAAGAATTTAGAAAAGCGGATTTAGAAAAGTCTTAATTCTGTCGAACAAAACGCTAATTTATAAGTAATGGACTATAATTATAACGTCCGTACCGTTTAAGATTAATAGCTTTAGAGTCCTTGGTCCATATTGGCGGATTTAAGAGAGCAGATGTTATTTTTGCTAAACGTGAAATATGCAAATTTTTTCCGTGTGACCTCAGGGATACAATCCTAAAATTGAACATTATATGTCTTTGTGTGAATGTTTTTTTATTAAATATTCATTTTACTTTAAATTACTAATTGTGGCCAATTATTGAATTCAGACGTTATTTAATAAAACAACATATTAAAATACTTCTCAATTCATACTATTATGTTGGCAGTATAAACAAGAAATGTCTGCTAGCTTGCTTACATATGTAGCTTTCCATTAATCCAACAAGTAACACTGCCAATCGTTGGATGTCAATGCTACTATTATTAAAAATTAATAAAATTGGGAATGTTTTACAAGATAATTTAAAATTTGATACCGATAAATACTGATAAACAAGTTCCCGGTGACACGGCCAAATGCGATTTACTCGTCCTCAAAAAATGATTTTGTAAGGTACCCTGAAGCGTCCACGAGTAAGATCGGATCGTTCAGTTCAACCAGAATCATCCCCTTCACACGAAGGAGAGCTTTGCTTGCCGATAACATCTTTATAAAAATATCTTTGATCAAAGGCTTAGATGGAAAGGCCACGTCAAATAGATAAAGATGTAGTGCCTCCGGACCATAAATTCACTACTGGTATTGCCGTGCGAAAGAACTCACTCCGGACTAAATTTTTGGTCCACAGCTTGCAAACTCACATTTCGAAAGTGTAGAAGTATCTTGAGGCTAATTAAGAAGGACTCTTTGTATGTAAAAAATCATCATGTACGAACTAATCTCAACGTTCCATCTCTTGTTAACTTTCTGTTTCTCTTGTGGAGAAAACTTGGCAAAGGGCTAACGTGTCCAGTAGTTCACCCCTAACCCTTTTTGGCCCCCAAAAGGCCAAGATTACAAGAATCCAATTTGATTGTCACTGTACTCAAGTTGGTACTCCTCTTTTTTTGTTGGTTTAATAATTCATTTTTGTTACTCCACCTCCTATTATGTAAGTCGGCTGGAATGATAAGAAAGACAAGAGTCTATGGGTAACTTCCCCTTCTTCTGGGGCCATTTTTTGCGATCTATTTTATAAATTTGTAGTAAGTACGGCATTTCCTTGAAGAAATTAAATAATCATTAATCAACCAAATCGTACGATGGAAATCGATCAATAAGACGCTCAATTTGTCCTTTTAATTAAACGCGCGAAACGCGATACGCCCAACTTGTCGCGTACAACTGCATTTTGCGGTCATCTATCGTACAATTTAACGTTACCTATTACGTAATTTCGCAATTCCGAAGGATTTCAGATATTACGCGCGTTTAAAAATGTATCGGGCGATAATTGATATTTTATTTCGCATTTGCGACATCCTCAATTGACAAGCATTTCGCGTTACAACAAGCTCAATTAATATGCGTCAATTATGGTCGAACGGGCGCCCAACTGTCAACGCTTTACACCAATAGCGACACGGAAGGTTACGCACACATAGGCGACTATGTACGCATACATTGTCACAGTTATTTCCAACCCTCGTCCGTTACGGAAAAGGGTGACTCAAATGAAATGCGGAAGTTAACATGAGTCACGGTTGTAATTGCAAAATATCGTGATGTTGAATTGGACACAAATTGTATAACGATCATCGCGAACAATATTTTGCGACAGGTACGAATGTCGGGCCCTTTTTGTATTACTGAGATTAAGCCTTTTATAAAAAAAGTTTATATTTTTGAAACCTATATTGATAAAACAGTATCAGTCTTCAGTTGTGCTCATTCTGGGACTTGATCTATTGTAAGTATTATTACTACCGTATTGATCTTTATAAATAAAAATCCATTCGCTTAGATACTTGTATTCTTGTGGAGTGAGAAATTGTAAGCTTCTTTGGCTAATTCCTTTGCTATTACCGGTTGTTTTTAAGCTTTCTGCCATTATATTATTTAGTTTTTAGGTTCTAAAACGAATAATTTCGGCGATAGAGTCATTTTTACATTTTTTTTATAGCCTTGAACATTATCAAGGCTATGAAATTAATTGCATTTGAAAACTTTAATACTTGAAAGGCAAATATAAATTATACAAAATTTATTTGAAATTTTGTTTTTCCACAGCGTGCGTGCGTTCATTTGCAAAATAAAAAGCAAAACCTTACATTTAATAATGATAGAAATAATTGCCGATTTCCCTGAATATACTACGAAGTGTTCGCAGTGCCTGCTTTTCATGAAAGTGAAAAGTAGGTAGTAAAAAATAGAGTTTCTACTCTATTATTTACATGCGTTTATCCATTAAATATGTACATATACATATGTAAATATCAACGTCCGTATACCATATATTCCAATTACTTTTCTTGTTAGAACATGTACATGTGCTTTTGCAGAAAATAAAATTTTTGATGACTACTTTCTAATTAATGCAGCACTTTGAACCAGTCTCGTAAAATCGCTATATTTGGTGAATTGTTTGACCTTCCTCAACGTCTTGCATATTATGGATATAGATTGCTTAATGAAAATTCAACCGAAAATCTCTCCTACGATCGAGAACAGCTTTCATTCCGATCTTATACTTTCCTTGAAAGGTCAATATCATCTGGTGCGGAGCCTTGTATTTTGCTTAAAATCGGATCACGTAATCGAAAACAATGTTTCGGGTTAACAGAAAAATAAAAAAAAGTGCGGCTTATGTTTCGCAACTGCTCAATGCTTGATTGTTTTTCAACGAGCTACGTGAAGCAATTATGTATGTGCAGGTCGTAGGATATTTGTTAAAAAAAATGAATTAATTGATGTTTACAAATAAAAAAAAAACGTTTATTAATCTACGGAAATTTACAGATCTTAGAATTTAAATTTCTGTTTGTTAAATGGTGCGGAAAGCTGATTCTTGTAGCAGGTTCCTTATTACCAAAAAATGGGGTCCAATTCACTGTTGTATCTCCTTAACATGGTCTTATTTCAAAAGACAAGTTGTTCTTTTGAATTTTCATTTTCGATTTCGATAAAGCAATAGAAGGGAAGCTCTCTGTAGAGTTTCAATGACAATTTTGTATTTCGATATTAATCCATCTGGTGGATACAGATCCAAGGATGAATCTTATTCAACTGTGTTTCAGCAGGGGGAAATTATACAAAAATTTTTAAAGTTAGAAGTCCCTTGCCTTCGGCTTCGGTAGTCGGCCATTCATTCCGTTGATCAAAAATTGAATTACCTGCTTGTATCTCCTAAAATACCAACAATTGTTTGCAATTATTCCCTTAATTTTAATATTGCTCCTGTGTTCTATTATACTCTGCCTGCAAGCAAATATGTATCTAGTTTGTTGTTCCGAAATTAATTCCATGCAAAGATTCATATTTAGAAAAAAACATAATTTCTTATAGGAAGTGCGCATTTATTAAAAATTATTAAGTAATATCGATTGCTTAACCGATTGCGGATGTTTTCTCTTCACAACATTATAATTTATGCGAATTCTGTCTTTTATATTGAATTATACAATATCCTCTAAACAAATAGAACGCTGTATGTCATTTAAATAACTGTTCCAAAGAACCTTCAATTTGTGTCTACGCGGTTATTTATGTATGTCTAGATGTAACTCGAAGCAACGAATATCGAAGACTGGTGATTTCATTAAAAACTATAGAAAGTAAAGTGAATGGTGAATCTATCCTCGTATATAATTAGAAGCTCCATTCTGTGCCTTTTGCAATAGCAGCCACCATACTGACAAGAAAACTAGATTGACCTATATATTTTCAAATTGCATTACCGCCGATGTATTGATAAGTGCAAGTGTTATTTCGACATGTAGGTAATGGTATATGTGTGTACGTTCAATACAGATTTGTGACGTAAGACATAGTTCCAAGAAATTTTATCTTCTCAACGTTGGATACACATTGAGGAGTTTCGAATGGGTTTAATTGAATTTTCATTTTTGCTTTATTGCTTTTGTATTACTCGTCTTTGGTTAAAGAAAAAGCTTTATACTTTTGTGCAATTCCATATATGCCCATCCCTATTGCCACATATACCGGGTGTTCATTGGAAAACTTCCCACCCTAAATTTTTGGAAATTGAATATTCGTGAAAAATTTCCTGAAACATGTAAGAAGTATTATCGATGGGGACAGCAAAAATTGACTCACCCACTTTTACTCCCTGCCCTCGGGAGCTGCCCCCTTAAAAATATTAAATGGAAAGGGGTATCGAGTAATATCGTATTTTAATTGCGTTTTAAAACAGTACATTTTGGCGTTTAATTTTTTTAAATGGAGCGATTCGTTTTCGAGATTTTTAAGAAAATCTTTTGGTTTGGTTTGTTTTGTATTTCTAGCTGGCAATCTATTTTAGGAGATCATCGAAACAAAAACCAACATTATAAATTTCTCAAAAATAAGGAAAATAAATAACCTTGTGGTAAAACAAGGTAATTACGAAGTTGTATTTTTATATCATAGGTGTTATATTTGTTTTCTCTTTATATCTAGTTTTCAACTGAAGAAAATGGTAAATTTAAATTTTAAATCATATGAAGGTATTTTATTACTTAGTGAATGAATACATCGGATCTTATTTACATGTAAACCGCAGGTTGTTTGTAGCCATTCAACAAATTGTGACTATATTACACTAATCAGTATAAGTTACATTAAACCGGCAGTTTGTAAATGCTACGCGTAAATTATAATATTACTTGTGGTTTGATTTCTCCTCTCCTTTAATTTAGCGGCTATTTCTTTCATAAGCAGAAACCGACAAATGGCTTGGTTTTAGTTGTTGTGAACTTCAGGATTTTTTCTTGCGTTCTTTTTGAGCCGTTAGACAAAATTTACTTCTTATACTTACATTAACATATGGTTCATGAAGCTGTCTGTTCTATTTGCAAAATATACAAATTAATAAGACATATGTAAATAAATATGTTCTGCAACTATCTTCAATTCCTTGACGTACTTGCTTCTTTTTAATAGATAGATTTTGGTGACTCTGCTTAAGTGATTCATATTAAAGTAAATGGGAAATAAACATGGAAATCTTATCAAATTTTGTTAGCTTTGTGTGATTTGGACCTTGATCTGCTATTTACCTCAAAAGATATTCTCATTTAATATGGTCGCTGTTAATGTCACTACCTTACAATTATCGTTTTAATTAAGTATGGGGTGACAATATACCAACATTTTTGCTTTTATGGTGTTCCAATTTGGAACCATTTTACGGTAGCAAGATATAATTTATCTAATTGCGCCAGTAGTTACAAATATACTTTTTAAACCTATTGAGTACAAAGTTAATCCGTCTTTTATATGTTGACAGCCAACTGTTGGGATGCTATCATTTTTACTAAAACTGCGCAATACGCTGGCTAAGATGTCTGAAATTGGAAAAAAGCACGACGAATACAAAAGAAATGATGTGCATTTTGCCGTTAAGCATAGTAGCTACATCTTACCATTACGTAACGAAAGCTAAAGTTATCACTCATTTTGAAACAAAGCGTCTATCGTAGATGTTAATTGTTGTTCATTTAAGCCAAGGAAATAAAAATTTTGACCTATGCGCACCTCTTTCCTATATTGAGAAAGAGAATGCAGGCCATGGAATCAAATGTGCCTACAGTTTAAAATTCTAACACAAAAGCTGGTGAGCTTGACATTTCGTCAGACAAAAAGTCCACTATCACTTTACATCCTCTACGTTAAGCGCACCTTTTTTTTTTGAAATCCGATGATATTAAAATTGACGTGACATTTTGATTCTGAAAAGTGTCTGGTAAAAGGTGACAATGGAATGTTATGAAATTATACGATGAAGTGTTCTAATATGTTTGCGTAATGAGATATTATGTAATGAGTTGCGAACAAGTATGATAACAAGTAATATGTACTTTAATAAAATTAAACGGAGTAAAACTATTTTTGAATCTATGTATCTAGAAACGTCGCTGGCCATTTTTTTGCTTTTTATTGCTTATTTAATATTCCCTTTTTTTAAATTATTTTATGAACTATATTGTTTAAATGGGAATAATAATCATAAATTGCGTGCATGATATAAAGATAAGTAATGCACGAAGATTTCGCTTAACTTATGATGCAGGTGTGTATGTATAATTCACTTCCAAATACAGAGAAAATGTGTTTGTGTTGTTGTTAAACTATTGGGTTCAATGTTGACTGTACAGAAGGAACTCTCGCATGGTTGTTAGAATTCTAACCGGACATTGCACGCTAAAGAAGCATCTCTATAAGTTGTCCATAACCATTCCGCGTATTTTAAGAAAAATTGAATTAGGTTTAAAGGTTAATTAATGCAGTAATGAGTAATTTGGCAGATATTTCATAACGGCAAATTTCATAAAATGTCCTTGCCAGATTCCACTTCTTCTTTTCGCTAGTAGTTATTATTTCCTCGACGTAAAACTGACTTGTACAGGTTACTCAGTTATCTCTTGTTAATTTACCACACTCCGCTTCATTCATTATGTAAATAAAACATAGTTTACCCTCGGTGTGTTCATCTTAATAGGGAAGTCTTCTAAAGTATACGCGGATGTACAAATTTCCAACGATAATTTAAAGGAAATCTTCCAGAGCTGGAGCGGATTCGAGTCTAAATATGCTCTAACCGTTCGAGTACTAAAATATCTTCATTTGCATGCATAAGCGTACCGCCGAACGCGTAATTTATTTGTGTAACTTGCGACGAAATGAATAGAGTGTTTATCGAGATTTTGGTACGTAAATCGGCAAACATATTCTGCCTTAATAAGTTCACGGATTCAATTGAATTATCCGATCGTGTCGACGGACATAATTTTAAACATTCGGTTGGGAATTCAAAGGTCATCAACCAGATTTAGTTACACAAACTTCTACATAGTACCAGTTTATCAATAAGGAGTTATTTGAATATTAAAAGACGTAAAAATAGAGCTTAAATCAATTTCAGGTCTACATCGATACTAAGAACAATATAATTAATACGAAAGTTAACAGACCAGTGGTGCACTGTATCTGCGGAGTTCAATTACAATACTCCGACTCCGTCGTGTATTTCCGTTGCATATCGTATACACTGTACTATACAACGGAAATGAAACTTCCCATTTACGCCAGCCGCTACTGGTTACAATTCCATTTTATTTCTAGTAATATGTTTTTTTTCCTTTATGGTTGCAAGCCTTTTTAGACGAAACAATGCTAGTCTCTTATCTTAAAATTCTTCTAACAGTCGCTAAAATTTAAATTGACATCGTCGTTTCTTTAGTAAATAATCCCCATAATAAAGAATAGAGGCTGTCGGCGCTTCTGGCCACGATGGGCTTCCTAATATCGCATCTTATGGCCTGGTCCACGCGTGAAGTCCAGCGTTGCATTGAGGTCCAAGTGAGATGGACACGTGCCAGATCAAGGTCCTCGCGTAGAGTTTGTATCCTAACGCGCCTTAGTTATCATCCCGATGATCTTACCTTGAATCTTCTCCAAAACTGTCATGTTCGTTGGTGCCGCTGTGCATCGTAAGACCGATCCATAAGTTATCTTAGGTCTAATGACACCTTTCTCTTTTGCCTGCTGTTGCGACATTTAACATGCCGTACCTCTCATTTAGGTGTGTCGAATATATTCCTGTGTCGTCCGCGTAAGTCGCAGTGCTGACTCCGTGAAAGGATACCTAAATCGACTTATATAGCTGGTCTCCGCTCTTGGGGTTTTATTCGGTCATTATGTCTCCAGCCAACGATAATTGCGAGAAAACGAACATTTTACTTACCTTCGCCCTATATTCTTTCGATCCTTAATTTTGAAATTTGAAATAATTATATTCGCAAAATACGCGTAGAATTGTTCTACTAAGCATTAATAATACTTTTTCGTTAGGAAATGCTCATATTTCAAACTTGAAGATTGCAGCGATGGCTCTTCTTGGTGACGCTACACAGTAAACCCTGGCATAATAATAGAATTTGGAAGAAAATTTATCATTTGAAATCATTTATATAATTAAATTATGCCATTTACAAGTACATTAAATAACAAAAGTTACGCCAAAACAATCGAGGATTTGGCGGACATAGTAAAAAATAGACATGTTCATTTCCGTTCGCATTTTAATTATTAAACTGCCGATAAAGTATAAAACTGATATTCTCGAATTCACGACAAATCTATGGAAAAAATATTTATCTCATCGGCCAAAATTGATATGATTTTACAATATATACTTTGTATTATTGATTATTCATAATAAATAGCAATGCAAATTGGAGTAGTTAAAAAAAAAACATTCGGATCCCGAAGTGGTAATTTGTAACAATATGAATTAAAGAGTTCCTCTAAAAACACCCGAAGAGGAATTGTTGAAAGCGCTGATATAGTAATACTAACGGAGGATGTTTACTTCAATTATCCGAGTCTGGTGTCTGGTATTTTCACATTCTTCTCGAATTCTTCAATATTTTATCATTATCAATCAAGAAAATCTCACAGATAGACCGTAGTCCCCGTCTGTACCAATCGACGCGTTACAACGATTGATTTGTTTTCGGCTGGCTCTGTTGAAATTCCCAATGAAAGATTTATCTACAATAAACGAAAGGAATGCATTAAATGTGGGTGCAATGTAGTGTTGTTCTATGGGTACGACGTATTTGCTGTGGTGTATGTGAACCAGTCTGTACAGAACGAGCGAGATAGAATAGTAGCGGAGGGTAAAGGGCTCGTTGAGAGGGGGGTCACTGGCCTGCGACTATTGTCTGACCACCCCCATCCGTCTTCGAACCAGTACCGGATTAAATGACATTGCGTTGTCCGACGAGAATGTAGCAGGAACAACTTTATAGAATTACAAGTGTATGCGTTTGATGTATATGTACCTGCATTTTATACACACACAGATACCAGCCACAAAGAGATATTAATTTCGGAATGTTGATAATTGTAATTTAATTATTCATTGGAGGCACTATCGGTGTTTACCTTTATGAATGGCTATAAAGAGATGCGCATTTACTTCGTAGTGTTTCATGCCAGTTATCCTTAAGTAATTAATTCCTATTTGGTAATAAATCAATAAAACGTAAAAGATATAAAGAATAACATTGTAAAAGTGTTTATTTATTAAGTTTTCAGGCTGGCCATATCCTATTTTTACGACATGCGTAGGTAGTTATTGCACTAAATGTTATAAGTGTAAATGTTCGGCTGTCTAGATCAATTCGATGTAATTGAGGTTTTACAGTAGAAATGATTATGTACCGGAGTCACGTCGTCCATGACGCCTATGCATGTGAATATATTACATCTGCTATAAATATTTTCAGTTATAATTAGTGTTGTTGAAAAGATACTCTACATGATACCTATTACGTAACAAAACCTTATATACAGAGTGAGTTAACAGTTTGGCACACTTGACAAACTTCACACGATTATTATCTACGAAGTGGTATAGCTAAGTTACTTTTTTTAGTAGAATACCTTGTATATTACACCATTTTTGCATTTTACACTATTTGTTTTTATTGTAGGTAGGTGATACTAAGGTATTAGCGGACCAAAAATGTCAACTATGAATTATAGAACAGTTTTGGTACTAAATTCTTTGATTTTATACAAAGAACGTAAAAGATAATAATAAAATTTAATAAGCAGGTTGTTCTACTAAAAAAAGTGCCACACTGAAGGTCGTCCATCGACGTTTCGGTTTTTAATATATTTAGATTATGTTCTAATAGTTACTATTTATATACAATGTGACCCTTTTCAAATGGAAGCATCCCTGTAAAACCTCCATTTTTACAATAAATTTATTATTTTATTTAAATTAATATTTGCCTTGAAATTACAGACATCGTTAAGCTCAAAAAAATGAGCAAGACTTTGATAATAACTACTTTTGACTTAAATTATTGCCTATTCGTGATTGTTCGAACATCAGATAAAGCGAAAAAGTAATAATGTAGTTTCCCTCGTAAGTACATAAAGTACTATTTTGTTTCAAATTATCTACTGAGATGAAGTTATTATTAGACAACTTATCGCTAGATGCGATAATAATTCTTTATATTTATTTACTTATTTTATTCAAAATATATTGTACCAACATAACACAATATTACGTTCATCTTGTTAGCAATTCTGTATCTGATCCTTTCATGCCTAACTTAGATACCTAAAATCATATCTGTTTAACGTGCTTCTCTGGAGAAGTAGTGGTTGCTAAAAATGTACGTTTTCAAAAGAACTGATAACGCTGAAACCCATAATTCTAGGAAAGTAGTACTTTTTGCCCCAAAATAAAGAGGGTTGCAAAAGTGTAGCATATTCCGTTAAAAGAAAATTTAGTTTTGGACAGCTATGAACTTATAAAACATACTGTAGGTTTCAATATAATTTTATCCGAGTCTCACAACAAAAGCCGTTTTTGAAAATGTCTTCACAACAGTACTACATTAATAAGATAGTTAATATGCTTCATTCCATCCTCATAACTAACTTTTCATCCCGTAAGAAGAGAACACTTAACAACAAGTACCTGCAAACTATTAATTGCAGATAGATCAATAGTCATTAAAACTAGATTTACTTGAAGATACTCTTCGCTGAAAAGAAAGTTCAACTTTAAATGCTTTCAAAATTATCTTTTGTGTTAAAGGTAGCAAAACAAATAAAAACTTATCATAATCTACCCTCTTTACGAAGCGATTTCGTTCTGCAACTCTCATTTTAGAACCATTTTAGAACCAATTAGCGGTATGGAATAGTTAACATGTTGAAAGCATAGAATTACATCAGCGTAATTTCAAGTTTTCCGTGAACTTTTAATGAAGTGCACGGACGCTAAAAGAAGTTCAGTAAAACCTGAAAAATTCCGCAGATTCTGTATAGGCCATTATTTTCTTTGTGAGGAAACGAGAGACGCTTTTCACTTTGTTCGGGTTGTTTCATTAATGCTACTGTATTTAACTTATGACTCATTTTATATGTTAATTGTAATGCTTGGTTTAGCGTCGTTTATGTACAGAAAAAACTCATATTCAAGAACGATTAATTTTCCATGCCCCATTCCAACTGGAGCAACGTTTGATTTTATATACGTCAGACTAAATGTATGTTACATTTACGTACATTTTCTAAACTAAAATTAAGCTCTAAATAAGGATAAATATAGTGAAAGTAGGCGAAATTAAAACTAAAATATATAAAATGTATACTGAGCTATAAAGATAGCTACAATAAAAACCGTATATATATATATATCATCAAAGAGTAAAGACATAATTGAATTTTGTTACATAAAGCACTTGTTATCTCTCCTGACGTAGAAATAAGAACATTGAAAAAGGGATTGTGTTACCAGCAAACAAACTTCGATAATCATGCTGAGCGTTAGAATCTTGCTAAGGTGAAATAGCAGATTTTTCTAACTACTAAGACAACTAACTGCGGTTCACTCTAAAGCCAGAGACATACCCCGTTGGGCCACCACTTCACGTTTGTATGTTCATTTTCTATCGGAGAGTAGTGCTTCAATATTTGCAATTTTGGACCACGTATGTATGCCGTCAAAGGCAAATATCTAATTTAAAAGTACTTTTTCACCTCTTATTTCTGTATAACGGGCTTTATTTATTATAACTGAAATCGTACATACATTCGCTTTTGTGGTAAATACATGCAGAATGTCAAATGTACTAAACTATTTTACGGCTGAGAAGGTAAACATTTTAACCAAATTGTAAATACCAAGTTGTTTAGCATATAATAAAGTTAGTTGGGAATCTCCCATACTGCGCTGGACCGTAGTTGGTGCCTACATAGACGCTTTGTAATCGAATTATATACAACTAAGGGTTAATAGTTGCAAAATATGAAACGGTTTCGTGTAGTTCCACATAATGATCAACGGAACGATATAATATAATAACGAGAGTTAAGGGACTAAAACGTAATCAGACCAGTAACATTCCCTAATTTCAATTCGATCTAATATTCTGTATTATTCAAATGAAAGACAGCAACGCCTAAACGTAAATGTACGTTCAACTAAAAGTTTCTAGCTGATTTGCAGATGTTTCATTCATTAGTAGCTCAAGTTACTGTGGCTAGTAAAAGGAGATTTCAGACATTTTCAATTGTGGGTAATGAGGCCGTTGTTTGCCAAGCTTAATAGTTTGTTCTAAAGGAAACTTTCGGAAAACTAAGAAAAGACGACCGACAACAACCAACAAATCTGGAATTTCCTTGAATCTCCCGTTTGCTAGGCGGGCGTGCTAACCACTACACCTACCTACTAAAGAGGCAGGCCGTCCGTCTAGCAAACGCAAGATTTTCGTAACTTATAAACAATTTTATATAGCTTTGAATAAATTCTTAGAATGAAAACATTTAATGCACTATAAATCAATAACATTAGCAATTTACATAAGTTGTCACTAGAGATGACCAAGTCAGGTGAAATTATTTCTTTTTTTGCAGCGACTCGACAGACTCGTGTCTATTCATCTCATCAGAAAGGGTTCATGTTGCTTACTGGTTTCCCAGAAAGTCGACAAACCACGAGTCTGTCTAGTCGCTGCAAAAAAGTAATAATTTCACCCGCCTTGGTCATCTCTAGTTATCACAGATCATGTTTCCATTATCACATGAAGTATAATGAAACACCATCCAACCAATCTAGGATTACTCCATCACCAAGCTTCATTTTGTGCATGTTGTGCTCAATTGTGCAATGCTTCTAGTCATATAATTTTGGCTGGTATTCAGCAGCAAAAGCACTCAACTTCATAAATACAGTAATACTAAATACAGAATGCTACACACCTAACACTAACTTTTTGAAATCTAGCAAGTTTGCGCAACATTTTCTAGTACTTACTATTTCTTTTGCATCTTTATCTTTGACGTATATTTACTTAATATCAGAGTAGATTTGTTTATCAATCGAAAACTAAACGCTAAATATTGTAATTTTCGCTCCAACAAGATGAACGTTTGCATTTATTCCGATCAAGTACATGGAAGAAGGTATCAGCAGTCGATAAATTAAGCCTTACACAGCGAAATAAATGCAGGTGCGTCTTCATCGTGAGTTACTGCTTTTACGTTTCTAGAAATACAACTAGTAAACGAAGAAATATTTAGACGTTAGTTCTAGTTATTCGGTGTGGAAAAATACTACCTTCGACTAGAAAATGGAACATATTTTGGATCGACGTATGTTTAAATTATTTGTTAAAACAGGCAAAGTATAAACAGGGTGGTCCATTAGTGTGAGGAAGTCCAATATTTGAATTAATACAAAAGATAAGAACGGTTTCAATTAGAAGTCACAATATTTGCAAAATCGCAAGACAATCTTTCTACGTATCTATCAAATACCTTTCGTTAATTGCACTAATAAAGTTATTTTGATGGTTAATGTAATGCATTGATTTTTTTTTGAATTTACATTATTTTCGGAACGTCACAATTTTCATGAAAAGATAAATATTGGTATATGCTTAAGCTTGAATAATGTGGAAACTGAGAAAGCTTTTTGTTTTAGCATAGAAGCGTCCCGCTAGGATAAAGGATCGTAACTGTAAGTAATTTTCTTTTGTTATTGGATATCTAACAAAGCACGTTTTACTTCGGTTTAATATATTTTATATAACATCGATGAAGCTATTGTTTCCGACTAAAGGACAAATCGGCAAGGGATAGAAATGGGTTTTGTGAGATAATTTCCTCAAAACCGTTAGAACACGCAGCTCATTGTCTAAATCTATACCCTAGTGTACGGATGCCGTACATCAACTTCTATTTCAATAGTTAACAAACACATTCCTCAACTGATTCTCTTTTTCAGTTCGACTGGCGCTTTTGCGGCAATTTTACATTGAATGAATATTAATTTTAAATTATCTAAAATTATCTAAAATTAATAGCGAACTGCTTGATTACAAAACGCACGATTATTGTACGCGTGATTAATGAAAATTTATTTTACCGACATCAAGTAGATTTATGGAGATTTCACATAATTGCCCAAATTCATAAACTTTGACAATCAATTGCAATTAAAATCGGGATGAATTTATTGCAATGTGGTTTAATAATAGCTCAATTGGATTCACGGAATTTATTCATAAGTTAAATAAAAATATATTACGTATGTAGTAGTCCAAATACATTGTAAATGAATTGCGTCTCCAAACATAAAAATTTAAAAGTCAAATTAACTCTAAAGACTTCCACTAAGGTCCCAGTATAAGGGCAATGTAAGGAAGGAACTTCTCATATTATCTCTCTTTTGGCGCAATTAAACTTATTAACCGCGTTTCAAGCCTTGTTATTCAATTCTCTAAAATGGTTAAAAGACGCTTAAATAGTGTAGCGTTAGAAGGTCGTAAGGCAAGACAGGAGCCTATTATTGACCAAGATTAACAGAAAAAAACCGTTTAAAACGGACAAAGATAACAACATTGGACAATTGGAAACCGGAAAATGACGCTGTGATATTACTTTTAAATTGGACGTTATCATCATAATAAGATTAATTTTCGAGCATTACTTTTGATAAATGGGGTACATCCATAGTTCCTTTTTTAGCTTTTTGGAATCCTTGGTAGTACTCTTGTGGGTCGTCGAGTTAATGAGAAATTTCTTAAGCAGGAGGTGGCAGTATTATGATATAAGGGGGCATGTCATCACAGGACGTTGGAAAAACGTGTCGCGACTATATGAACAGAAGAACGTACATAGATCTAAACGCGTCATTAAGGATATCGTATGCAAACCTTTTTTCAGATGAGCTTTGAGAAAATATTTTTGTCCAACAAGATAACGTTCTCTGACACACAGAGCTTGAAAAACTAAGGATTGGACACATGAAACGGATCTCATCTTCTGAATTGGCCTATCCAATTTCTAGACCTAAATTTAATCGAATATTTGTGGCATTTTGCAAAAATCCTGCTACAGAGTCATAAGCGCTTCTCAAGAACACTATTTGGAACCAAATCAAAGAATTGTGGAAAAACATTCCACCGTCCTATGCAAACAGTTATTGAAACCCGAGGAGGTCATACATTATATTAATTTACACGTCGAATTTTATAATGTGGTCAACATTGTGCTAAAGTTTTAAGAATTGCAAAGTTTGGAGTGCACTGCTTTATTGACCAAATATGAAATTATCGTTACAGTAATATTTAATATCCGATGTTTTCGGTATTAATTCCGAGTAAGTAATAATTTTGCGGTGTAACTTTCAAGCCGGCAAACATTCTCGCAATTTTACGTTTCGATCCGTTTCGATCGCTTCTAATAATACCGCAATGTGGGCATCAACGGGACGTCTTTCTCAGCGAAATTGATTAGAGAGGATCTTCAAGCTAATAAAATTCACAATAATGCTCGACACTTTCGCTTATACGCGAAGAGAACGTTCACGTTCATGATAGCGATTACTGATCTTTTAAACTTAAGCCTATTAAAAGGTAATATCCCGGGGCACACAGATAAAAGCGTATCTGCATGGATCGGTGTTTAAAGTCGATATTAAAGATTTAGTCTTTCAGCGCGATTACAGAACGGATTGAGAAATCTGACGCACGATAATTAAACAGCGATTAAACCTCCACTTATCGAAAGGAATAAGCAGTAAAAGGTGTAGGCGAATTATTGATATGTACACTGCCGTTCAGAGAAGTTCGGTCGGTTGGTAAAAAACATGAGAAGGTTACAGAAACAAACGAAACTAAAAACAAAATGCAATTTTATTGTATGTACAGGTAAAAAAGACAAAAATAAATAAATAAAGTTATTCTGGCCTAATATAACATACTGAACATTATATTTTTTTTTTCATCGAAAAAACCTCCTTTGCTGTTAATCACCGCTCGAATTATTCTAGGCATTCTTTCGATAAGTTTTGTTAAAATGGATTGTGGAATATTAATCCATTCATGTTGCAGAATATTCCGTAAATGTTCTTGTGAAGTTGGGCATATTTTTTGGATCCTCCTGTCCAGTTCATCCCACAACAACTCTATAGGGTTCAAATCTGGGCTTTGTGGGGGTCATGTCATTACTTTCACGGTGCGCTGTTCTTCTTGCTCTTTTAGATAGTTCTTACACACTAACGCAGTGTGTTTTGGGTCGTTGTCATGCATGAATGTAAAGTTACGGCGTATTATACGCAATCCTGATGGCACTGCATGATTCTGGAGTATTGCAAAATAATTTTCCTTCCTCATTACACCCTGCACTCTGCATAAATCTCTCGTCCCAGCAAAGGAGAAACATCCCCACACTAACACAGAACTATGCCCTTGCTTCACTGTAGGCACAATGCAGTTCGGGATCACTTTTCGGTTTGAGATCTTCGGACATAAACTCGTCGATTTTGCCCAAAAACCTCAAACTTTGACTCGTCACTCCAAAGCACGTGTTTCCAATCATCTAACGACCAATCTAGATGAGAACGGGCCTACTGTAGCCGTTTTTTGCTCTGTTGCCCTGACGTAATAAGGGTTTTTGAATGGCAATGCGTCCATGAAGGTCCGCTTGTTGAAGTCGACGTTTTACCGTACTCGCCGAAACTTGTTTTTCACGGCGGCGATTGACTTCGGCTGCTATTTGTGGCGCTGTTAATTTTCCATTGCGTTTGCTTAATAATACGATTCTCAAATCTTCAGCATTTGTTGTTTTCCTAGATGCTCCAGGACGAACACGATTTTCTATAGTTCCAGTTGTCCGATATCGCTTTATGATGTCATTTACTGTCGAACTTCTCATATTTATTTTTTCAGCAATTTGTCGCCCCGAATATCCTTCTTCAAACAGCGTAATAATGCGTGAACGTTTTTCTACACTGGTAGGCTTGCCACGTACCATTTTGAAGTAAATTTTCTTAAAACTTTCGCGCAAAAACGACAGATACACACCAACGCACGTTTAACAGTTAAATGAAGCAAATTTATATCTTCACGCCTGTGATAAATAAACAAGAATGATGCTGCGGTATATTTCCTAAATGTATTGTTCGTTAATAATCCCCAAACGACCCGCTTCAAAAGATCGGTACTTCCGAGAAATTCTTGGAACGATAATAAAAGGGACTTTATTGTGGTTGTCGCAATATTTCTACTTTACATAATAATTTATGGCTTTAGTCCCTTAGAAAAGAGCGTATGCTTAATATTTTTCTAATTTTATGTATTAATAATTGTGTACAGTGTGATATAATAGATTTTTATTGTATGACCGAACTTCACTGAACGGCAGTGTATATGGTGATGATTTTGTGCATTGTTTGTGTTAGCAATTAATGGAAGATTATTATTTAATATGTTTCAATTAACCCATTTTTAATATCTTTAACTGTACACTATAAATAACTGTTCACCTACAGCCTGGATGTAAGATAACTTCTTTTCTGAGTAATTTAGAGAAGAAGTTTAAAACAAAAACTAATCGGAAATGAGCGCTGTATACCATAAAAATATATTGAAGTATACAGAACGTTTCCGCAAAACACGACATAAATGATGAAGTTTTTGCATGCCCTTCATGATCTAAATTTTGTTCGATTGATCTTGGATTTTTTGGCAATAAATTGACACAAGATGGCCGTTGAAATGGTAACCACTAACTTCCGCAGAGCCGTGCGGTTTATAATAACAACATAAGAATAGACATAACGTATTGCACGCGCACTTCTAAATATTCGGATATATCTTTCCGTTTTGCTTTGCTACCTGTAAAAACGTTGTATACCTTAATTTATGAAATGATTTTAAAGTCGGTAAGAGGTTCACGCTTTTTACAATCCATAATGTCGCATGTTGCCTAATAGAATAATTTATCTGATGCAACAACATTAGTCCCGAGTTTATAATTTACCTGCATTGCGTCGCCTAGGTTCTCATAATACTTGCTGCCTATTGAAATAGTTCGTATCTCTGCCTATATAATTTCGTCGCTGTTCGCCGTATATTACCTTTTCCATTACGACAACCGGTCTTCTATATATACTTACCATTATTTTCACTTTCATGAACTTTCTAACAGTAAGTGCAAGTTAGCATAAGTATACCTACCAATCGGATGAAATCAGCGAAGCTGAAAGCGAAACAAAAAGTTAAAATCATGCGAACAGAGTTCACTGCTTTTGTATCAATGATGTGGATGTTAAGAATGCTCGGCATGAAGCAATTAAGTAACGCGAAGGAGAACAGGTCACGTGGTGCTATGTGACTGCACTTAACCCTGTAGCTTGGGTTATGAAGACCGGCCAACTGCAGCCAGCAATATGTTTCTAGGAGCTGAGGCGGAGAGAACGTAACATTTTCTGCATTTTAAATCTTATAACAGTGCTTCGTATGAGGTATAAATAGTACAATGTTCTCTTGTCTGCTGTTAAGAATTAATAATATTAGTTTGTGGAATTACACGCACATTTACTGCTGTTTCCATACGATTTTACTAAGTTAATACGAGGTTTAACTTTTAATCCCTTGAACAATCGGTTTTGAACGTCATTGAAGGTGCCATCATTCTAAGAATTAATTTAGTTATTCTAATACACTCATAAAAATTTCACGTAATCAGAGCTTACCCCAGAATTAGTGGAAATGTTTCTGATTATGCGTTAAACCAATTCTCAGCAAGCAAGTAACAAGCACTTAGAGTTTTTCCCTGTTAATGGTCAAATGGTCGCAAGACAACCACAACACTATAGCGTAGTTTTCTGTATGTATGCGTGAATTTAGAGGAATCGAAATAAATGTGTAGGTAAAGGATTGATCTATTATTTAGTTCAATATCGATTCATGGTTATGTGGTCTTGAGAAGATCATAAGTTTACTTTAGATTTTGTAACTGTTTCATTTGTGATAATTATTTGATGTGGGCATGCCTCGCTAACCGCGTATGATTAAGACAAACTGTATACATACATATGACACAAATTAGATTATAGGGTGATTGAGCACTTATTATCTAGATTAGTTGGTAACCGAACTGTTTGTAATTTCAACAAACGTAATTTACATTTACAATGATTTATCAGTGAAATAATTTGTTCCGCTTTTCAAAATTGTTGACTAATATTAAATTTACACATTTATTACATTATTTATAAAACATTTATAAACATTTAATCTAGAATAAAGATCTCAAACATTAATGTTTCATGTATTGGATGTGTTTCTTTTACTTCTATTTAAAATTGTTGTAGTCTGACTTTTTACAAATCAATTTAAAGGGTGAATCATCTTCACCGGCTCGGAAAATGATGCTTTTGTGAATGGAGATTTTTCAAAACGGTTTTCTTCTTGTTATGAGGTGTGATTGTGGGCATGGTTTAAAATCATATTGGGGCCTATATAACTTTGTAGCTACCAACAGTTGTATTTTGTTAAATAGAATATGTCATATTATTTTAAAGGGAAACACCAACCGTGGTTGTATCGAAGAACTGCAGCACAATTGATCAAAGACAAAAGAAAACATTTAGCTGATAATTGACAAATATACTAAGATTAATGTTTAAATTTTTTACTAACGCTCGGGTAAACTGTACTCTACAATGTTAAATATAAAATATACGAAGATAGACGCAAATTCCTTGAAACTATTTCATTATTTTCACTGCACATGTCAATACTTGTAACATCAATACAATAGCAACAAATTCTATACAATACAATACAGAAAATATTGCAATAATTAAATAGAAAATAATTAAGGGAAATGCCGATATTGGATAAAAATATAATATCAAAGATGAAGGACTGCAGAGAAAGTATCGTCGACCTCCGTTATCAACCCCCCATTATCAACTGTATAACCGAATTATGTGAGAGAAAACTCTAATTCTAACATACCTGTTTCCTTACTCTCAAGAAATTTATTTACAAATAAATTTCGCCGCCTACCCTCCCAAAAACTAAAACATGCAAAAAAGACATGGAAAAATATACAAAAAGAAATAATAACGCAGGATATTAGAATACAATCCTTTCCTCTCATCGTTTAACCATGTGGTTGACAATTGAAACCCACAAAATTCCGAAACAGGCGCTCGAAATTTATTAAATATTTTCTGTGAGTTTAATATCTCACATCTTCATTGACGTTGTGCACTGAGCGCTTTATGTTACGCTTTTTCTATTAACATAAATTACTTTCTACTATAATGCCTGTGAATGAACCGTTATACCGTCTTTAATCGATTTATGTTTTTAATAAACAAACTCTTTCCGCACAGCTGCGTACGTTTGAAACATATTTTACGCCATAATTATGTAAACAGGAAATTAAATCACAACAGTACCCATAACGTTACTCTAATTAGGTAATGAGAAAAATCGTGGATTACATGTGCATGTTAACTATATTGCAAGTAGGTGCATAGTTAAAATGCAAAAAAAAAAAATAGCAACATTGGTATGTATGTCGGAATTGTTGGTTGTTTTCCTTCCATCCAACTAGTCCATCGAACATGGCTAACGGTTTTCTTTATACTTATCAATGCTACTTGTAGAAAAGCATCCAACCCAAAAAATGCGTCTTGCAATGTACTTCTTCATTCGTATTCGAGGTATGCTACAATGAATGCTTTAATGGAAAGAATCGAATAAATTCTGGGGAAAAACATTAATGTTGTAGTCGTAACATTTCTCGTAAAGTAACTACTAACACACTTGACAATAAAAATTGGAAAAGATGCAGTAAAGTTAGCGTATGTTTGATAGCAAGCTGGCTCATGTATTTTATTTGGCGCTACTTACTTAATTTAAGGAAAGGATCCTTCTCTATCTACGGCTCTTAGAAGGCAGACTCATTCCTTCGCTGCCAAACCTAGCGGACAGTTGTAACATTTGAGAGTTAAGGCGCAGTATACACTTCAAAGTAGATCAATACATTTTATTAACTTAACTTAACTTTATGCAAATAGAGAATGGATATTCACTAATGTTCAAAATAAGTATATAGGTCTTCATCTATTTTGGGTTTAAACAAGATATGTCTTAGGCTTAAACAAGATATTAACAAACTTTCTCGGTACTCTTTTAGTCTTATCTGAATGGAAAGTTGAACAAGGGTTTCGTACCGTAGTGTTTAGATTAAAACTTCAAAGTTAAAGCTGACTTCCGATCAGATTAAAACGCTGATGTTTGCATACATGTACTAAATTTCATAACAATACCTGCAATATTATTTCTTAAAAATATGAAGCTTGTGACAAAGGTTCTCGGTATGCTTTTTAAAAATATTTTAAATGAAATTACGTGCTCGTAAAAGAATTTGAAAGCGACCGTTACTTTGCTTCCTGATTATTAACCACATTATGTATAATTTAAATTTGGTGGGATCGCGATCCGTTATAAAATGTTACTTTTCCTATCCCTCATTATAATAAAGTTAATAGAGAGGGAATCACTGTTAGCAGAGCTTAGTGAGTTTATCTTGAAAGTGAAAAGAGTTTTAAAGAGATAATTGAATGTATTATAAATCACCTGTAATTAAATTTGGGGAGTTAAGCAGCCGAATTTCATGATAGACTCCTTTGTTCAAAATATTCTCCTTATAATCCAATATTTACGGGACGTAATTCCATATTGTAATTTAATTACAGCCAACTTACTAAACAAGTTTGTATTTACTTTTCTATTACCAGGTTAATATCAAGAGATCATTACCTACCGGAACTGTTTTCATATATCTCTTATTAAAGACGTAAAAATATTCAATTTAGAAATTCATTATGTATTTCTAAATTGAACAGAAGAACTTCTAGGTCTGCGCAAGATAGCGGGCTCATTTAACTTTTAAGCGAAAGCTAAAACTTTATATTAACATCGTTCCTCGTCAGGGCGATGAAAATTCCGTACTATAATACTAGATTGCTAATGGCAACCGCATGTTAGCAGTCCCTAGAGTGGTTTCTCAATCCATCCGTTTCATGATGGCGCAGTCCCGTGAGATTTTAGATGTGTTTAAATTGGGTGTTC
>LR736866.1:5544518-5574596 GCA_902654985.2 Oryctes borbonicus
CTCGTCGAACGCGGCCGGAAACGGACGGAAAATCGACATCGCTCCGGTTTTCGTCGATTATCTCCTCAGATATCCGTCTGCGGTATGCGAAGTGGGTGCGTACCCACTTCGATAGACGGCGGATCGATTACGCCGAAGCAGAAGCCCCGGGCTCTTCGTTTTGGCTGGTTTCCCCGGCTTCAAAGTTGAAAAAAGCAGTTGAGTTGAGATTTCGAAAATCATTGCGCACTCTGCCAAAATTTACCAAATTTGAGGCTCGGCGTGGAAACACTGTCCCCTAAAAGCATTTAGATCGTTGGAAATTAATTGCGTTTAAGATAAGAGATTCAAATGGTTCTGTCAACCGTTTATTTTTCCGCGTCGAATTTGTGTAGACTAAGGTGTTGGTTAATAATTCCTCATCGTAATGAGATTCCTTCGCTCCGACGACGATTAAAACGTCGTTCGTTCATATAACACGACAGTAATTTTGAAAAATTCTCCACTTTGTCTACCGTACCGTGTTGGTAGAGTCCGTCGGACGTTTATCAGTAACGCACCAACTGATTGCATTAACCGCTCGCGGAATAAGCGAACGCTCGCTCGCAAGCGAGCGCCGAGTCTCCAACAAGGACACATTCCAATTTACACAGGAGGGGGGCTCGTGGGTGATGTGAAATGTATTGATTTTATACAAACTGCCCGGCTAACTTAATTAACAAACCATTTCGTACTGTATACACGTTGTAAACGCAAATTAATCTTTACGAGCTGAATGTTCAATTATATCGGGTGGATAGGAAGAGAGACCTGGCTGAAGTTCCGCCACCGCACACGCTCGCTATGGACATCGGTATAGCGATCTTCATTATACCTAGGTTTCTGCTTATAACGTCGATGTGTAGCCCGAAAGTGGCGGTGCTTGCTCCTCTACAAATCCAGGAGTTGTTTTCGCGTGTCTTAAAAGTTTGCGAAGACCATTAAGCGACTGTCGTATTATATTGTGATTTTTTTAATCAACTCCTTAAGAGGCTTAATTGTAATTGAAGTATTTACTTTTAGCGAGTAGAATTAAAAATTTTTGGGAATCGACATTCCTAATTAATATCGAAATAAAGGTCAAAGATTTTCAATTAGTTCAAAGGTTTAACCTTAAAAATATTTCAACATGTAGTAAGAGCGCTATTACAATAGATCTTCCAAAGTCGCAGTGAACCGCAAGTAAAGGCACTTTCCCTTCTATATTATACTTGAATCCTCAGTATCATTGTACCGAATTGTAATGATAAACCGTCCCAATTTGATACTATGTAATGAGAAATGCATTGGTAAACCTTTTCTTAGGTCAAAGGTTCATGCCATATGGCATTATATTTGTCAGCATTGTTCTGTCGTTCACTTATTTTACTTATTGAAGGCTTCGAACCTTAAAAGTCGAAAAGGAAGAACGCATGATATTGCCAACAGTGGTATGAAATTAGAGCAAAAAGATCACATTTGGTCAAGTTGTGCAAGTGATGGTGATTGCTTTATTAAAGTATGCCAAGTTGGTTTACCTAGATTGCAGATCTCAATAGTAGGTGTGAATTGTAATGACTCACAATTGCCTGCATTCCAAAAATATTAAGGCGCCTGAGCTTACAAAATGTGCTCGTCCCATATTCCAATGATGCTATTATTAGGCGCTAATTAGGAGTAAAAATCCTATGATGGAATTCATTTCAAGTCAATGAGCATTGCATAATTTTTGAACTTATCCCATCGTTAATAGAGCTAATATTTGTATACTTGTTTAGTCACCGTATTAATTAAGCGTTGAATCCGGAAAAAATGGATGTCAAGGAAAGTGTTTCACCTTTTATCAGGACAAGGTTACTCGGCCAAGAGTTATTTTAATTAATTTTGCGGCACATTTACATACTTCTTAATTGTTTTACGATAATATTTTAATAGTTGTGCTACTTTAATGCAAAACTTTGTGGTAGCAACTGCTTGCATAATCTAGGAATAAGTGTTCTTTGTAAATGCTAACCAGTGTTAGGCTATGTTTACATTAAACGAATGAATGAAAGGAATTATGGAATTTTTTGGCTTTACGCGCGCAACTTCAATTATTTTTATGTTCTTTTTGTCTAATTGCAATAATAAAAGAAATTTTAAACGAATATATTTTAAAATTTTGCAGCTGTAAGCTTTATCCATCTTTAGCCACACCCCACAGAATAGCATTTTAATGTAAAAATTGGACGTATTATACAGTTTAAAACAATATTTTTTATTAATATTTTAAACAATTGCTTTTGTATCTTGAGCGGCAACATGGAGGCCTGCTTATATGAAGTAATTACACTGGTATACAACTAAATAATCTCTTTCTGCTGATTGTAATCTGATACCTGATTTTAAACAAATAAATTAAAAACAAATTTTTTAAGTGTTCCTTTCTAGCAAGGTTCAAGAACAATAGAAAAAAGGAATCAAGTGCACATGATGACGGACTAGTGTTGAAACATCTAGAGATTACCAAAGTTCGCATAAAAGAAAATGTTATAAGCGAAAATTTATTCCATTAAATATAATTTTACCTGTTTAACCGCCATTGCAGAGTCTTTGGGACTCTAACAACAAGGTAAAATTCCCGACCATGCCAGTCAAGGGTTAAATTAAGCCGTGTGGTTGTAGTGGTTGCCCTACTGTGCGGGAAACGGAAGACATAAGGTTCGATTTCTTACCGGGATTGATATTTTTCAAAAATTGAATTACATCGGAAAAACCAAGGAAATCCGTTTTTTTTTTATATCAAATGTTTCATTGGACTTCAAATTATTATTGATTAGTTAAACCAGGTAATTCAGCTATGTTTATATATATATGGCATTAGTGGGGAAGGTAGGGGAAGTGACTAAAATGAAAGGTACATCATTTGAAATTTTTGATGCGGTAACTGGTGCACAACATGCTTTTTCGTTTGTCAAGATTATTAAACTCATACGAAAACCGGATTTGAATTAGGTCTTCGGTTGAAGCTGAGGATCGACGCATCCTCGAAACAGCTGTCCCGGATTAGTTAGGAGTTTATCTACATCTTAGGTTAACGAATATGGTCGAAAATTAATCGATTGCATAATTCATAAGTTTATAATGCCTAAATTTAAACTTATTTTGCTTGCGCTATATATCTATTTTTAAAATAATAATTGGGGGCTTCCCGGCTTACGTAAGATTCGTGGCAATAGCGAGGTTAATAGTCGCTGAACTAGACCTTGTAAGAGGTCGTTCATAACTTTTGTAATATAGGTCGGTTACATTCGCAACATTAATTGGAAAAAGTTCTATATTTTCTGCCACTCATATATCTTCCGCTTAGAAGATCTAACCGACAAAAGTTAATAATAAACTTCGGCGTAATTCGAACTTCTGCTGTCAGTTGAGAAACCATGTGCTCTATATTAATGTTCAAACGGCATATGGACTGTACGTATGTTACCTAAAATTCCAGATGTCTAGGTCACTGTGAAACCGAAAATATGTGAGCGGCCAGTCGACTGTATACCATGCCATATGAATTTTAATATTGTATTATACAACTTCTCGCCTCCTCGTTAAATACGTACGAAGCAATGTGGACAATATGAACGTTCAATTCTACCACATTCAATTTCGAACGATAACTTCTTGTCGGGAACATGAAATCTGTTGGTGCTGTAGATAAATAGAAGACAAAAAAGGTACTCGACCAGTGGTATTACTGTTTCAAGTTTCCGGTGTACCTCCAGGCGTTCACCTTGAACCTCATCTTTTGTATAGAAAGCGCGTCAACAAACCAACAGGTATTTTCTTTAACACACGAGTTATAAAATGTTTCATCAACCTTTTTCTATATTGTACGCACACGTTCTGTATTATGTAGATATAAACGTACAATATTGTACCATTGCGCAAAAAAGTTTCTCAAACACATTTCGGATATTGATCGGATACTCAATAATATTCTTGTATAGAGTTATAGAAGATATTAATTTGGATAGGTTCTCTATACTTAATCCTTACTTATACGTTAAGCTTACTACGATTTTTTATATTCATGATGAATTATATTTTATCATACAAATGTTACATAATTAATCAAAATTTTATTGTTACTTTCTGATGGAACTACAAAATAAATGTTAGATCAAAAGTAGTTTGAAAAGTAAAGCAGATTTGTAAGGCTTCCTTTGGAACATATTCCTTCTAATAAAATGAAGAACTCCTTAACTCCCAAATATAGCAAACGCTACTTTTTACTTGTACTTTAAATGTTAACATTTAATTCATTTTATGTATGTGGAAAATGGATTTTTTTCGTCTAACGAATAAATTTCATGACCACATTCACGCCTCTTACAAAACAAAATGGTTTAATTGATACATTTATATATTTCTTTTTACTTCCTTTCATTTTACGGTTTTTTATAAATATTTTTTCTACTTTCACCATTGGAGACTCTCCAACGTGCTTTATACATCAAACGCATAAAGTAGCCAATTGCTTCAAAACGATAATTGAAATTAGAGATGGTTGTTAAGTTACACAGATATCTATCTGTTGATTTTACAAGTACTATTACTTTCTTCGCCTACTTAAGTAACTTCTCATTTACCTTCGATTTTATTACGAATAAAAATCAGAAAGTTTACGGAAGGATGTTCTAGTTTCCTTTTTCCCTTTTCGTATTGACGTTATCTATTTTGGTATCTGGTGCATTTTAGTAGTCATTGTAATTTAAATTATTTTAAACACTAATGTGTTTGTGTGTTTTAATAATTTTTGTTATTTACTGGTTTCATTAATACTGGCATAGTTATTCAACTAAGAAAGGTGGAAACAACTGTTAAGCCGAACATTCAATCAGATCTAATAGTCAATACTAGCTGATGTGCACTTTTTTGATCCTTTAACTAACGCGTTAGTACCGCGATAGTTGATAGTTCTAAAAATCCAGTAAAACTGCCTCATGGTTTTTGCATCATATATCACTGTTTGGTTAATGGCTTCGCACAGCTCAAGAAACTTTCGTCTACATTCGACACGTTGTTCCTTCAGAATCGCGCTGAACAATTTTGTGACTCATTTGGCATTCATTTTTATCAAATATAACGCTAGTTTTTGAAATCCCTGCTTGTTCTCCTCTCTCTTTAGATTCTCGACCAATTTAATGTTTTACACTTTTTTGTATCACTTTTCGGATCTGAAATGAGATAGCAAGAAGGGATGAAGCCCGAGAAAGGGTTGTGGGAAATTTAAGTTTACAGTTAGACAGTCGCTTGACTTGAAACCGACCTGCAACAAGTTTATTTTCAAATATAGCAGAAAACATTAATGTGTAAAAACTAGATACCGAATGCAGCTTGTTGCGGAACATCGAAATTCAATAATATACAAGAAAATTGGAAAAAGTGTTCAAAGTAAAATCAGCGGAATACGCTTTATTTAAATGCATTAAAAAAATTGCTGTCATTCACAATGTTCTGTAAATATGGAAAGAATTTTTTCGTTGTACTCTGTACATTAATAACTTTATTATAGTATGATATCTATCCGAGTATGTTTCAGTTATTTGTAGACTCTAACCGATATAAAGAACTTATCGATGTGTTTTCTAAAACTCCAAGAAATACTCAATCGAATAAAATTTGAATGATCACCCTAGCTGGTAAGGCGTTTAAGATATCGGTCGTTAACGAAATATTTCGAAAAATGCCCAAATTTTTAGTTGTGTTAATGATCTCAATGTCTAATTGATGAAAGTTGTAATAAATGGAAAGGAAGCATCTAAAATCGTAATAATATACAGGATGTTCCAATTAAAAAATCCAAAACACTTTGTGTACTTGAGTATAATTTTACGTTAGGCTGTAGTTGTCTTGGAATATTTTTTATTTGAAAACTTTTTCTTGCTCAGGAAAGGAATTATCTTCCGTCCACACACTAGGTAGGTACGCTGTATATTTGTCAGAGATGCAAGTCTTCATAAAGATCCTATTCCGTGTATGTATCTCGCGTTCTCAAAACCGATTTATGTACATGTGCGTGGTTGTTACTCTTCAATAACAGCAATTTCCTTTGTCAACGACACATACTTATGTAAATACTTCCAAAAGATGGAAAACGAATTTCGTGTAACGAGAAATCGCAAACGAGGGAAGTTAAATATATGAAAATCGAATGAAAATAAACGGAGACGAAATTATTTGAGCATTTTCGCCGCTCTCGTATAAATTATTTTTGCGATAAAGTTTAATGGTCTTTCGGCTTTTCAGTTTTCATTTTCCTTTTACAATGTCCTAAGCAGATAATTATAGATTTCGATTCATTGTCTGCGAATGTCATAAAAGAAATTTTACAGGAAACGCGTTAACTGTTTTGACACTTACACGGTCGGTTGCGAGTTCGGAACTGCCATTTTAGATATCCGCAACGACCTGCATGTTTTAATGAGTATGCAAGATTAACCTATTCGTATCTTAGATCTTTCTTTTCATAGCGGCAGTTATTCGAAGTCAAGTTTACACTAATTATGCAACAATTATACGGTGAGAGTTAGTTAGGATGTTGGTATGCGTGTACGGATACATGCGTTGACTTGTTAAGCCGTATGATACACTGGTTTCCTGATCGTAACGTCAAACTTGGAATTCGCGTTACGAATAAGTTTAACGCTATACGTAAAGGTTGCATAAATCGGAGAGAAATTCTGATTGCTCGTATGGGAACGTGTTACGTAACGGATGAAAAGTAAAACCTAAAATTTTATAATCACAATGCCAATGCGAAAGTGAAAGCTAGATGTTGCCGTATTCGCCATAGTATACATCGCTTTATTTGTTGTGGAAGCAGGAGGAAATTTTTAGTGCCATCAACGCATTTAGATAACGTCATTAGAAGCTAATGCTACTTAATTGTATGGACTATCGTCTTGCTTATATTTTGTATTGTTTTTTGCGGTTTGGCTATTGATTAGTATGATTTATTGCTACTAATTAATCGCCCGAAGCAGTGATGAGAGCGGAAATTTCAAATTATATCTGAACAATTATACTGAATACAAGATAAATGATTTACGCTTCAACCAAATATTAATAATAATAATAACAATAATAGCGTATATTTTTGATTAAACAAACGTTGTTAATTGAACGATTTCGTATTTATTTCTTAATAATTAAACGCACTCTACGATCTATTATTCACATGCATTATTTCGACTACAAGATTGTAAGGAAATTATAAGAAACCATAAATTATTCATTAAAATTAATCCGTCTCGCCCCGAATACGCTACATAGCTTCGATAGTTACCTTGTTTAAATTAAAAGTGTACGTTGAGAAACTTTCCCAGAGATCTCTCAAAATTATTATTGTGATTAATACCTATTATATTCTACGCACCCAGGGAATTGTGACATATGTTTCAACGTACAAGTAACTAAATTGGAACAATCGAATTAGGGACAAGAAAGGATACATTTGTGTTCGAATCTCGAACTATTTTGTAAATTACATTTTATACCTTTGGATGTTTTCCTTATTGGCACACCTGTAAAGCGGGTTGCATTCTGACTGACGAGATTGAAAACTGTGTTTGTGACGAGCCGATTTATAGTTGCAATCCATATCAAATTTTGTCCTTGTTATCGCTGCCTAATTAATAAGATTTTCTTTATGAGTGCAAGTATCAGTCGAATTAATCCTGAATATAACTTGTTAGAACGGCTACGTATTTTATTGAATTTAAATAAACGTGTTGTAATTCTTAGTATAAACTGTTGTTATTTTAAAAATACAAATGTTATGAAAATGTATAAATAAATATGTACAATTCCGAGATTCTGCCGAAGGGATTCGTTAATAATTACTAACAATCCCTCAATAAACTGGCAGAAGACAATAAGTTATATTATATCTAGGTACCGGCACATGGGGATATTAAGAGCACTATAATGGCCGATAAACTAGCCAATGAAGATTCTAAAAGATAATTAATAAGACTAAAGCCCATACGTGGGATCACCAGAGACCCCGCTGGGGGATCTTGCTTAGATAAAGAACATGTAAAGAAATTGAGGTTAACTAAAAATCAACTCCAAACTAGGGAACCAATAGGAAATAGAGATACCAAGATTTCTATTAACCTAATTAGACCCAGCAGAAAAGAGACCAAATCCATCACCGGACTGGCGACTTAACAGTGTCTCCTGATAAAGCATCTATATAAGACAGATTGAATACGCTAATTACAAGAGGAAGCATGTTTGCACTAAAGGTACTCATGTTGAAACCTTTCTGAGAAGATCTAGTGGAGCCTTCGAAAGTACTCAAATATACTCTGGGCAAGATGATGACCTTTCTAGAGGACACTAAGCTGCTTGAGTGGAAATGAGAGTTCTATTGGGGACGATATAAAGAATATTAAGAAGGTGATACAATGTAATACTTGCTCAGTTTTAGGTTATTTGTTTTCGATCGGTCTATCGCCAAGAGCAGTTTTCTTTGATCTAAGTTGATATAACCGATATAGCCCAACACTGGACAAGTTATGGTTCCAAATAGGTCATTTGTAAAGGCATTCAATACAAGTGAGCTCTTGTGCAATACCTAACGCAGGACCGATACTCATTATAGAAAAGATGATTGGTCCTACCTATGTCGGCATATATAAGCTTCAACAGGTGGGAATCCAAAGCGACTTAGTTTTTGAAGTAAGACGTGGTAACCTATGAAATTAAACGCTTTTCAAAACTCCGTATAAATTACCAATCATTTATACGAGGAAATCACATAAATCTAGGCAGTTAATTTTTATTCAGTTTCTTAATAATCTAAATAAATTTCATACAATTTGATGGACTAATTACCAAAGCACTTCCTGAAGATGACGTAACGATGTGTACGAATTATAAGTACGCTTCTAAATTACTGATTAGCAATGCATTGAAAATAAAAGCGTTCTAGATTACGGAACACATCGAACGTATTATGCAAGCGAATATCCACTTCTATAAATTTAATATAGCTTTCAATCCAACATTTCAGAATTACTCCTTATACCCGCTTGCTAATAATCGCCGGTTTATTGCAGAGCGTTGTCGAGTAATTTAATATTTCTCCGAACGATTCTCAGGATTGTAAGGAAATTGTGATCGATTGCCTCGAAGCATCAACACGTTTATTGTACAAGGACTGTAACAAAAGCATTGACAGTAAAATGTATTCAAGTTTTCAACATTTGTACCTACGGAGAATTGCCCGGATCGAGGTAAACTTTATACAATCGATAGCGCAATGCACAAACGTGTACGTTAAAACTAAACTCATGGGAATTACAAAACGCGTCCTCCTGTTGCATGTATGCATGGGTTCCGTGCCTTTTACACATTCATTTCGAAGGAACGAATGAAATTGACACCCTTTTATTAACATTTTCTTCCTGTCGAATAGATATTCGGTACACATATACATATATCTATTAACTTTAGTATGCCTTGCAGGAAACAGTCACCAGTTTTCATTCTGTCGTCATTTCATATAAAATTACATATTCTTCAATTATTTGTGTGTATACGAGGGGTACCTTTTAAGTTTTTACAAAAATAATGGAACAAAAAAAAATCTTTTGGTACAAATCGTTTTATAGCTTTTTTTTTAAATATTGACCATAAAAATTTATAGTTTTCGCGCCAATTCTGGAAACAATAGGTGGAATCTCAAAAACATGGTTTTTGAAGGCTTCTTGAGACGATAAAAATCGCTGACCACGTATTTTTGTTTGACAAGTGGCTAGGCGATAAATCAGGTGAATGCGGGCAATACCACATGATGTTTTTCTCTTTCAGATAATCAATTGTTTGACGCGCTGTGTAAGATCTTGGCATTGTGGCAATAAAGGATGATGCGACCTTGTCAATTGTTTTTTTTTTCTGATTCTATCGATAATTTCTGGCAAATAAATTGTTGCATTGACGGATTTCAAGGTTTCTCTATCAATTTTTTTGAGCATTTTCTTATACTAAGTGACACGGCCATCTCTATGCTTGGTCCAAATCATGCGGAATCTATCGAGAAGAGATCGTTCTCACATATAATGTTCATGCAAAATCTAATGCACAGTGTTCGATATTCTTAAGAATGCGGCAAGTCACATGCCGATCCCCTTCAATCATGTCACGAAATTCATCACTGACGGCATGAAATTCTGCAAACGGTCTCTTCAGCGTATATAAGCGTATATAATAACCACGTACCAGACACCGAATCAGTTGACGACGAGTTGCCGAAATGAACACTTCGATCTGGTTGCAGCCGTAAAGGAAACGTTCGGGGGAAATTCCCACAGACTACGGCTCAATATGTTGGAAGAATCTTTGTCACACGAAACCGACCGTGAAAGCCTATATTCTTTGGTTATTTCATTAATTTGGGGACAATTGTTTCGGGAATTCGTGGATGGACAGCTTGCCTTGTTCTATCCTTGCCTGCCTAGAAGGTTTCAGAGTGTATTCTTATTATACATTATTTTCAGGAGATGTTTCAGGAGATGTTCATCTATCTTCGAAATAAGAATTTTCCATGAAAGAGATTGTTCAATTAAGTTATTAACACGCTTTCTCCATACTTCTATTTCTCTACTTTCGTTATACTATGCTGCACCATAATTTAAATAAACTCATATAATAATCTCATCTCAAGCCCGTTGATCAGAAGCAAGTTATCATTGGCATTTGTACCACTAGCGTATATCTGATGTAAAAGCTATTAACTAAAAGCTACAAAATCTGAATCTGTAGTAATACAATCCTAGAATTTACTCATTCATTACAATGGGTACCGCGTAAGATTATCATTAATACCTTTTGGATTAGATTTCAGCTAATTAATTTTTCTTGTACGCGCATCCATTACATTAAAGACACCTCCTTTTTCAGATAATATCTAAAAGATTACATTGTTTGATTATATTTCGTTCGCGAATACTAATTAATCAACTTCTTCATCTTCTTTTGGTTTTGTTCGGCGAAAATATCCTTATTAACGAGCTATCTTCTAATCTTCACGATTGAATAAGCCAGAGGACACTTTCGAAGATATTCATACAATTTAATACAGTATTGTGCATTACATTGTACAGGTACTCTTCAGTAACCTCTTCAAATATGTTTCAATATACACACTTGCATAATACCAAAGTTATAGTTTTAACTAACTAGTTGAATGTCGTGAACAAAATAAATGTTTCTCATTTATTTTGTTTGTAAAGTTTCCACATTACACAAAATTGGAATACTACAATTCAAATAATTAAATATATCATGCTTTAAGTTGTTAAGTTGTTCACTCACATTCGCCATATTCAGAGTACGTAAACGAAAACCACGAAAAATCTTACATTGAGAGTTGCGAGACCGGGGTTATAAGTATCTATTTTATATTAAATTTCTTTAATGCATCGAGAAAAAATTTAAATCCGAACATGTTCCGCTGCTCTTTCCGATACCCCAAAACGAACTATTCTTATTACTTTCAAATTTTGATCGCTAATTTCTCGCATATTGGCTTCCCTGGTTAAATTTTTATGAAGTCATTCCACGTAAACCGAAAATTAACTCGAGTCACCGCAGTGGCAAACGAGGAAAATTCCATAACGTTTGCGCTTAACACTGTTCGTTTAATTTTTAAAATGTTTGTAATTTCCCACTAATTTTTTGGGATGTATGTTTATAGATAAATCCATTATTTGTTGAAATAATAACGTAGGCTTTCATGACCAAACTCATTAAAACTAAACGTCTTCCGGATTTGGACTCGACGTTTCGCCCACAATCACATGGGGCTTCTTTCAGGAGAAGGAAAGGTGGTAGGCTACAGTAAGCACGGTAACTCGACGTGTAAATTACGCCAGAGGCGAAACTAACTGAGCGGGAAGCAATTGATCACGATGGGGCTTCTTCAGGAGAAGGGAAGCTGGTAGGCCACAGTTAGCACCGTAAATCAATGTGTAAACGGTGCTAGCTATAGCTGTCAGTAATAGAAACTATATTTATGAATAATCGTTATTTGTAAATATCATACCAGACTATCATGAAACAAATGATGAGCGTAAACGGTGACTAATTTTCACCGATTTTTGAACGAATGAATGTTTAAAACTCATTAATATACACAACCGCATCCATAAATAATACAATACAATATACCAGGTTATATGCTCACATACTGATCCACTAAGATGAGGTACAAGGTTAGATGTACAATTGTCAAATATGTGGTTCACTGTAGGGATCTAGTTTATCATAAAAGATACAGTATAGCTTCAAATTTGATAAAAACAAAGATTTCACAGTTATAGTTTTACTGTGTGGGAAATTGAAACTAAGTGAGACGTTGTTATATGGCAACTTGTCTAATTTTAATTAATTACCCATTTCTTTTCCCTATTAAATAAATTATTTTTTCTAATTGGCTATTAAAATAGCTGAAGACGCATTTAGAAAAGAAAGTAAATCCTAGATGTTGTATAAAGCTCATATCTTGACCTTACCGCAATTCCATTAAAGGCAAAGCCGACCGTAATTTTATCAATTCAATTCGTTATCGAAGTCTCTTTGTTTGTCGTCTTAAGAGTCAATATTTGAACCGCTCTACAAAGCTTATTGTATCTTTCGGTCTGTATTCCCTCGTTCGATGGTTTTTGTTTGTTACTATTAGTTTACTAACGTGATACATGTATTTCCTTCCAGGTAGAGAAACGATCAAAATATGCGACTTTGTATCGACGGAAGAGAAAACGAATTCATGCGTACAAGAACCGAAAGTTACGACTTATCGTTAATGTAGATCAATAATCAGGCGAAACTAGGTAACACAGTTGAGTACCAAATCAATTATTATCGTATAATGTATCGCATTTTTAATGGTTCAGGGTTTAGCAAAATGATTGTTGAATTAATGAAGCAGATTCATTGAGCAGACGGGAATATAATAGCTTTAAATTGAGAACTAATCAAACATAAATTGTTGCCAATTACCTAGCTTTGGAACAGGAATTCAGGCAGATATTATTGCGAACATTTCTGGTAAGATACGAACCGTAATGTTTTATTATTCAGGTTCAATTAAAGGTTAAAGAAGATAAGTTTGATTCTTTCCTTCTACAAATAGAAATGCTTTCTGGAAACATTAAACATGTGGATTTAGGCCATCAGCAGTACTGGAACAATGTTGCTAAAATTTGCAAATGCTCGGCAAATAGCATTTTGCAATAACTTTCGAGGAACAATTTAATCTCCATGTTTCCAACAAATTTTTACTTAATCAATTCCTTTTAGCAAATAATACGCTACAGCATCGATCTACGTTTTCTATAGCTCGGTTCATGTAGACTTTATTATTATGTAGCATTATGTGTAAAACTGTTATGTGTAATATCACTCAAAGTGGTTACATTAAACATTCTAACACCCTGCTGCATTTGCTTTTCTCACCGCTAACGATAACTTCCGTCTTCGATATTCTGCATCCGGTAAGAAGAAGCTTACTTTCGTAGTACACGAAAATGATTTTAAATATTTCAGTGGTGGTGCTAAAACGCACATCCACATCCATAAATGTGTTTTGCTTTGACAAACTTGACGTAATTTTAGAAAAACGAAATTCATCAAATTCTTCCTGGATCGAAAAGTCTCTGTGAACCGAAGTTCATTTAAATTTGGATTGAAAATTTTTGTTAAATAAATAAATGGTATCCCTCCACTTTGTAGAGTTAGAGACTCTTCCTCAGATGCGATACAGTTTTTGAAAAGACTGAAGTATTTAAACACACGGGAAAGTATTGATGTAGGTGTGACGACAGAACGGTTAAACGGTTAAATAGTGCCCATCACTAGTTTTACTTATGGAGATAATAAGGTTAGTTGTATCTCATTAAATCTCCATCTTGAACTGTTTTTCGTAAATAATTATCGAATTATCCAAGCTGTAGGATACATCAATATTTTCTAAAAAAAAAAAAGAGCAAGCTAAAGAACTTGGTCTATTACAAATATTTGTATACAAAGGTAAACGCCAAAATAAATCCAGCATATTTATATCCACTTCTGTAAAAGGAGCAATAAAACAGGATTGAGTTTTGCCGTTTCTGGTTGCAGCACGAGATAATTTCAGTTTTTGTCGGGTGGTTAACCGCAATCATCCCAGTATCGCATCTAATAGATTTCAACGTATTAAGGTGGCAAAAATATACAATGTCTGTAAAAAGGTCAGCACAGCTTTACTTTATGTTTATTTATATTAAATTATTATGTTTTTTTCTAACTCAATGAAGAATGGTATCATATCTTGTAATTTCATAGCAACAACTACACGTTACTGAACGGTGGTGGCAAAATCGACGTGATATTGGCTTCACTTTAGAGACACCGAATTGTATACGATGTTCCTTCTAGTGCACCATAACACAGAAATATACAGTATAACATGACAGTACATTCTTCCGAGACAATTTATCTCACGAGAATCGTTTAGCAACAAAATAATATTGTAATGCGATGATGTCATAGAAATATTTAAGTAATTATGCAATGTGTTTCTTTATTTTGTAGTTCATGCCTTAAGTGATCGTATAAAAATCACTTTAGTCAAGCCTTCTGGGGAAACGTACATATTTGGAAAGAAAAAAGAAACTGCAAATCAATTTTGCAATACATTCAATATTGGCACCACCTTAAATTACTATTTTTTATTTAATACCTGCGATTTTCTTTTGTGCAAAGTAGTCAGTTTGATTGACATAATTTTCTAAATATAAATATTACAAAACACGAATTTTGAATGCAAAACCTAATGGGCTAACAACATACAGAATTTATAATCGCCCATTCCAGTAATTAATACCTTAATTAGCAAAATAGCTTTCGAATACGCCAGCTATTTTTAGCAATCAAACATCGTGATTTAGTATTTTTTTCTAATTGAACTTATAAAACGTTCAACTTTGTTATACTTTTAAAAATCACGAAATTATTATCTAACAATAAAAGGTTGTGCTTACACTTACTAAACGCAGCAAGATTCGCACGAAAGTTACCATCATCACCGAAGAAGAGAGTCTAGGAAACGATTCGCTCGAAATGAATGTATCCTGTTACCTCGTTTTTTTCCGATATAGACGGATAGTCGTAATTAGTTTATAAAAAACGAGACGTTCTTTCGTAAAAGGATCCTAATCGGAGGTATTCTCGCTCTTATGTATAATAATCTCATTTATCCTAAGCCAGGATCGTTTATTGTGATCGCAACAATTAATCACAATTGCAGAAGTAAGTTGTTAGCTGGGCCACCATCTGCGTATGTTATTAATAAAATGAATGTAACGGTCGTAGTATGCATTAATAAAACCATTGTTTCTAATTAGTTGTGTGTTCCTGGAAGCTCAAGATTTTCACTCTTAGTGGACTGGCGTACACGACAACCTTTTCTTTTTATTATAAAGATATTGTGCTTAATATTAATAGGGATAAAGTTAACCACATTTGTATATGATGGTAATGATATATTGAACTACTAGATCGCGTAGACATAGGTTACGTTTATTAACGTAAACCACAAACATACATAAAAAAAGAACATAAAAACATGTGCGGAACGTATGTTGCAGCAACAGTGCACTGATGTTGCTTGGTCGCTCGATTACAGTATGTCCCATTGCTTTGAGACATTCTGGGACAACTCACGTCATTTGGGGGTTTTTAAATCTCGTCACAATGACAATGGTAGCATATATTGAAGTGGGGATTGTCGCTGCTGCCACAATTAGATCCTGTTCCCAGACGTTTGACAATGGCTTAAAATTCAGAACTTAGATAATTTAAAATATAAGTTGTAGGAAGGTTGGAGAGTGATAGCAACCTCGTCTTCGCCGAATTGGTTACTGCCACTCTACAAAATATATACGTTGTTTTTTCTGTATATTGCACATGCTGCAAGTCCCTTTTTAACATATCATTAGCGCTGGGAATTTGTTTCTGACGAAGACATTCAATAATTTGGCGTTTACTTCATGATGTCGTTGGATTTTTTTCTTCAGCAGTAGGAAGCATTATCAAAAACAATTATTGAGTCCTGCGGTACATTCTTCATATGTTTCTGAATCCGTCTCATGGTGAACGTCAACAGTGTTTTTCTTGCAAAACTATTATCGATATGAACATGAGCTAATGCAAAACAAGGCCGAAAAATATATAACAGGGTACCCGGTCCCTCTTTATATATTTTTTTTTCCAAAAACAATTATTACTTGCACTTACGTGTAAAGGATTTTGAAGCCAAAAAATACAAACATATGTACCTTATACATGTTGACGAATGTGTTATTATGGATCCGATTTCCACTTTAGCTTTCTGAAAGTACGGAGAATGAATAAATACAAGAATTATCAACACGAATGCATCCTAATAATATTACCACCATGTACAGTGCGACGGTTGAATGACGTTTCACATATATTTGTAAACCACCTGCCAAAACCGAAACGCGCGACTTCGCATTACATTTCGCTGCACACCTGCCCGTTCTTGCTCAGTGCTCGCTTCTTAAGACCTCCTCCCCAAATAGATGTACACCCCGTACAACTTATATATTCTTCATTAGATATTATTGACCAGTAGGTGTGCAGTTTTGATGGAAACAGAAAATTAAGTTACTGGGTGCGAAAAGAATCTTGAACCGTAAATAATAAAAACCAACCTTATTTTATTGTAAATTTCCTACTTCTAAATAGAGGCCCTAGTTTGATCATTAACTAAAAGATTTTTTTTATAAAATGTCCTCCATTAAATAGCTTTTGTTAGATACCATTTGACCCCAAACTGTTGATCTACTTGCTGTACCAAACTGACTTGGTCAATCGCTATTCCGATTTATCTGAACCGGCTTGAGAGGAGCACGTTAAATCTGTCGGGAAACTTAGCGAATTTGTTGCGGAGACTTCACGTCTTGTTATGGGAAAGTGACGGCAAGTGTTTCTTTGGGATAGTCATGGAGCTGCGGGGGCGTATTACGCATCATTACTTGACAAGTTAAAGGCAGAAATTGCGGAAAATTTGAAGAAAAAGGGAGCTTTTTCTGCGCATATTGGCCCACGATATTCATCAGATCTGGCCTCTAGCGATATTTCCTCGGCTCAGAATTTCACTCGGAGGACAGAGGTTTTCATCAAATGAGGAGCCTATCTTGTAAACGCATATTTTGTGAATCCTTAGCTGTATATGCGTTGATTTTGTACCAACTTCCTTTTGTTTCTTTTTATCTTTGCACTTTATATGCCCTGATGAGTTCTTAAAAATTACAACGAGAGTTCGTTATTTAACGATAAGAAAAAATAATATAAATATGGTGCTTTTTATTTTAGCCCAATCCTAGTTATCAAATCGGAATATAGAAGATATATATTCGAGGAAATCAAAATAGTGATTTTTTTTAAGGTATGGCGTTAGTGTTAGCCTTCAAGTCCTAAGCAAACATTGCCATTTGAATAAATTGGCAAACGGCTTAGTTCTATTTGAATTTTGCAGCAAGGACGAAAACTAATAAGTAGAACGTATCGTAAGGTCTTATGCAAAATATGTTTATGCCACACAATGTGTTGGTAATCTCACTCAAGTCGAATAACTTGAAAATGTTAAAATTTTGTACTAAATTTATTCTTAAAATATACATTTCAAAAACCATATCTTTAGCGTTATTAAATTTCTATGCCATACCGCGTATAGCGAAAAACGCTGTACTTCAATTTCGCTATTATACGTATTCACCCCTTGTTGGTTTCGCACTAGCAACGCCATTAGGAAATTTGGTAAGATCACGTTACGGAAGTCTTATAAATTCTCATTTATTTTCTAATTGGATACTTGATGACTGCTTTCTGATGAGGAATTTGGAAAATCAATACTGTTGGGGGTCGCTATTACATTGCGTATCAAGAGGCGAGAACAATACAGCTGAAATAAAATTGGAATCAGATATAGCGAAAACTTTATGACGTGTATAAAATGATTGCAAATTCAATAAAAGCTTTCCTTCGCATTTACCGAAAGGAATTCGTAATGACTGGAAGAAGGTATTCAGAAATGCATTAGCAACGACCAGTTTTCGATCCAAAAGTGCAAGTAAAGTTTTACGATTATTGTTTCAAGCAGGAAACTCGGTTATTTAGTTTATATTTCGAGCACGGAGCTGCAGGTTTTTATGGAAAAAATGTAGTAGTAGTTGGTTGCATAAAGTAATGAAGCAAAAACACCGCAGAAAATAGTTGCCACTCTTACTTTTTTTTTTATTTTATCTTTTTTTTGCCTCCGTTACTTGATTCAGCAATCTTGTGTTCATTTGCTGAGGTACTCACGCGGATCCCGCTATCCCGCTTATGGTCCCCAACTTTATTTTAATAAAATTGCTTCAATTTAGACAAAATAAAACATATTAAGTGGATAATGCAGTTCCGCCAAGCTTTTAATGGGCTTGTCTGTGGCACAAGGTATTCGATTTTAATTTCAAATTACACTATTTTTAATTTTCGCAAAATAATCGTAGTCAAAGATGTACGTTTAGTTGGTCATTACGTATATGGATTTACATACTACGAATAAATAAGTCAGCTCCTCACTTCAATCTTGAATCTGCCGGTACTATTTTTCTGACGAATATCCACGGGAAGTACAATGGTATGTTTACGTTTACATCAACCCAATGAATTTATTCAAAATTTTCAACGGAAACAATCTGAAACAACCTACTTCAGCGTGATTTACGCGTGGAACTACTGTGACCCATTGCATCTTACTTTGTGTTAAACTTAATTAGTATTGCCAGTAATGTAATTTATACAGTTAGTTGGTGTTCTAGGTTAGACCTTGTAGTTCAGAAACTTTCTGTGATAATGGGCAGAATATCGAGTGTTGACTGAGAAAAGTCCCAAATTGTGTAAGGTTTAGTCATTTATTAAAGTCTATTTATTTTTGTTTCGAGTTTAACCCAAGTCTTAAAAGAAGTAATTCTATTCATCTGTATGTGTAAGAATGGGAAACAGTAGATCGAAGAATGTTTCAAATAACATTAATGCATTAATTAAACAATAACTTTCATCGAACTTGTACACCGTAAGCCTACATTTTTTCCTTCCTCCTCCCAGTATGTTGGTTGAACATTCATTTTAACGTTAATCCAATTCAATAGTTTCAACCAATTGTACGGTGTTGCCTTAAACCATGTGGAATGTTGAGTATATTTAAAAATCAAAGTTGATTGGCAAATTTACATAGAAATCGTCGTAAAGTAAAACTATCAATTATTTCAATAGCTACTTACAAGAGTAAAAGGAAAACATATATGCCGCTTATAGCCACCAGGTGCTATAAATTGCTGCATGTTCCAACAGCGAATCGATATAAATTATGTGTAAAATTGTCACCTTTGCGGCAAAGATATTTTCCACTCAATGACACATTTTAGAAGCGAAACGATATCGGTTTTAAATTCCAAATTATAGTCCATTGCAAGTTCTGATTGGGCAACAACGTTCCGTTTAATAAACAAAAATCGCAACATTCTTGAAAATGTGAAATACTGGTTGCAAATAGAATACTCGTTTTTACTGATGTATCATCAGATATGCATGTAGGTTAATTAATTCGTTAATGTAAACGATATGGAGGCAGTTCCAACGATTAGAAATCATCAATTAAAGTAATTTCAGTTGAATAACAATTAATTATATAACGGCGTTGTTTCTGTACGAACTCCATTATCATCCGTTACGAAATTGGTAGCAATATGAAGTGAACGTGTACGTTGTTACGCTGACGGTGCTTAAATGTGTGCGCTGGAGAGACTCGTGTACAAATATGATTTTCAGAATATGTAATGACGCTTTACTTAATTGTACAGCGTGAATATTGTGTAACACCGCACACTGTACGATTACAGAAATGTATCGCATTCCGCCTTTTAGAAGTAAATAATTTAATGTGATTTCTCTCGGGGTATTTTGCACGTACAGATTCGAAGGAGCAATACGCTAGATTTGTTTGTGTT
Source organism: Oryctes borbonicus (assembly GCA_902654985.2). Classification (NCBI taxonomy): domain Eukaryota; kingdom Metazoa; phylum Arthropoda; class Insecta; order Coleoptera; family Scarabaeidae; genus Oryctes; species Oryctes borbonicus. The sequence continues at coordinate 5,564,621 of LR736866.1, forward strand.
TCTGCGCAAGTTTTGCGAATTGTGTATTGCAGTAACTTTGGAAAAAATTAACGAACCGTACTTAATGCACATAGTGCCATGTATGTGTGTACAGAATTGCTGGGAAAATAAACAATAGCGCGAGTTATGTAGCGGCGTGCGTTGATCGATGTATATATATATATATATAACGAGCTTATCTTATTACACCAAACAACAACAATAATAAGGGTATTTTAAGGGAAAAGCGTAAATCTGAGAGAATAATTTTCTTCATTAAAGATACTATAGGTGTCGGCATACAACCCCAATTATCTAATCGATTACTCGAAGAAAAACAAATTGATTTAATTATACGGAAACTTTATCCTTCAATTTTTGCGGTACATACATATATTTCCGAGGAGGTCGTAAGTGCATAGAGAGCGACAGAATGACGAAGAAAGATCACCGATGTTTAGGAAATCCGAGCACTGGACGACTTTAAGATAGCAAACGCGTGTACTGACAACGTGACCAATACGTCAGATCTGTTATTGAACTGCTAAAGAGCTCCATTTCTATTCTCTGAAACAAACAACATCAAGGTGTCGTTGCTGAAAGGCCGCAATAGCAATTATAATAACGCAGAAACATTCGACCGTCTACAGGACTGACTTTGACTGTTCAGGAGAGATCTTTGCATTATTGTAGAGGTTCTGACTAGATATTACACCAGCTAAAGAAGCACTTTTTCAGGATGGGATTAATTGGAGACTTATCATGTAGGGGCTGTTTAGCTGATGATGAGACACTGTCTCTATAACTGACTAACGCTAGTGTCGATAAGAGGAACCATGTTCTTCTCACAAAGCTTGAACGAAAGGGCAATTTAAATTATTTTCTTTTACTATCGTCAATACCTTTTGCTGTGCTTCAGTTTCCAATTCTTATTCTTTTTTGCAAATAATCTATCAAAAAAATTAATTGCACATTGTGTAGTGCAAACAACGAAATGAGCTCCTCTGCAACGAAAACAATTCATTCTGGAACTCTTGTGTTGTTAATCAAATCAAGTGAGTGCGCTGTATGAGAAACGGCCATGCTGTTTTTCCCCAAAAACTGCTGAGTGAGGAGAGCGATATGTGGTCTCGTTTAATCATAGTGGGGAACACAATCGTTCCCGCACTACTTCTCTAGACATTTCCTTCTCATGTGGTCTCTTAGGACATCTCGATAGAACTCATTAATTGTCTGACCAGGGTATATGGATCCCGCCGATAGAAAAAACAGATCATTAAGGATTTGAAGGAAGAAAATATTCATTTAATTTTTGTAATTGATCGTATCCAGTAAATATTTTCTTGTATATACGTATATAGGCTCCCACAAATTTACTGTGCACCACCGGTGTTATGCAATTCTAATTTAAAACGGACAACATTAAATAAAATAATGCCCTCTCTTCATTTTAGTAAGCTAGTCAGGCGTTTTGTTGTAGCGTGTGTCGGTTGTAGTGTTGGTATTTAGAATCAAATTTAAAATCAAAAATTTCCCCTAAAATTCAATCCCGTGATTCCGGGAAAAAGGGTTCTATTCATATTAATTTTAATAAAATAAGAACTGAAAACATTAACTTTTATAATTGTTAATGGCGATGTTACTAAGGATGAGACTTTCGCGATGAAAAAACCAGCTGCAGGAAAAGCTCTCTCCGCTTCAATTGATGTCGGTGGGATGGTTATATAATTTTTTAAGGTCTGTGCAAACTAGCAGGGAAACTAAATCACATTGAACATAACCGTGTGAATAAACAACTTTATTGATCAATTATCCTTGCGTATCAACTTATTCCCGTAGTGCTTATATTTATCGTTACATACATTAAAAAAAGGTGCCGTATAAGGCATTACATTGCACGGAATCGTTGTTGTTGTTGTTCGAAAAAGGAAATAAACTAATCTCACTCCTCGCGGTGAAATTATAAAAAAACGTCTATAGATGGTAAGATACGTCATAGTGACATTCATATGCGTTATGTAGAAACGCGCGCTGACGAGATGTCTGAGTGAATGTGTTGTCTACACTTTCATTTTCTAATGATTACCGGTCGTGCAATAACGCGTTGCGAGATTCGCAATCTAGGTGAGAAGGCGCACTTCCTTATTTTTTCCTTGACGAAATTTTAGGTTAAGGCTATGCATGAATGGTATTTTGTCATACCTACACGATACAGAAAGGAAATCTTATAATGAACATGAGACTCCTTTTTTTTACTGAAACTGATATGTGTAATAAATCAGTTCAACGCGCTATATGTACATGGATATTTGCGCGGCCCGTTATACGAAGAAGTAGGTTATGCAAACATTTGCAAACTCTATTTTCATCAAGTGAATAGATATGAATATAAATAAATAAAGTTTATATTATGAATGCGTAGGAAACGGAGTCTGTAAATTATAAATATCGACGATGTTTGGTGAAGTAATTCATTAAAGAATTGAGAATTGCTTTTAGTTTTTGTAAGAAATGTTACAAAACGCTTGTTAAAAAATGTTGTTTCATCAAAGTTAAGGATAATATTAACGATGACATAGTAATAAAATACACGGTACAGATTACTTTTTGTATTTAATTTTCTTTTGCATTACATTTAAGTTAAAAGCTTCTAGTTTTAGGACACTTTCAATCAAAAAGACTTGAATAAATTTGTTGCAGCAGTCCTCTTGATGAACTCTACTACTTTTAGACGTTCCTCCTTCAATTTGGAGTTGGAGTATTGCAATGTTGATGTCGTTTATGACTAATGGCAAAACCTATACACGATCTTCACCTTTTCCTAGTTTATGTCAAGTATTCCAAGATCGCCTTAACTAAGTTTAGCGAGCTTAATATGAATGCTTTCACCTAATTCTGCCTTGAATTTTTTCTATCATGAGACCATTTGCTTTTCTTTCTATTTCTCAATTTCCTGTCTTAAGTGACTGTTTTATAGACTACAGTAAGGGTCTGGATCAAGGAAAAGCTCATTCGCTGCTCGATCCTCCGGTTGCTGAGACCCACGTTAAAGAGTTTTTGCGTCGTGATTGCCTCACATTCAGGCATCAGGTCAGATTTTTACGTGTAGATTTGAGAACCTTTAATAATGCCTGACTGTCTGTGAAAATATTTATCGCTTTCATCAGGTTCTTTTTTCAAGCAAAAATATCTGCTTGAAATATGTCAGTTTAAAGTATCATAAAAAGTTTTGGGTAGCAGTTAGATCCGCTAATGGCCCCGCCTATTCTTCTATTTTCGAGCCGTCCCTGTGGTATGCCAACATTTTTCTTTTAAGTAGGGTTCCCCGATTGCCCATTTAATATAGTTTTCAGAGACCATCTTACAAGGCTGATTAATCAAGGATTAACTAAATGACTGCTAGGATCACCCAACCTTAATTTCAAAGGTGGATGTATCCGCTTTTGTTAACATATTCGTCTCTAGATAATACTAAAATCCACTTTTCAAATTCTTTGCGATACTGTATCTAGGATTTGAGCTTCGTACAAGGTTCCAAATCGATGAACCAGGTTTCGCGCTTTAATCGGGTGTGTTAATTTTTCAGGTCGTTCTGCAAAATGGACACTCCTTTATTTCCAGATAGATGATTCAAGTACGTGGTAAATAGGCTTTGATTAATTTATTTTCAAAATTACTTCAATTAAAATTAAAGCGCTTTAGATGTTAGAAAAAGAAAAGAAAGCTGTTATTGATTAATTACAAATACAGTGCTTTATAGGTGATTAGTTCATTATACTGACAGGGAAATTAAAGGTTAGGTCTCATGGGATATTACGAAGGTGAAATAATAGCATTGATCTTATCACATTTCAATCAGTAAATGAACAATGGTAGGCTGATAATTGTTGGCTGCTCCAATTAGATCAATAGGATTTCCTACAATCAGCGTATAATGAATGGGCACGTAGAGTAAATTTTAAAAAAATTAATAAATATCGGGGAAAATTCTTTCCTTCTTCTTCGTTTAATATAAAGGCAAAGCAATTAAATTAAAAAAAAAAATGGGGTACGAACTTTCTACGAATATTCTATAGGTCCAAGCAGTGTGAAATATGTGAAATAATTTTTAATAATTCAATTCAAAAAACACTAAAATTCTGTTTTTTTTTTCTGTGATGGTAATGCCAATGTTGGCTTACAAAAATTAGCAAATAAGGGAAGTCATTTATAACTTTTAATTTGCCTTACCCAATTGAAACCTCCCTAATGCAATCGATCGATCGTAGTTAAGTGAACATAATGGCGGTCCTGAATAATTTGTTTTATCAGCAATTCGTTATTTAACTTAACAGAAGGAGTGACACCTTACCAGCCCGTATACATATAAGTTTATCGCCATAGACACGTGTTGCAATACTAAATCTCTTGTATTTTTGTACTTGTACTGAACTAGCTTTTAACCTACAAATTAATTAATAGAACTAGATTTGTTTTTTAATTCGTGTAAGCATTACAACTTCTATGTTGGTTTATCAGAAATATCTTCATCTACATATTCGCATCATACAGGAAAAAAAAACAATCTTAGTAAAACCATTAACTAACTGATTTATACTGAAGCTAAGTACAAATTATGCTTTCCCTTGCTGTCTTTTTTGTTCGCATAGGTTGATGAAAAATTTACTTCAATAGCTTATAGATTAAATTACAATAAATTAAGAACGACTGTTTTAATTTAACCCTCAGATTGTGATTAATCCTGGAGATAGACGAAAATTTCAATCACTAACAACGAGCAAGTCCAATTGAAGTTAATCCAAGCCATATATCTCGTAAATTGAAATACTCTCTCCCTCGAAATGAATTTGTAACTTCTCTCTTTTGAATTAATAATTAAAACATTTTCAACTCGGCGCGGCTCATCTTTCCTAAGGCGGACGTTTCATTTCGAGAGGCAGCGCGTAACCTAAATTACAACCAATTCGTTCAATTAAATGTGTATATTTTTTCGACGTAAAGCTTACTAAATACACTTTTAATTGAGAAACTTTGCCATAAAAGAATAATTATAGAATTGCAAAAAAAAAGCGAAATGAAAATGGAATACTCCCGCCTAATTCTTCGTTTGACGGAGAGACAAGTCATCACAAATGAAACGGCGAGTGGAAGTTTCAGTGCGACGATCTCATCTTAATTTTTATTCATAACTTTTTTCAGAAGTCAGAAGGCAGTCCTTAAGGGATTTTCTACTTTTTGCCGTTTTTATTACATTGTACTGTGACGACGATTGCTCAGTGGGGGATTGTTTTGGTATTTTAAATTTAGTGGGTGTTTTCTCACTGTATTTAAATATATTCAAATGAAGAGTTGGTCTTTCCATTTCATTTCAAAATCGTTTTTAACTAATAAGAACTTAAATTTATTAGAATGCGTCTTTTCAACGTGATTTAAGCCGCCGTTACTAAAAGAAGTTTATCTCAATTGTAAGCTGGCAATACTAGAACGAAATTTTAAAGTCTCCATATACACGAAATCAGAAGTATTATAAAGAATCAAATAATTGTGGAATTTGCTTGATAATATAGGTCTGGCTACAACTTGCTTGAATCTCTGCTACTCGATTAAAAGTTAAATGCATTATTGTAAAAATTTAGTCAATGATCTGTTACAAAGATTGCTATAATAATGCAAAAGTTTTAGTTACATATGTTGTAAAAAAATGCAACAATGTTATTCTAAAGGTTACTGCGTTTGTGCCTATGGAGTATCAGAAATTCTGTTTATAATTCCCACACAAAATCCGGAGTCTAGCTAATTTGTAAAATTCTAGGTTGTAGTTTGTATTACTTTGATATTATGTCTTTTTTCCTAGTAGGTGTGCTTAATAGGAAATTATTAATGGTATAAATAACCATTTCTTCATATTAAATAATTCGCTTTAAAAACAATAATTGTACCACAAATAAGGTGCGGTAAGTACTATTGGCCAACCTTGGTCGAAACACAAAACCTGCTATTGTACTTTTTTCTTTCATTTCTTTCTTACATTTAAAATTTTCTTAATATTCAATACAATTTAATAGTACTAGAGATATTCCACGGAAAAAATTAAAGGCGGTTAGCAAACTTATCACGCTCAAATCAATGGTTCCACATTCTCGGTTATTGCGAGTTACGCAAACACACTGTGCATATCCGTTTCTTTTGATATGTGGATACGTTTCAGTACCTAATTATCTAAACTTAGAAACGTAAAAGCAGTATGTACGTATATATGTTAATTACTTAAAAATCTCATAACTAATCTGTTGAATAGTACAAGTAATAATATACGTAAATACACTTGTTTACGTTACTAACGAAAATAAATATAAAATTTTCAATAATTAACGGTTTAAGTTTAATGCAATGCACGAGTGATAAAACATTTTGTAAAGAACACAAAAAGAGATCGTTTGTGTAAGTGTTCATTAAATACGAGAGAACTCTTAAACCCAGATTTTGCTGTATGAGGCGTAGGTGTTCCGGCGCTTGAACGTGTATAAGTAGAGGCTATAATTCTTTTCTCTTGGAAAGACTTGCAACTGGAATGTGCAAAATAAATTCTACTTTATCTTTATTACCAACATACGAATGTTTTTATCGTGAGAGCCTTTGACAAATCTGGCTGAAATACGACGACCTTCATCTTCATTTCGTCAGTGAATCTAAAAATTTGATGACGTGTGTATGAGGCAAGAGTAACAGCTTACTGCATTTGCGGAGCAATATCGTTTATTTCCGAAGCAGTTTATTCCCAAAATTGTTGTATTAAAAAATATGACCTTTCAGTTGTATCTAAAGAAATGGCGTTTATGAAAGCCGTGCAAGCCGATAAATATCAAATAGCAAATTTAAATAATATTGTTCCGTCGGAGAAATGTTAAAATCCGAGGTTTTCTTGGTATTTCCGGCGTAATTGAATATTTGAAAAAATCTCAACCCCGGTAAGGAATCGAACCTGACATCTCTTGTTTGCCGGACAGGCGTGCTAACCACTACACGATGGTGTTTATTCCATGAACGAAATCATTTTTATCATAATATACCCATATAACATTTAGATATTAAAAAGTTATTTCGGTCCTGGCTTGTTATTGGCTTGCCCGGCAAACGGGATTTGTAAGGCTCGATTCCTGACAGAGGTTGAGATGTTTTCAAGAAGTTAATTGCGTCGAAAACACTAAAAAAATCACACAAATCTACCAACTTCTATACAAGTATATTACCAACATTATATATGTTAACTTTTAAATTCTTTTTGATCGATTAGGTCTTGGATAAAGCTGTGCTTAAACGTTCCTCGCAGACTTCGATATTCGTCATTGTTCTTGAAGAGTTGTAGATTCGATTATATTAATTCGTGGCATGACTATGACATTGATGTTAATACATAACAGAACGTCGCCAGAAAGATACTCAATTGAATACGGTTATTCGCGGTCTTGGGACGACAGCTAGCAGAATTTCTAATTACGAGCGCAATTGTGCTGGCCGTAATGCACGCGCATTGTTCTAATTAAATTAGATTTGTCATATTCGTTAAACTAAACGTAGAGTACAATGCGGTAGAACAAGTGAGCGACGAACGTAATCGATAGTAAAACAATTACAACTTTATTGGATTTAATAGGCTCAGATACGTCGTTTTTTAGTTCTCGATTATGGAACTACCTAGCAGTCAATGCGAAAACAAACAAAAATTGAGTATTCACAGTATCAAGCGTTGATTTAAAGTCCTGTGATAGGAAATATAATCGACACAGTTTTGTAAAACTGGCCAACAAACTGCCGTGCAAATTTCTTGATAGTTTGCTGCATTCTTACAATTACCCCAAGCCACTGGCAAACATACATTCCCATATCAATGGCTCCTTTTGAAATTAACAGTCCTTTTGAGATAGTACCTCTTTTATCTTTAACTACCCTTTCTCGATTGTTCCTTACACAAGCGTCAAGCTTGGAGCCGTTACCGAAAATAACTTTGTTCTAGTCGTCAAAAATTTAATTTGCTTTTGATATTGCCAGAATCAACCGGTTTCCTTTGTGAACTGGTGTTTGGTTATGCTTAAATTAGTTAAACCAGTATCCGACGGTAGTTCCCGAACGGACATGGTCCTTATAAACTGCGTCTTAATTCTCTTTGATTTCTGCACACGTCTTTCCGTAAAAAAAGAGAAATCAAATCACTGACTGGTGATTCTACAAATATAAAGCATCACTACTCAATGAATTTCTCCGAAATTTTGACTAAAGAATAGTATTCACAGTCGGAAATCCGTCTCTAAGCACGGACACTTCTCATACCATCCCCGTATTCGGACTTTTCTCAGTTCTTGTTATTAAATTAAGTAGATCACAAGCATCTTTCAAGTTAATAATTCATATGCACGTAACAAGCTCTAACACAAAAATAGAGATTCTTTTGTCGGACGAGGAACGTAGCACGAATACAAGCGACGGAGTTCATCATAAAGCTACTTTGTTGTATATTAAATGCGAAATGTATCCTCAAAGAGTAGTTGAAACAATCTGTAGTATAAGTGAGCATTTTTTTTTGATTGCATAACGTTACAGATTACAATTCGCTAGCTAAAATATGAATTTGATCTAGTTCGCTGGAATTGCGTACTCTATGTTAAAGAGAATCTTTAATATCCATTAAGGTTTTTTCCTCTTTTCAATTACAATAGAGTTATGCAACTAATTTGTTTTTAAAGCTTCTGCATCGGTAGATTCGTTACAAAATAGCATACAATTTCCTAGAAAATTCCATGAATATGTATTCATTATTTGCATGGAGGTATTCAGTGTAACGGTGTATGTAAGATACATTGTGTAACTACATAACAGTATGCATGAATACATTTTTATAGCGTATTTTGTAATTAAAAATTAGAACGCTAACAATTTAATATGACATAAGATCTGCTGCTATAAACATAAGATGAATTTATCAGTAAACACAGTTTCTAAGTTGTACTGATGATTCAAATTTAAATTAAGCAGGCGTAATACTAAAATAAAGGAAAATTTCCATGTTTAACGTACACATACTTCTTGCTAAGGGACCTCAAAGTATCTGTTCAAGCATGGATGTGCTTTTATTTAATATTTTTGCAATTTTCCGTTGATTTTTTTTATTTCTTTAACGTTCGGTCAAGGCCAAATTTGGGGTTGGTATCACGTCATATCTTTTGAGAGCTTCTTTTCTGTGAAATACGCCGAATATTTGGGCGTATTTGGGCTTCCCACTTTTTATTTGGGCGTCCCACCAGCTCTGGAGACCCGCAGAGATTATTGTTGTTCGAAAGAGTTCTACTGTTAACCTTGCTGATGATAATTCCGGTTTCCATGAGCAACTAGAATGATCGGAGGTCTTCAACGAACGGTGGACGAACTCACGGAATGTGCTGACAGATGGAGACGCAATATCAGCAAAGCCAAAACCATCGCTGCCCAATATCAGAAAGGACGAGCTATGTCTGGATATCTATTTTTAATCAACTAGTGGCTCACCTTGTGGGTCGCTACATAGAGGACCAGAGTTTATAAAAGCGAGGAACCAGCTTCTCCCCCACAAGGGTGCCGCAAGACTCCATAGCTGGACCCACCCTCTTCCGGATTTTTATAAATGACTTCTCTGTGTCTGGATATCTATTCTTAATCAACTAGTGGCTCACCTTGTGGGTCGCTACATAGAGGGCCCGAGTTTATAAAAGCGAGGAACCAGCTTCTCCCCGACAAGGGTGCCGCAAGACTCCATAGCTGAACCCACCCTCTTCCTGATTTTTGTAAATGACTTCTCTGTGTCTGGATATCTATTCTTAATCAACTAGTGCCTCACTTTGTGGGTCGCTACATAGAGGGGCCGAGTTTATAAAAGCGAGGAACCAGCTTCTCCCCGACAAGGGTGCCGCAAGACTCCATAGCTTGACCCACCCTCTTCCTGATTTTTATAAATGACTTCTCTGTG
>LR736866.1:5574606-5757374 GCA_902654985.2 Oryctes borbonicus
TAGCTTGACCCACCCTCTTCCTGATTTTTATAAATGACTTCTCTGTGGCTACTAAAGATTTTAGGGCTCTGTCATTATATGCAGACGACGTAAATATTGTTATTAACGCAGCCTGACCTTGCGAATTATGTTTATAACTTCTAGCAAAAATATTGGGTATGTTTATCAGGTATTAACCAAATTTTACTTTTTCGGCCTCCCTATGTGCAATGTGCCAAGTGAATGAATTAATTATTATTATTACCGTTTATATTAATCTATTTTTTGTATTTAAATTAAATTCGTCTAGAACCGATTAATAAGAAGAAAATTAATTGAAAACCCAGGCTATGAATTTCTAGTACATTTTAGTATCTTAATCCGAAGACTATAACAATCTGTGCATAGATCAAAAAAGTTGCACACAGCTATACAATGCACAATAAATTATAATATTTAACATAAAACGTTTACGGTGTGTTCTCAATAGAAAATGCACTAACAGTTGCCATACGCGTATTAGTATGATAAATAACGAACGGGCATCAATGGCTAATATCTCCATGAACATTATAATGCAAACGATCTCTGTAATAAAGTGCGCCGTCTTTATATATCTTCTTCGATGTAGGAGACTTAAATTTACTCAAATATATTTACGACGATTCCACGAACTCCTAACGGTTTAATGCCTCGGCAGCTACATATTTGGTATATCATTTAAACTTGGTAAACATTAAGCTTTGGTGTAACGAGCCTTGTGTATATTAACATTGCATAACGTTGTATTTTGTATACACACATGTAGATGCGCGGTCTAATACAAGCATGCGATACATAAACACATGCACGTAAAAGGTTTTGCGTAGGATACACAAGAAAGATAAAAATTATTATAACATTAGCCAGCGCTGCTATAATGCGGTTGTAATAAATTAAATGTGAAACAACTTTAAAATTGCACGTGTGTAGTTGTTCGTTATAACTTCTTATATCTAATGAATAATTTGTTACATTATAAATACTTCAATTTTCTTTGGTAGTTAATATGAAAAATCGAGAAAACGTTTCTATTTTGGAACGAAGATTACCTTCTACAATCTTTTAGTATTTACAATTTGAAAACCATCAATATCTACATTGCAAGTAAAATAGTTATGAAAACAGCAAACGAGTAGCATCGATATTGAACCGGCCAATAACGTCGAATCTCCCAATAGATTGCCGCAAGGCTCTATCGTTAATCTCTGAAACAAACAATATCAATGTAACATGACTAAAGGACCACAACGGAAATCTTGCCAATGAAGAAGCCAAGAGGCTGGCCAAGAAGGGTTCAAGAATCCTTCATTTTACCACTTGTATAAGCGCCTTATGAAAGGATCGAAATATTGAACAATTTTCGAAAAGATGGGATGAAATTAATTCCTGCTGCACTTCTAAAACCACCTTGACGTATCCGAACAAGCAACCAGCGTTAAGATACACGAGATTGTTGAGAACAAATTTTCTCGTAGCTGTTGGGATTCTTATTGGACATTGTCGACTAAAAGGATACCTCCACAAGATGGACTAGCCGAAGAGCTGTCTTGCAGTGGATACGGAAAAAATGTATGGGGCTATTTCTGGTGTTTGGAATTAATAGTTTGGTGTTCGATGCAGAACAGCCTGTGTATTTGGAAAGCGAACTGATGCATTATCCAGATAGGGCCAAGAATATAATTTAATCTTGTAAGAATTTACGTTAGAACATCGAATCTTAGGGGATGCTTAGATGCTTTCAGTATAATAAAACAAACTTTAAATTTGTAAACCAATAAGAATAAAAAATTAAAAAACTGATTTATTTTCATGCCATCTATTTGTTACTCATACACTTAATGTTGCAATATGTTTTGCCAATAATTTCTAACGTTAATTATACACAATATCGGCCTACTATTTCAAATAACACAAATATTAAATGTGTGGCAACCTTTAATGCTATCTCCATTCAAGCAACACTTCGATGCGAAGTTGGGATAAGCTGTAATATTTTTGTTTTTTTTTTTCGTTTCTTTTCAGAAACAGAAAACAATTTAGAACGCTAGTGACAACTTGATTACGGTAAAAACATACATATTTTCATAATTTATGAAGTGATACGTGTCTGTCAGGATGTTATCCAAATAAATCAATACAATATATATTTATTTTTTATTTATTTTTATTTTTATTATTACAGCTAATATACTTTCACTTTCTGAGTTATTTGTAATTTACTTCATCCGTACAAAGGAAAGCACAATTGAATGACCAATTACAATAGTTTACACAGTTTATGCACCTTAGCTGAAAGTAATGATTTCTTATAGATTTTAAGGTACCGAATTTAGAGAACGTATTTTAAAAATTCCACCGCGTCGCGTTAAAGAAATATTTAAATAAAAACAAGACAAAAATTCAAAAAACTTTCCCCTATAACAGACCAACAGTAATCCTCTAATATGCCTTCATCCCAAAAACCCTTGTGCCAATCTTCAAGATTCTTCACATCTTACTCTTGTTCGTCACTCGTGCTGCCTAAATTTTCAAGAAAGAAGCCCAAACATGTCAAAGAAAGGTATTTAAGCGATATATTTATACCTATCCGGTGATATTTTCACAATAATTCAGCAGCAATTTCCTGCAATTAATTCACTTTGGTAAATAAAAAGCAATTGTTATCTTGTTCCATGTCTACTTGATGTATCTGGGCAAGCAAGATATGGTAGGCTTCCTGTATGTAGAATCGTATTTGTGGTCGGGATAAACAATTTTACTTTCTTTTTGGGATTAAAACCAGGTGTATTTTTTCTCCCCATAATACTGGAAGAAATACCTTCTTCTCCCGTCACGCATTGGAGTTATTGCAAAACCAAAATAACGTTTTCTGATATAGAAATTATTTTTGCAAATATAAATCTTTTACAAATACAACAAAAAACGACGAGAAGCTAATTTACGCCATCTATTACACATGTTTTTCCAATTACGACACCAACCACTTCCACTGTATACATAAAAGCCGCCAGGCGCCGTTTCTTTTGAAAGTGTTATATTATCAGATGTTCGAATGTTACTCTTTGCTTGTGCATCTCCGCTCCACACACAAACAAATGGAAAGTCAAACAGTCAGTCACAGTGACGTTACAAACGACGGCGATTAACATTCTAATATAAATTGTGAGAGACCACAAAAATCGTTTAATAACAGACGCTAAGTTCGTTCTCTCTTGCGTTATAAACGGTCGAACTGACGTAATGCATCGTAATATCTTAAGAGGTTTAAATTTAAAGACAGAAAATGCATCCGAATAAATGTTCGCGCAAAGATCACGATCTCGACGACAAGGCTACGGGTAATAACATTTGATATTCGGCAGGAAGCAAACCGTACAATGGCATCCCACTAACGCCGACGTTGTACAGTATGGTTATAGGAGACGATCAATTTTCGTGTAACATAATATAATTTTTAGTGCCGCTGAAGTTTATGTACAATTACGGCTTGCGTTGCCATGAGCACGAGAATGCGCTTGTATTTATGGCACTTTTAAGTAGAATTAATAAATGCATTGCTTTAATAAAAATCTGGAATAACTCAATGAGCTCATTTTGACGTTTTTTGAGTCTTGCGACAACGAGTTTAAAAATGACAATATCTTGTATTCAACCTAAAAATTAATTTTTCTTTAAGCTTATACATCATGTTCGTGTATTTTAAGCACTGTTTGCTTTTACCCAAGACATATATCAAAGATTATTTTTCACTTTAATTATTTTCATTGAAAACGTTTGTAGCTTTACAAATGTTGCTAATACTATATTGGAGCACCCTCATTTGAACTAAGGCAAGACCTTTAGGTCCATTATTACTTGCTTCTTACCATACATTTTCATTGGAATGCCATAACTCTTCAAATGTGCCAAGGCGTTTACCTTGGATGAAAGTTTAATGCCTACCAAATGGTCCTTTAGATCAACACCTCCCATGAAACTCTAGCATTTCTAAAGCACCTTCTGCATTCTTTTCACAATTTCACTTGACTGAATTCATACCATAACAGTTTCTCAACACCAAAACTTTTTTAGTGTCTTACCATCTGTAGAAGGTAACCCAATTATTTGTAGGTAAAAATTCAGCTTTGTTACGGTTAAGTTTTCCAACCTGTTTTGGTATGTTTTTCGACGATGTAATACAGGTTCCTTCTTTTGTGATGAGAGTCTTTTCCTACTTGTCCTGTAAGTTCTATGAAACTACATTTTCTTCCTTAGAATTAGAAAGCCTTGGTCTACATTTTCTTAAGGCAAGGCAGTGATTGTAAGGTGGAAAACTGACTTTGTCAATAAATCATTCATGGTAATAATAAATTCTATTTGATTAATACAGCGCTGATCTCCGGCTTATACAATTCTCCGAGAAAATTTCATAGTTAGAGGAAAGTAATAGCGCAGACGCTTAGATGTAGCTCGCTGTTAGCAAATACGAAGTTAAATAATAATTTCCCCTAGTTATAATCTTGGAGCGTTGACGAAATTATCCAGTGTTTAACATTGACGTACTGCTGTAACTTCTGCAAAGTACGGATAACTTGAAAAATTTATAAATTGTGTATAGAGTGTATTTATATTACGTATGTGTCACTGAACACACTTAATAATTTCAATAAAACGTCTTTTATCTCCTTCATTGCTACATTTATTATTGAATTATAATCAGTAAATAATAATGCAACATTAAACAAGTAAACAAGGAAATTGTGTCAGTATATTTTACGAAATTTCCCTTTCACGGTAATTAGTAATAATAATTTCGACGAAGTGTCATGGAAACGGAAGGAGTCATTAATTAATTAAAAATTCAACAAAGCGCCTTTATTTTAAAAAGAAGCAATTAAAAAATCGACTTTACGCAAAGCAAACCTTTGATGAAATTTTGTACTGAACGTCACTGTCAGCCTACCGAAGTGCCTTTTAATTTAAAGAAGGCATCTAGGTAAAGGGAGAATTGAGGTCGTGATAGGTAAAGTAAGTTTAAGCAAAAACATCGAGATGAAATATTCATAAAGCGAATGTCCCGCGTTTCGGTATTCCTCAATCAAACGACTTTCAACGGTACAATATAGTATATCGTGAACTACATTTCGGTATTACTGCTGGGATTTATCTTCCCAAATATACGTGGTATTAGCTTGTTTCGGTCTCTTCGATTCACATAAATACGCCCGCATAGAAGAAGAAACGCAATATATACAACATGTTTACTCCAATTTACTATTGTAAGCTACCTGACATTCTTGTGTGGGATATAATTTCTCAATGGTCTGTATTCGGGGGATTACGTAATTGCACAGAACTTACATTACATTAGACGAGCAGGAAAAGACTCTCATCATAGAAAAAAAGAACCTGTATTACAGAGCCGAAAAACAGGATAAAAAAATTGAACCGTAATGAAGCCGAATTTTTATCTAGAAGTAATGAGGTTAGTGTAACTTGTGAAGAGACGATCAACAACCGGACAAGACCTATGAAAAACAAGGTTGTTTTGCCTTTTGTCAACATAGATCATATGTCAGTCGTTCAAAAGTTAAGAAAAGGATGCACAAGATGCGCAAAGGATAATATAGAAAAGAGAACAACCACTGTCTATTCTACTTGTGGAGTTGGTCTTTGGATTAAAGCCCTGTAATAAGTAGCATAATGTTATATCTCAATAAATTTAGAAAGTAAAAATTACATGTTCATTTCAGTTGCATATAAAGGGCCCCAATTCTCCCAAGAAGTTTAAAATAGTCCTTCCTGCAGGAAAAATAATAGGAACTAATTTTTGGGATTGTCAAGAAATTTTAATGATTTGTTATCTAAATAAGGGTAGTACGGTAACAGATTTTATTAAAGCGAAAAGTCGCAAGGTGTCCTGCTGCTTCACGACAATGCGCTGGTCCACACGTCAAAACTTTCACAAGCTGCCGTTGCTAAATGTGACTTTATAGAGATTGACTATCCACCTTACAGTCCAGAACTAGCTCTCAGGGACTATTTTTTGGTTCCAAATCCCGAAAAGACACTGATGGGAACAAAATTTATGGACGATGATGAACTTATGTTACTACTGTTGAAAGTTATTTTGCAGACACTAAAGGCACCTTTTTTTAATGGATTAGAAAAGTAATTAAAAAAAGTAATGGACCTATATTGAAAAATAAATTTTTAATGTTGTTCTAATGTTATTTTGGGAGGCGAGATCTTAAAATAGCAATAATTTAATTATATTCCACGCAATATTCTTGACATACAATCTCGTACAATTTTACGAAAACTTCAACAGGCATTCTCTTGATTGGCCAGCGAAACTAGAGAAGTCTGAAGTACCCTCTTCAAACAATGTCGTCTGGTCGATTGTATTCAACCAATTTAAAAATACTCGAGTTTTAATAAATGTGGGTATATTATTCTTAACAACGCGGTTGAACTTGGAACGGTGGATGTGTTTCGCCCCCATTTACAATGGAAACAGTCTACCCTCGTTATATGAAGTATGTGAGATGCGCTTCTACTTAGTAGCTAAGTATACAGGTATGGAACAAAATAAATCACCAGTTAGAAAAACGATTCTCAGGGTATACACGAATTAAATTTATATCTTTACTTCCATGTTAATCTGAAGAATTGTACAAGCATTATGTTCCTATACTATTGGTGAAAAGCCGTGTTTTCCTTGGTTTTCCCGACGTAATTAAATCTAATTAATGAAATAAAATTTTCATAATACAATAAACCTGATATTTCACTCCATCCGAAAAACCGAGAAATTTGATATTGTCATCTAAGGGAAGTAGTGCACCCAGTTTGATGATCTAAACTTGGATTACGCTAGCTTCGTTCTCGCTTAATTTTAGAATATTCAAAACAATTAACCATCCGTTATATAAACACTGTGGCTGCGATAAAAGAACCAGCCTGGAGCATCTTCTGGGCTGCTGCATGTCCAGCAACGAAACAACATGCAGCAGCTCAGAAGAAACTTCATGCAACTGAGAGTCGGAATTCTTATCCTATTACGACGCGATTTCAACCCGAAACCCCAAATTCTATAAAAGAAAACATCGACGCGGAAGTCTACAACAACATATACTGTAGCAGGTCATTGACATAAATTAAAAAGATGCTGACGCTAAGACGCATACTTGAGGAATGCCACATTTCATCTGGATAGCTTGAGAATTTCTGACGGAATATTCTTCCATAAGCAAGTGTAATTTACGTCCATAATTCATTCAGAATAAAATCATTACGCTTGCGTATAGCAATTTTGCATATTTGCTTAAGTATGACGTAACCATAATTCATTAAATAATAATTGTGTTCATTCAAAATGTATCAGTTAATAATCAAATTAGCACGTTCTGCGGCTCTTAATTGCGGCAAACTACACTGCTCTTCTAATTTTATCCGGTTTATACACGACCATTGATTTTGCCGGAAGCGTTTTCAACTAAACATGTTGTCTCTATGACACGCCGTAGTTGTTAATACGTTAAACTGGCAACGTAACCAGAACGTTCATCGCAAATTAAATTGCTTTACATTAAAAAAAACAATTTTAAGCTTTAGGCTAACAATGACATTGGCACGATAATTAAACATTCCGCTGATGTGAATTTAATTGAATTTCTTATTTTCAATTATATTTGGAACGTTCGTAGATGTTTAATTTGGAAACATTCAACGAAACTTGCTAAATGTTTTGAATGGACGTTTAGAGCGTTAGAAGAGCCACATTTTTTACCTAATTTAAAATCAGAATTATTCAACAGTTGTAGATGAAAAGAACACCCACAATAGCTATTTACTTTTTAAGGTAAATAACCACAATGAAACTCGTAAAAACCTGCTAGAATGGTGGACTCCATAATCAAAAATAAATTCAACTGTTACCGACAGGCGTTTGCATTCAATGAACCCACATAAAACGAATCTGCTAAATCACAATTTGTAGATTGTATTATAAAAGTCACCTTTTACTGTCTACTGCACACATGATGTTCAACAGTTCTGCGGTTCATGTTTAAACCTCAAGCGCGAATTGTTTTCGTTTGATATTCGAATATATTGAATGTATTAAAGTAGCGTATTTCTCGTTTATTTATCTTGGAAAATCAAGCGCTAGCGATAAGTGGTGCATGAGAAAAGAGTAACACGTTACTAGTTAGGCAGATAAAAATCATTACATTATTTTCCGTTGCTTATACAATTTAACATTTTGTTCTTCTGTTGATATTTTAAGCATGAATTAAAAAATTTAAATCATTCAAGCTAACTAAACAATAATTTTTATAACTATCAAAATAATACTGAGCACAATTGAGCAATTTCTCAAAGAAGCACTAATGGATTTTTGACAACGATCCGCGTTATCTGACACTGACGCTCTTCAATGTTACCCAGAATTATGAGGAACTTTATACTTATTCTCGTCATTACACAAACTTTTAAATTTCTTTGAAATCCTATTAACAGTTGATTGGCAGATATGTTTGTTAGGATGGTTTATAATTCTTGCCAACAATCAAAACAACAGGTATGTATACTTTTGAGGTCGTCAATAACACTCTAGATTTCCTGGTGGGAACCCTAAATCAAAGTGTTGGTACAGGTACATACGTTGATAAGACCTTTGTCATCTAGCCTCATGGACACGAATCTTTAAAGGGTTTCGTTGAGGGTTGCTTTCCTAGTTCTTCTCGTTTACCGGCATCCTGACGGTGCGCCAGGACATTCCGTTTACCGAAAACTGACGCACACGGATATAACGTGGTGTTATCAATTCTTTTATCCAAAGGATCATTTCCAAATCTGAACCTAATTCGCCCCATCGAGAATTGAACTACAGCGCTGAGACTCTAGGAAAGATATCCAAACTAGCGTTAACCGCTACACTAACTTTTCTCCACAACAACCCCCCTCATTTAATGGTAGTTTCCGTTAGTAAGCTTATCTATCCTACATTCAAGGTGTTGCCCAAGATTCTCTCCGGGAACAGCATATAAACTATCTTCAAGCCCATTTTCAAACTCTCGAACTGCTTTTCCAAGACCGCAATCATTTGGAAGGAAGCCCCTGACGTCTACCAGATTCTATATACATCTAGTAGTATGTACAAAACGATCAGTCAGCACTTGCGTAACTTATACGCGGTAGTTGCGTGTAGCCGGGTGAGCATAGACTGAAAACGTCACCAACTCTAAATTTCGAAATTTCAAGATAATTTCACCCACGAAGAGTGAATATTAGCAGAAAAATAGAATTGCGAATAAAAACTTGTATATGCTCTACATGTTCCCAAAGATCCATAAATTTTTGAATTTTTTTAGGATTCGAGATCGTCCCTTGTTAGTATATTTGATAGGGGCTAATAGGTTTTTAGACAATCACAAATTACTCCCACTAGAAGTACTTTGGCCCATTTTCCTCAGCTTTGTCAATCGTACGGTGAAGTCCAGGAATTCCCGAAACAGTTGTTCCGAATCAAATAACTTGTGTTGTACGGAGTGTACGCATACTTTACTGTTTGCCGTGCTAACCCACAGCCCACAGCTTGATATAATTAAGCTTGTAGCTAACACCATAACGCAGTTGTAAAAATTAATATTTACATTCGGCTTAACGATCGAAAATGGTCAAATAATGTATTAAATGTTTATTTTTGTTAGAATTGAAATTGGAAAATACATTTCTTTCTGTACAATGTTAATGATAATTCAATTAAAACCGACAGTATGCTTTTTGTTAAATATTTAAGTAGTGCTCATTCAATGTAGTAATTGTTACTCAATAATAAATGTCTAAAGCTCCCAAGAATTCAACGTTAAACATCCGGTGACATTTTAACTAAGTAAATATTTTATTAATCTTTCAGTAAAATGGCGCATTCGCTGCATAAATAACATTTAAACCCTACAATTTTCCATTTCGCTATTTTTATTATATTTGATTTTACATATATTTTGCAACGTTTATTTTAGACAATATTTTATATTTAGTATATATGACCTAATAGGCAAATAACAATAACATTTTCAGTAACCATGTTTGTCGACCCGCATGAGCAACTGAACTTTTGTAGACAACCTTGATATTTGGTTCTGTTTTACAGTATTGCCGACACAATTGTTATGTAGCTCAAGCATTTAAAATGCAAATAATTTTATAGATGTGCAATTATTTCTTTATTACAAAAAATATTCGCATTAATTGTGCATTTAATTTTTAAATTCAGTAAATGGTTGTGAAATAGATGTAAAACATTATTATAAATCATAAATTTATCAAATTTATCAAAAAATTATTTACTTGTTATAATTTTTAATTATTGTAGCACATAGAAGAAACTATCTGTTTTTTCTTTCGTTTGTTCCTTCACATTACTTCATCATTCGCTTAACGTCGTTAACAAAATATATTTCACGTCATACTATGGCTTGTAGAACAAATGAGCCGAGTATCGCTTTGAAGAGAATGTCCTTAAACATCTGTAGAACTTTTTTTTAGAGATTTTAACAAATTATAATAATACAGAAACAAATCTGATGGCACGCTTATTAAAATTAATAAGCAAAACAACTATTAATAGCGGCATTCCTGTGTTGGACGGACTAACAGCGAGTAGTTTTGATCTAAAGATATTTATTTTAAGTGTCATTCCCAAATTCTCAGAAATGTACATGTTAGTAGACTGTAGTAGATAATAGCGTAATAAATATTGTCGACTTTAATTGAGTGAAATAAAACAGAGACACGTATTCATTTCAGATGTTTGTCAAATATGGATCATTCCAGTAACGATCAAACATGTATGAAGAAGCCTCCGGTCATGTTTTTTTGTTAGTAATTTGCCTGTACTGCTTACATTGTAGTGCTTTCTTTCATTATTGGTCGTTTATGTTAACACTCGATTACTGTCCTTGTATCTATGAGATACACAGAGACTTTTTTGCTGATTCCAAGCAAGCATGTGGGAAGAGGAAATGCTCTACCCAGCTATCTTCCAACCTATAGAGGACTGAGTTACAGCCTAATGTGAATCTTTACGAAGCAAAAGTTATCAGCCTCGTAACGTAAGTTTTCTAACAATAATCGAGTCTTAACAGATCACCAACTTCATTATGACATCAGAATTATATTGCCAAAATCCTATTGTAAATTCATGAGTCCTTAAAGTCCTTAAAAAAATAATTTTGCAGTCAACGTTAGGTGCAATTCCCTGTTTAGTCAGTGAAGAGATTTTATTGGTGGGTAGCAAAATGAATCTATAAAGTACTTGCCATTCTGTAAAAATAAGAAACAATTAACAAATACAGCAATAAATAATAAAACAAAAGATATAAACCCTAGATACCAAGATGGTGTCTTCGTTAGACTGTAAATAAGATACTCCTACACTACTTCGGTATTTCTTGATTTACTTTAACTTTAACATTAAATATTCAGACTGAGATCTTGTGTAGCATCGTATAATTATAAAACCCTGAAAAGTCTACAATAAACATGCAAATTAAACCAACTTAGTTTAGGGTCTCGTTAATGTTACCATCATTTGAAATTAATTCTTTATAAAAAAACTTTACATAAACATACAAAACAGTACGTCTTAATTTCTTTTAATAACATCGAATATTCTTCCCGGAATTAATACGGGAAGCGTGTAATATCAGCAGAATCGTAAACGCTAAACTCCTGAGATTAACCAGTATACGAGACACGACTTTTCTAGCGTTTATGCTGATAAAAGTAATTTCTCTGGAAAAAAATGTACGGCGAAGGTCGCTGTGATAGTAAATGATTATAATAAGGAAGGAGAAGACGGCTAAGAAGAAAAGTCGGTACAGGTTCTAGATGGAGGTGTCTAGAGAGGCAGGGTTCAAACAGGGGCTGCAGTAGCACACAGCGGCGGCAGACAAGGGCAGGGAATGTCAGTGGCCGTGATGGTATGCGGCTGCGCAGTAAGGGGATAAACGCCAAGGCCAGGGTTCTACCTGCCGAGAAGTTTCTCGCACCATATTTCTCCGTATACTTATTTTACATTAGCTTTCCGATGGCTCTTTGTTTCTCCTCTACGGATCTGTTCTTTATTTTGATTCTTACATATTTAATCGTTGAGCCTTTTATTGTTAAAGTTTAAGTGGAATACCTAGTCGACGCAGTCACATTTAAGAGTAGCGATAGCGAAAAATATTCACCTCTGCTTAATCCAATTAAGCAACCATCAAAGAAGTAAACGTATAAATGCTGAAGTTACTAGAAGAAATCGTTAGAATAATTACAAAGATAGTAGCTTCGAAGTAGTTTTCTTGCGACCGCTACCGCATTGGAGCTAAAAAAACTTGCTCAATTTATCTTTTCCATAAAACTACTAATTTTAAAATGGTTGATTTAATTGCATGTAATACAAACATAACTTTTAGCACAACTTGCAACAAATTGCAAAATTTTGCAATCCTATCAATATGATAGGATGCCATATTTGCACAATTCCTTAGCAATGTTTTTAGAAGGAATACTTGGAATTAAATTTTTTGGAATCAAATAATATATCCGACAATTTCGAATAACGTTTTCCAAACGATTACCCGAAATAAGTTGCTAACTCGGGAAAAAATTATTGTGCCGAATGTACAATGCAGCAAGTTATTTTTCAGCTTCACCAGATTTAATTACGCAACTTGTAATAAACAAACTTGGCCGCAATGTAAAGGATCCCATGCAAATGTTTCTGCCTGGGAGCGAATCTCTTGTTACACTCCTAGAATTACGTTAGACAAATCTCTCATTTTCAATTTGCTGGCAAATATAACTTCTGAGAGAATTCTCTTGGATTCTGCAATGTTCGGTATTCTTACTACGTAATATCGGGAAACAGGAGATTAACCGATGAAAGTGATTTCTGAAATGCGGTCTTTAATTTTTGTAACGTTTCATCTTAATCCTTTTGATTGTCCCATGCAATTTAAAGAATCGAAAAATTTTTAAAAATTAGAAAGGATTATTACCGAAAGCGTTGTAAGCTTTTGCGAACATTATCCAAAATAGTTACCCAACTTAAATTTATAAAAATGTATCGTTCAGAATTTTTTTTAGTTCCTCTTTTATCGAGACTGTTTATCTTAACTCGTTGATTGTATGTATTTCGAACCACTGCGGGTAATCCGTTATCACGGCTTCAGACAATTCGTTTTAAACGTTTTCCTTGGAAAATTAATATAAAAATGACTAAAATTGTAATTCAAAGGCGAAGCAGTAAAATTATAAATAATAAATTTGAACAAGTGAAGAAGTTTGGATATATGTTGCCAATTGTTAAATGTGGGTTCTGGGTTAGCATCGTTTTTGTATTTAGTTTAATATTAGTTACTTTTCATCCGTTTTCTTACTTCCTTTCGGCATTCTACAAGTGAAAATGGTTCATTTTAGAGCACGGAAAGTCTTCAGTAAGTTAATTTGAATAAAGGCAATGCATCGAAAGGGTTGATGTCTTTACTGTTATTGCAGAAAATGCCTGGAAAGCGGTTGAATTCTAATGTGCTTAATGTTCTGGCATACTTTTAGATGGAAAAAGGAAACGGGGGCCCTTAATTTCCTTTGAATGCTGTTTTACGAGCTTAAGATTGTAATGCACTCGCTACTATATTTACAAAGTGTGAATTGCAGCAGAAAATAAGCGAAGCACTTGGCATGAGTCGACAAACTATTTGTGTTATCAAATAGAGAAAATTTGCAAATTTCTGTTCTGTCATCTTTGGAACTCGTACTCGAACCGAAAACAGATCTACGAGAGACGACAAAAATTGAAATGCGAAATGCTATTTTACAACATGTATCAACAAACTAACAAGAATTATATGATTTTGTTATAAAAATATTGTTTTGTTACTTTGCAAACTTCATCCTTCAGGATGAAGTTAAAACCAAAGCCACTGTGGAATTGTGTAAACAATATTTGGGTACGTTGTTAAGGGAAGTAATATTCTTAGATGAGACATGGATTTATTCTAAGGGTAATATGTCTTGACAAGATGATACCGTTAAAAATGTTTGTAAACGCAAGTGGCGAACGTTCTATAATTGTTTGTGCATAATTTTTTTAGTGGTGCAAGCACTAACTAACATGTGCCTATAATTCTAAAGCTTTATTACAATTACATTATTTTTCATTTTTTCTTAGAATACTCCCGATCCATCGATGCCATGTGCTATTGCTTGAAGTAAATAATAAATTCTCAATCGCTATGTATATATTGTGCGTAGACACTTTGTAGCCACATTCTTGTACATCTTTTGGCAAACTAAGTTTGGGAGGTATATCGTAACGTGAAGTAGATACTTTGTTTTTGTTGGTTTAGTGCTACATTAACGTAAGCAACCAAGTATTTACGATGCATACGTAGCTGGAGCTGACATTTTAGTGAGTTTTCAACCCGAATTTTAAATCCGGCAGATGTAGTTTTATAGCAAATGTTTTAGTAACAAGCTAACATTGTATGTACGTTTAATTTGTTTTATTTACATGCATTGCACATATGTACATGTCTGCAAATTAACATCTTCTTGATGATTTACACCCCTGATTATTATCATTAATGTACGTTTGATGTGTATAAAATTTGGTACGGATTGTTCGTCAAATATCGAATTTAATTAATAGCATCAAATTTCATTCTAAATTCATTTGGTTTTGGAAAAGCGCTTGATTTAGAAAAGTGTACAGGTAAGTAAACGTTTCGCATTATTTGTTTCAACATAAGAAAGTTATATACAAGAATTTACTCTCAAAGAGATATCAAATTCAACCTGTTGACGTAACACACTAATTTATAAAAACAGTTCGCTTAGAAAACGTCGAAATATGAGGAAATTGTAGCTCTTTGTGTTAAACGGGCTGTATGCAACAAATATATTCTGCATGAATGCTTTTTAAGAAACGTGTTTATGCAATTACACGTTGTAAACGTTAGTTTCTGTCAAGAATGACGTATGAAATTGTGTAACATACGGTGCAATATGTATTCAGCTCTTTTGATCACGTTTTACATCATACTGTCACAGGAATGCTTGACACTGCGTTAAGCTGAAAGGAATTTCTCTTATGATTAGAAAAGCAAATACTTCTTTTGGTTAAAGTTATCGTTTTAATTCTTGTTGTAAAGATATTTCGCAAAAGATTAATTAAAATATTTGTTCTGAATAGCACGTGTACTCCTGCTACAAACTGTTAAGTTTATCTTAACTGAACATACGTCGTTACAATTTGCTTAATAAAGATAATTTAGGCCCAGATATATACACATATATCTACTACAATTAAAGCCAACGCCTTTGAAGCATGCGAGCATCAAACTGTACTTATTTATCATCACAGACCCTTCACAAAGAAACCGCAACATGTAAACATTTGTTTGCTTAGCAGTGGTATTCGCGCCAATTTACACAAGACTGTATTGACAAACTTTACCGCTCAAGTTTGTGATGTAGATAAATTGGAAACAAATATACAGAACGCGCGTAGCAATATTGGTTTATAATTTCAATTATGTTAATGGTTCCGTTTTGCATGCGTAGATATTAGTGAAGTTTATTCAGGAAACCCCTAAATTTTGATTGGTAGAGAGAGATGGATGTTTCCATTGCACATTGCTTTCCATCTCACGTGTATGAAGTGTAATATATCATTAAATAAAGAGAATTTGCCGTAAATTGGGAGCTTTATATGTACCAAACTAAATCGACAGAAATGTTACGGCAAACAAATTTAAAATCACATTTAATTCGCGATATCTTGTTTGTTTATAATTTTCGACTAATCCCAAAAGTTAAATACACTATCCATACGTGTACATCGATTACAGAGGACCGCAGTTGGTAAATTATAATATATTAGGCCCTAGTTTTAGTAAAGTAAATACATATTAATTCTGCAATGAATAATTGATGCGTTGTTAGTTCCTGATGAGATAACAGGCAAGTTATGATCTGGAACAAACTTTTTTTCTCCCTAGAGCAATTGTGAAATTTTTTTTTTCGGTATACCTGCAGAATATTGCATTTTTCTAAACCTCTTAACATTAAATGTTTCTTATAGCTATTAACTTTAATACAGTTTTTGAAAAGAGGACAGCCATTCTATAAATTTTTATCCAGACCTGTATTGAAAAGACAGAATGTAAAGGAACACCTGGATTTTTTACGAAACAAATCAGAACCTATAGTCAAATTTTTCCATAAATTTAATCATGTTCAACATACTCGTATACATAAATAATATACAAAAAAATGGAAGAGCAATTGTTCAATATTTATTAGCCCAACATTTCAATAGGTGTTGCCTTAATCTCTTTCCGAATATTATATTTTACTTGCACCAAAGTTTGCGATCGATTAGAAACCACTGTTGGCTTTAAATACCCGCAAAGGCGAGCCGAGAGATCCGATGACCATGCCGGCCACTTGAGAGAAAGAACGGCTCAAAACTTCCAAAGGCGCACCACACAGTAATTTTTTCGCCTCGAAGCAGCAATTCGTAAAATTTTTCATCGCTCAGTAACAAGGTTTCGGTTTGTTAACATAACCGGAGCCTTTTTAATCTTCTTTAATTTAATAAACAGTGAAATATAAAATACAATTGTTACAGAAATGGACTCATTTCAAACAATAGCTCTTTAACCAGCAGACACGTAAAAAAATCACTTTGAAATTTAAATTTTCATCAAATCGAGAAAGATAATTCAGCAATTACAGCTTTGATTTGCTTTGAAAGGCCATATGAAACGCAAAAGAGTGCCACTCATACTCATATTTTACAATTTTACAATTCTATTTGCCGGCAACCAAACCTTTGTAAACCTCACAACGCTGAGCAAAGATGGGTCTCTTATATTGAAATGAATTGTTCTGGGAAGCGCGGTTTTGATATTGTTATTGATTTGTGCCTCTCTCGAGAACAGAAATCTTTGTCGGTATATTCATAACGACGTGATCTATATTCACATAAAATTCAAACAGACATATTGTTAAACGACGAAATATGTTCGCAGCAATGAAATTTACGCAGTCGGTCCGCCGAATTTAATAATTTATTGCGTTTTTTTTATTAATTTTCAGTTGCGCGAACTAAATACAATTCTAAATTTCGTAAGTTTTTGATGAGCGTTGAGTTATCAATTATTTACGTTCCTCCATTGTTACTTTTGTTAATAGATTGAAAATAATAGCTTTATAAATTTCTATCTAACATTGTTATTAAAGCTTAGTCCAGGATGTTTATTGGAAGTTTCTTGAAACTATTTTCTACAGTTCTCGTTAAACAACTATCTATAC
The DNA here is from genome assembly GCA_902654985.2 of Oryctes borbonicus. Lineage (NCBI taxonomy): Eukaryota > Metazoa > Arthropoda > Insecta > Coleoptera > Scarabaeidae > Oryctes > Oryctes borbonicus. Next base: position 5,591,980 of record LR736866.1, read on the forward strand.
CATTAGATAGTTTCATCGTAAATATTATTAGTTGTATTGTCTATTAGTTTATGCATACAATTTAAAATATTCAAAGAGAAAATATAATGGTTATACGGAAAATACAACCATTACGCAAGTTACAACAATGTTCGTTTTTTCATTTGTGATTTTCCATTCTATATAGCAGCTTCATTTGCAAAATTTTTAATATGTTGGTTTTTCTATATATTATTGTGATATTGCTTATCTAGGTTGGAAAGTGTTCCAAGTTGACTATAGTTCTTTTTAATTGCGAGGCGGAGCAGTGTCGCTAACTTCTTCCTTCCAATTTCCCCCAGATTGGATTTTTATCCTCGTCTTACACATTTAGTAAGACAGGTTTTAAGAGAGCCACGAAATTGAAAATATTTTTGATATTAGAATCTTTATGGATAAGGTCCACAAAAATTTCAAAAATAAATATTTTAATTAGTTTCAGAGATAAATATAGCGTCATCGTAAATGATATAAGTATCGTGGTCGTTTCTCGGAGCTACCTCTAGACACACTATATATTGTTATTTCTGCTACTGACATTTATGCACCTCTTTTTATTTAATTATCTTTTCAGCCAGATATACCGCTGCATATTGCAATACGTTAATAAATTTATACTTTCGACAGAGATAAAAAAGGTAATACCTTAAGCACACAGAACATATTTTCTATAATAAAAAAAATAAATAAGAAAATAAAAATTCACAGGATGTGAACACAAATATGGCGATTACTAACTTTCCACTGCTTCATATACCTCTACATACTATTTCTTTCCTCTGTACTTTCTTTCGAAGGAGGCAATATAATCTTCGGTATCTAACTCTGCACATTAATCGTAGACCAAATGACATATCTGTCTCAATGATTTAAATATTTACGTAGCACGCACTGGTGAAAGTGGTGAAAAACAATACTAATGATATTCCAATAACATAATCTACATGCCAAGTATTTTATCTCAACGGAAGTATGCACCGAATGTATAGTGTACGGCAATAAGATTCTTTCGTAAGTGGTGACACTGTACGTGAAGAAATAGCCTTGGCGAAGCTTTCTAAACTAAATTGATGTATAGACAAGTATGACATCAACATCTTTATATTTCTATTATTTTTTGTGCTTTTTTTTGCCTATTTCTTTTAGTGATGGAAATCACTAATCTGCTCTATATTTAGTAAATGATTAACGAGAATAAATTTATAAACATTTCAAACATAAAAAAACAAAAAATATGCTCTTAAGAATGTAACAAGTTTCAAAGCTTATATAACCCATGGAGCCGTCACCACATGTAAAGAAATCACGACATCCAATGTGATTTCTATCATTCTATTTTTATCTATTTCTAGTCTAAGTCTAAGTCCGTATAAGAGGATTAAATTATTTGTTTCGAAGCCATTAACACAAACACTACTATGAACAATACGTGAAATTTTAATTAGATTCTTAGGACACCCAACACATATACACATTGCGGGGGTATTCATGGACTTATCAAATAACCTTCGTAACTATGGCGTAAGAGGCACCTTTTAGCGTTTAAGTGAATCTTTACTTGAAAGATAGAAGGCAGTATCTGGTGGCTGTGGATGAGAGTAAAAATAGATTTCAGATAAATTTTCGGGACACTATTGTTTCTTGTCTGTATAAATGCGCTCCTCAAGATGCTAATATGCTACAATCGAGTTATGAAGAGGAACGGTTTGCATTAAACAGTCTTATATTGAACATAATCAAATAATCACAGTAAAACTTAAATATTAATAAAGATATGATCATTCATGTTGGTTAGTCAAGATTTGAAATTAAAAATTGAAAACCTCGCTTCAATGATTTGATTGGGAAGATTAGTCCATTTAAGTATGCTCTTGCAACAATTTCGACTTTGGTTAACTCTCAAGCGGCTGTTTGTGCTTACAAGGTTATTGTGGACACACGGCTTAGTCTTCTGAGGAAATAGTGGACCTAACCAAAAGAGCAGATTCTTGTACAGCAATGTCTGTGGAAAGTAGTCTTTCCGGCCTATACATCCTAGAATGGGATTTGTTTTAAAATATAAACATATCGCACCATTAAACTGCACCATCTAGGGTACAAAGAAACATTAGAATCAAAGACTTTAAAACATTTAAAAAATAAGGCTTTTCATTTCATTTTTGCTCAGCATTCCTTCAGAAGTACAAATGACTACGTCCTCGAAGATGAATATAAATTCTTGAAGAACAGAGATAACTACCGCAAGGACTTGAATAAAAGATTTTCAGTAACCGCTCCATATATAGGTTTATCATGAAGAGAAATGTTATAACAAATACATAAATACTTGGCATAAAGAAAGACATTGGTTGGTTATGTTTAGTCACTTCAAACACTTTGGAAAAGCTTGACAATGGGCTAATTGTTCTATAATTAGCATAAATATTCGAATCAACTTTCTGATATAGTGGCTGTACGGTAGCAATCTTACATTGACCCTGGAAATTTTCCTTGTGACAATATAAGGTTAGTAATATGTAACAAAGGTTAATATTCCTTGTTAAAGAACGAATTTGTTTATTAAAAAAATTTTGTCTGTCAATTTATTCAAATATAACTTTTTAGTTGCTCTACGATGAGTTTTCCATCTTAAATCCACTCTCATTAAATCATTATATAAGTCAATCAGATTTTTTAATTGCAGAAGCTCTTTCAGACAGAGGAAGTTTGCTTAACTTTATCGAATTTCGAAATCACATTTACTGGAATGATTGATTATTATTTGTGACAAACACATTTCCAAATCCGGTTATTGAAACAGTTTCATTAAGGTATATACCGAGCTTTTTACCTTATTTCCACTTCATCAATATTTAATCCCGTATACTTTAAGCTCAAGCGATCGAGCGGGCACTCCCAAATTCTCCGCACTCGTTACATAAAACCAACATAAGTACTTTTCGATAAACATTCAATAAAGGATCCTTTCGGCAAAAGCTTTCCGGCACAATAGTCGTACATTATTTCAGAATATTTACGCAAGCTTCTTTAGGGACTGTTAGGAGTGTCTCGCTTGTGTCGTCGATGTCGGTGGGCGGACCACCTCAATGACCTCGGTTTTCGTCTGGAACTTCTTCCGTTCGTATTCCTCGCATTAAATGAGAATGCTTTATTTTATATAATATAAATAGGGGAGACATTTCAGATTTAAATTCATTTTTATTAAGTTTGCGTTGCCACGTTTAATTCAAAGATTCCGGGAAAATGAAGAGACAATACTTAAAGTGGTTTTCTAGAAATTAAACATAATGTTAAGCTGACATTTCGGTTGTTTACAGTTTACGCGCTGGTTGTTGGTAATGCGATGATTAGCAGCCTTATAGTTCCGACAGAATATTTATTGACTTAGTCAGCATTGCCTAGAAGCAACACTATTGTTGAGTAATTTCCAGAATCTTTGCCTAACAATACAATTTTACCATTTTTTAAAAAGTACGTAAATTGAATGCAATTTACAAAATCATATCCGTTGAAATTCAAGCTTCCGGAAGCTGATACGTCGTAGGTAACCCGTTTGTCAATTTCAAACTTCTCTGAGCAACCCTTCCCTCGACTTAGTTAGTATTACGAACTTCGTCGTGTAAGTTTTTAATTAGTTGTTAGGCTTTGAAATTGAGTGCGCATTTTTTTTGAAGGGTTGCTGTTTTCGAGAGACAACGGCAAAACCTTGCCTATTTCCGTAGAACTATATAATTTTCCTTTGCATTTTTACGACAATTAAATCACTCCGAGATAATACCGCATGCAATGCTTTATATATCCTTCAGGTAGTTACCTATTATACTATTTTATGCTTTTTGAAGCGTATAATTATATCTCGTATGTCGGCTTCTATAATTTATTTCAAGCGATGAAGGAATATACAGCGTGTTCAAATTCAATGTAATAATGCTTCTATAAAGTTCTTTGGCGACATTCTAAAATTATTTTTTGTCAGCTTTGATGTACGACTTCATTTTTAAAAATAGAATGGCAAATTATTTTTGTATAAAAAATCATTCCACAACTCTACAGTAACGTGAGAAGGTCATTTTAACTGAAATTGAAAGAACAACAATTCTAGTTCGATAAAGAACGCAACAACCCTTTCGATGAAGAATAACCAAGCAATTACGCAATCTGTTGCGAGTAAAACTTTGGAGCGTTTTAGAGATTCCTAAGGTCTTAAGCCTCATGTACAAAAATAATCACGATCACCTACACCTGCTTGGTTTGGTGACCTAAAACAACTTATGTAGACTATGTAACAGCAGCTTCAACAAATTCAGAGACCTGCATGCCTCAATATCACAGGTGAATCTTAGATGGCATTAGAGAATCCTGGGCATTTGGCGAGCTTCGACGCGAGAGAGGTACCCTGACATAGTAGATGAATGGTTTGAGTATAGAAAATGTTGGAGCAGGTGCAGGCTATTTTGTGTCTAACTACCATCTAAAATGTCTACAAACTCCACACTAACATATCTCAAGCAGACATTTCTGCTTTAAACCTGTGTGGCAAGAATCTTAAATATATTCAGCATCGTCGGGCACTTATACACACACACACGATCTAGTCTAATATATGAGTGTCCTAAGCCACCAAGAGATAGAAGGAAATGAAAAGGCAGATAAGCTGGCCAAAGAAGCAGCGAACATGCCTTTTTTTGAGGTTGATGAAGTAATAGACAATAATCTAAATCCCGATGTCTGGTTCCAGCAAGATGGGATTCACCCTCATTATCAACTCAATGTTGGAAATTATTTAAATGAAAACTTTCCAGATTGTTGGATAGCAAGAAGGAGAATCACCTCATCTTACTCTACGTAATTTTCTGTCATGGAACCATTTAAAGAACAGAGTTTATCGCAACAATCCCGAAAACATGCAGATTTGAAACAAAGGATTAGAGAAGAAATCGTATTGTTACCTCGAAATTTTATTAAAAAGAAATTAAATCATGGCATCATACGCTAAAACTGACAAACCACATGACCTAAAAAGTTTTACATAAAACATAGCGGCGGCTGTAGAAGCACTATTCCATATAATTTGAACACACTGTACAAATGAGTAATAAAACACAAATGGCACCTAAAGAAAATTATTAAATATTTACTTCCTAATTATCAAAAGAATTTTAATGTCAAGCTTACATCGCATTAAAATCTAATAACAACTTCCAACTGATTGGCATAATTATGGGTGTAAAATCGGCGTTAATTACGCTCACACCTACGTTATTCTTCCTTATTTACGTTTTTTGCTTTTCAAATAAATGTATTTTTATTAAATGCACCGTTAGAAGTACTACGAGTAAGGAGATATTAAACCTTTGACGAGGTCGGTGTCTGTTGTTTATTAAATATTAAATAAATTGATTAAAATCCGCATAAGGAAACCCACGTCTGCTTTTTTCGTAATTATTTATTCTTAATATTAATAAAATATAATTAATCCAATAACTTGTTGACGGATACAATAGTACAAGTAAAAATATTAATCAGATTGACAAGATATTATAATCGGGATAAATATCAACATATACGCATTAACTGCTTAACTTTTAAGATACAAATTTAATATTAACAAAGCGCTTACGTTTAAGTACTCGAAGTAAATTAAATTATAAACGCTGGTTAAGCTAATTTAAATCGATTAAATTATGTAAAACGTATTACACTAATAATAGTGCGTTTAAGTTATACGACCGTGACACCGATCTACCCATATCGCTCTTTTACGATAAGATAATGAAATTATTAGGTGATACAAGCAATTCCATATTTGTATCCCCAAAATATTTTGTCGTTACGTAGTATGAACCGTAGAATCTGGTAACCTGACTTAATTCCCAATATTAAACACCAACTTTTTGTTACTGACGCGCGGTTGATTAATTAGAACCGTGTTTGTTCAGTGTCAGCCTAATTACGAAGAATTATAGTGCTCAGTGTTTAACCTCCACTACCAAAACAAACAGGGTACCTCCGTAGAACACATCAGAAAATGCCTAGAAACAACCAAAAAAAAAAAGTAATGCTAAGATAGCTTAGCTTCCTCATGGTATTGATGGAATAATTCACACAGGGCGGCACATTAATTATAGTATATTGTTATTATCAATGCTGGTTCGGTGGATATTTTCTTTCCACTGCGAACGTAAAGACCGACGACACATATATTTGCACGTACATACGCATACAATTGCCAAACGGATATACGAAGTTATTCAACTTTAACGAATAACCGCAAATTAATGAGTTGGACTGCCAGACAATAAATTAATTGTAAGGACGTTATTGACTTTAATTTCCTTTCTGTATACTGTTAGCAGGTTTATGTCGGATACACCAACGTATTTATAGGTCCATACGTTCAGGTTTCGTGATTCAATGTGCATTCAGGAAACATAATGTGTATCGGGTATGTATACTGTGTTCGAATATTCAAATAATTTTTGAAATAATTCAATAATACCTGTTTAATATTCAAGATCATTCATGACAATGAATTAGTAGACCTATCTCTGAAAGTAATCAAAAAATCTTTTTGAATTTTAGTGGACGATATTGCCCCCAATTTGATTTTCGCCTCTGGCATGGTTCACATGCTTGAGTTACCGTAATCAACTTGTTTCCCGCTCGCTTAGATTTGTCTCTGGCGCGGTTTACACCTTGAGTTACCTAACCCCCTCCTGAAGAAGCCCCATATGATTGTGGTTCGAACGGTTCGAACCCGGAACACGGTTACTTTTAATTGACTCTGGCCGTGGAAGCTTACGTTTTTATTTCAATTAACGCATAACTTCACATTGGTTAACTATAAAACTCCTTTCACCAATAACATTTTATGCACCTTTGCAAAACTTGGCATTTTATAAAGTACCTCACTACAAACAGAACACATCAGAAAATGCCTAGAAACAATAACCAAAAAATATAATGCTAAGATAGCTTAGCTTCCTCGTGGTATTGGTGGAATGTTACTGTGAGGCAACAGCGATAGAAGGTAGAGATAAAAAATTACTCTCGAAACCACGCTGATGACGCCGGATAGGCAGAAACATGTCCGTGTGTTAGTGTAATTTTTTTCTCTCCTTTTGTTGCGTTTGCCGTGAATTATTCCATTAATACCATGAGGAAGCTAAGTTATCTTAGCATTATATTTTTTTACCTCACCTACATTCGTTTTGAAACGCGAATACTTACTTAAAAGATATAAAGTTAAAATTGTACAGTATTCACTCAGAAAATAATTTACGTCACCTACCAAAATATCTTCGGCTAACGGAAAATTGAAGGTGTCACGTCAGTTATATATTCATAAAAAAATGTACATGCGTTCTCCTACAAATAAAAACTGAACTAACGAATTTCACACGAAACATGAACTCCACTTCTAGGAATAATTAATTTTTTAAATCACATACATATATCATTAGTAATTATATAAGAATACCTCAATATTTAATGAGCGGCAAACTAACAAAAGTAGCTCTGTGGTGGTGTTTCTAATTCCTCCTAATGATAGACGTAAACATGAATAAATACTCGTTTGAATCAATAATCGGTATTAGTCCATATTTTCCGCCCCTTCAGTTTCTTTCGCACAGCTAATAATTTAACGACATACAAAATCAAATCTTTTTTACCGCGCCACACAAAGATAATTATTATTTATGAAAGTTGACTAACGTCTAAACGTCGCTTAAATCCATTTTAAAACATCATCAATCATAATTTGTAGGAGAGAATTATTTTTCTCGGTCGTTACCCAAACAAATTCCAGTTCAGAGCATCTTGTAGAACTAATTGTGAGTTATTATATTTCAGACCGCTATTGTCAGAATAATATCTAGGTCCTCTGATTATTTCCAACTACTTATTGATATTGGCTTTCAGTTCGGAATACGATTTCCACGTATAATGACTGCATGCAATTACTGTGAAGTAGAATGTTCACATCTCGTTTATTTATTTATGATGCTATCTAATTACACGCGTATAATATATGTCATATATTTCCTAGCATTTTGATCAATAACTACTAACGATTAAGCAGCCGAATAACGTTTACAGTGAACGTTTAAAAACACAATATTGTGAAAAAAAATGGAAATTTCACATGAATAATAAAAAAACATCGAATCGCTTTGTTCAGCTTATAGTAACGAGGCACCATCAGGAAAGGTTGTTTATAACTGGTTTTGCAGAATTTTGTCGGAGTCGTAGTTCCATCACTGATAAATTTCGTGAATGTCGGATCAAAATTAGAAACATTTTTAGAACATTGTAACAGGTGATGAAGCTTGAATATATTCATATGAGCTAGAACTTAAGCAACAATCAACAAAATTTGGTTGCTCTCAGATGAAGCAAATCCAATAAAAGTTGTTCGTTAACGAAGCATTTCCAAGAAAGTGATGACGGTTTGGTTGCTGCGCAGCGTCAATTCCGAATTCATTTCAATATTCTTCGTTACTGTAGAGTTCTCTCTTGCCATGCCCTTAATGAGCGGCTACGTAAACGAAGCGCTGATAACATTGATCGTGTTGCGTGAGCAGCTATAGAACACAGTCCTAAACGTTCACTTCGAAAACAATACCAGGCGTTAGGCTTGTCTAGGACAACTTTACTTAGAATTTTGCGTAAGGATCCATACAAAATTGGGATTGTCCAGGCATTAATACCAACAAATCTTCGAATTCGACTTCACTTTGCTAAAATCATGTTGCAAAACGACATCACGACGAAATTATCAGTCCCTACTTCTACGAAAACGAGAACGAATATGGTGTGAGAGTCAATGCTGTGCGCTATACAGAAATGAGCACTTCTTCAACTTTCTTACGCAATAATTAAACATGTTTCGACAGAACAATAAAAACACATGGTTCCAGCAAGATAGTGCTACTTCACATACCACAAGAGTCTCTATAAAGATTATATGTATGTATCATTTCCAAGCATGGAGACATTGAATGGCCCGCAAGTTCGCCAGATCTCGCAAAGTGTTGACTTAAGGGGTGAGGTGCCTTAGTACAAATTATCTACATATATCATCGTATTTAAAATACGAAAGCTGGTAACCATTTCCGGTTCAACCGGAAGTGTTTCGTAAGCGAAAATATTTTAAATTAATAGGTTCGATACTATAACTACCTACTCCAACATTTCGGAGTTCCATTTATAAAAACATCATTAAAACTTGGAACTAACGGGTTCCGTGAAATATCCTGTATATTATTGCATTTTGGCATCCTCGTAAAAATTCTGAAGCAACATGTAATAAAAAGTCGGTATTTACGGAAACGAATATAACAACATGTAAATTAAGTATAACTGTCCCTTCATTAAAAATCATAAAGACAAAATTTAAAATGCAAAAAGAACGTTTTCTGTAAATGGAGACTTTTTCAGAAAGACCTTTGTTTACAAAACAATAGCGTTTTGTCTCAGAATTTAACCGGAATTAAAAAAATGCAATAATATCTAGCGTGTTCCAATTAAAAAGTACAACCTTGGGTGGCTACAAACTTATGAGACATTTGTAGGTTGCAATAAAATTTTAAATTGGGCTCACAATCAGAACTCATAACAAGGTAAGGCCATTTTGAAAAATTTACATTCATAAAGGTACAATCTTCCGAGCTCACGGAAATGTACACCTATACATACAAAATTTTCCTTACCTCTACGGCGTACTTATAAAAAAATGTTTTATTCGTTAACACTCGTGAATTCCTGCCGATGACTATATACAGAGTAATAAACAACTAAATACCTCACGAATGTAGCTTTTAATTTACGCATTAATAAATCTGCCGAACGTACACAATGCGAACAAAATGGTACTTGACATTGTCGAATAATTCTGTAATATTTTATTTTTGTCGCGCATTGTTCGAAGCTTTCCGTCGGATTTCAGCTTCAGGCAATCGATATCGCTAACAATGAAAATTACTTGCACTTACGCAAACGACTCATTGTTGTTATTATTGCGATCGCATTGTAGTAATACGTTTTTTGCCGTATATTTTTATTATCTCCGCGCAAGTGACCATGTAAATATCGGCCATGCTCAAGAACATTTACCAATAATCGTTCGCTCCAATATACGAAAAAATACAGTTAAAAATAATCGCATGTACTTAACACAAGATTTCATTCGTATTAACATCGTATAACAATTAGCATCCATTCAGCGAACCGATAAACACAACCGAATAAAGGACAAACTGGAATGAATGACTAACGCGGAAAATATTCGAATTATTCCATGGAGATCAATGCACTTGTTCTTCGTTTGAGTTTTGTGTAATACACATGCGTCGATGGCAGTTCAAGCGCATATCCGTTAATTATAATATCTGTTGGCTGTTATAAATTTAGATTTTGTTGAAATCAATTAAGCATCGATACAGAGCGATCCCACGCGAAGAGAATTTATTGGAGTGCTGAACAAACAGAATCGCTAATCATAGATATACCATACGTCCAGTACGTTGATTGTTTAGTAATCAGGTAGAATTGTTGGATACTAATGTCGGTACCGTACTAACTAGTACTGTCGAATAAAGTACATACTTATTTTAAACGCCGACATATTGAAATTTTTTGGCAAAGGTGACTTCTTTCGGTTGTAGAAAATACATTTCTGAAGATGTCGTTGTTCTTGCCGGAATGGCTAAATATGAGAGGTGAAAAGTTGTCGGCCTAGCACAGAGATAGCGTTGTTATGGATAACATAATATTTCATTTAATTTAATTAATTTTGACGTTTTTTCGAGTATTTATTAATGTACTTACCTTCTAGTTTCCTTATTCCTTGTTGTCAAATGTTTTTTTTTTATTACCCATATTTTTTCTATTCCTTAACGAAGCAACAGATCCAGTGATTTTTACTTAAAATTGCTCTATACAGAATATGTATAATACATAGCCCCATAAACACGTCGAACGCATGATTAATTATTCTAAATTGAATGCAATCGGCATATGCACATACATCTTAACAAATTATTTCAAAGATTCACAATAGTTCAGATGCGGTTTGGATCTTCTTACCTGTCCAGATATAATCCGCCAAATGCAATGTAAGCGGTTGCACTGTAGCCGGTTTCTTACAGTATACCCTTGGTATACCTACGGAAACTTGACATTTCGTTTCGGAATGAAAAATTGATATAATCTCAGCCAGGTATAAAATACTTGTCTTCCGGATGACATTTTTTTTTTGTGTAGGTAAAACGGAATATTCACACGTTCATAATTCTCGTTGACTGTCGAATTCCTTAAAGGCTATCAACGGTTACGATAATTCCACGAATGCTGCTAGAGATAAGTTGATTTGCTCTTCAGCTCTAATTAGTGCGTTATACCAATTAATTGCATCAACCAGAGCTATCTTAGAGCTATTAATTTTATTACACCACTTTTATTTTCGATTTTATGCAAAAATCTTAATGTATACGTGCATAGGAAATTTTAAATACATATATAGGAGACATGTGGGTACAGTGGCGCACAGAGTACAATGGAACATTTTAATTTGTAATTAACATATCATGATTTAATAAATAAGAGTACAGCAGTGTTATTTTTCAGTTATAAATCTGTCTATTTTAGATAGGAAATGAACTTCATTACGACATGCAACATTTTGTCATTTAATGTTAGCATTAATGATGGATGATAACTAGGTTAAGCATTTTTGATATTTGATTTTGATGAATATTATGAAATTTTAAATAATGCTAATTAAATACATTTATTTAATTACATGATGAATTGTGTGGGACGCCAGGTTTTGCAGATGCTATGCCGCCATCTTTTAGTAACCAAATCACTATCGATCGTCAATTTTTATCCACTTGTTGTACACGCTTATATTCGAATATAGGAAGAGTAACACTACCTATTCTACCAACCCCTATTGCATATTGTTAATCCGAAACATGGTGTCAAAGATGATTAAAATTTCCGGTTAATAGAGACATCATTATTTTCAATCGATTTTTATTTCTCTGAGCGTGGCTGTATATTTCTTCCTATTCGTTTAGTTAGCCTTGATAAATAATAATGCATGAGTTCACTAATTGCTAGCGCGCATACCTCCTATTGTTTTGGTGAATCAATAAAAAACAATAACTTTACTACTACTTTTATCGAACACTTGTTGCTCATTTTGTACATTATTGATTTCCCATTTGATTTTGAAAACCTTTATTAAAATAGCAGCCTTATACAAGTGTCCTGCGAAGAATTCTATTGTTCGATCATGACTAATAGGTAACCTTTTAACTTGTACCTGCCAAGTGCAAAATGAAACAATGCTTTTATATTGAAATACTAACATAAAAGTTATCTTTCGCTGTAAGAAACTCGTCTGCTTTATTTCCTGACTTCATAAATTTTTATGAAATATTAAGGCTGCTTAAGTTTGTGTTGAAGTACAATAGCGTAAAAGAAAAATTTCCATAATTTAAATTCCCAACATTCATGTTTGTATTTCAAGCAGCTTTAGCGTATAAAACCCTTATTTAGTAAGTTAGTGGATAAAACCGTGCTTTTATATTATGAAAGTGCTATTATGCTGTAAGAATGGCCGGGCACAAATCCATTTTTCCCGGGTATCTTGATGCTTTAAAGGATTTTTAAACCTTATATTCTACTCTTCGATAAAGCGTTGTATTATTCTATTTATTTATTTATCTTAATAGTGTATTAATAATTTGCAAAATGGTGCAGTACAAAAAGATCTAAAAGCGAAGATAGAGATTACCTGCGCTATTAACCGCCGCAAATGGTAAAGCTTTCTGTGACAAGGATAAATTGTAACTAATACCAGAACATTATAACAGACGGACCCCATTGTGCTGTTCAATGCGCTACAATAAATTGATTTATTGTTGTATTTAAATATTTTATAGGTAAATGTGCCCAACAAACGAATCTCCTTGTGTTTACGTGAAGTCAATAAAATATTAGAAAGTTTCCAATTAACCACCCAGAAAATTAATCTTATAGTTTAATAATTATAGTTTTATTAATAATTTTAAAGGATGACATTTATTTAATTTGCGGGCACGTCTATAATATGCCGGCTTTGGGTATTGGTTCCCATCCAAAAGTAAGTGAAGTAGAGAAATGAAAGTGGGGCATTTATACTTTTAAATAGTCATTGTTATTTTGCATTATATCTTAAGGCAAAGTTTCAATCGTCTTCAACATTACTAAGACAAAAGCGAAAGGCGTATCACAACCTCACAACAGTAATAAATCACTTTATAACTAGATGATATATTAATGCCAAATATAAAAGAGAAATTATATGTAATAGAATTAACAACATAAATGTAGAAATATGGCAATCATTAATTTTTTTGCTTTCGCGACCGCTTTCGAAATTGGCAAACAAATTTCATATCAATTTAATGTCACTAAACTAATTTGCATTGCAAGATTTCGTTTTTTACTAATTATATCATCTTAGTATGGTTGCGAGTTATTATTTGTACTTTGTTGTGTATATTGTGAAGTTGTGGCATCCATATCACTATATCACATATGCAGTAATTTCGCTTCTGGGAAGAGATCTGATCCTCGTAAATACAAATGCCCATAATACTTTATTGGTATCTTTTGTGATATTGATTTAGCTCCAGTGTAAGGAAAATCCCAGCATCTCAACTGTAGCAACCTCGTTAGGTATGTTATTACTGGAAATTTGCCTAATTATTGTCCAATCAATCAATAATCGATTGCTAATACAATTGTATGTAACAGTTGATTCGATTGTAATTACAGCAAGTTAATCAATTAAATATACACGTTTCCCATTATATACGTTCAAATTAAGGATGAATTTATTGCTGCAAGTTAGCAAACGATCATTTTGCGTAAGTTTTAATAAGATTTCATGCTGAGAAGAAACACTGCGTCTGGAATATTCATTTTCAAAACGAAACAATAAACCACGTTACTCTCTCCCGCTAGTATGATATTCTATTATATTAAGGTGCTGCATAATTCCGGCATTTCGTGAGAAGTAATTCCGTTCTGTCAGGATAGTGATTAATTAATTACTCTCGCCGTTATTGTTGCATGTATATTATATGTATCTACCTACACCTTGTATACGGTATACAGTTTACTTTTTAATCTCATCTGTGGCGCTATCTGTATTTAGTCGTTTAAGATATAAATCTTTCAAGGAAGCACTGAATGTGAAATGATTAAATGTAGCATGTTGAACAGAGAAAAGTGTAATGATCTTTGTAAAAATTAAGGTATTTATTCTAAATGATATCCTGGTAATGAACCCATTTTCTGCTTTCTTTTTGGCATGTTTACATCCTTTTTTTCATATCCAATTTTTCCAATGGAATTAATAATGTTATTTGTAAGCTGTTCAATAGCTTGAGGATCGTCAGTGTGAACTCTTTTCTTCAAAAAGCCCCACAGAAAGCAATCCAGTGTTGTTAGGTGGCGTGACCTAGATGGCAAATTAACATCAGCTCAAGCCACTCGCTTGAAAAATTAATTATTTCATTCTCTATGTAGCAAGTAGCTACGTCCGGTTGAAACCACATCTATTCGCGTATGCGATCCTTTAGTTCTTCCAAATTTTCGAGCCTGTTTTGTTTTACTGTATTTTTCAGAAGACCTCACAAGAAAAAAGTGAAACTCTATCCAAATACCGTCGTATCCGAATGCCATAATGAGGTGGACCTCGTTTTGTTGAAACTAGATGGTTTTGATTATCGCTAATGCAGGAATGCATTCAAATTGTAGAAAATATGATCTTATTCAACCCTAAGAAATTTTGACATAGTCTCAAAGAGAACTAAGAATTGTATTCAATTTTGGCCTAAAACGTACAGGTCGCCACAAACAAATTGCCAATGGCGTCATAGGTTGAGTTAATAGTATTAAGAAAATCGAAAAGCACCTAATTATAGCAACCTTTTACTTCTTTTTCTCGTAAAACTAATACTAAATGCTCCAGCATCGATATTCCTTGCATTCTGGTTACGCTGTATATAGCATTACATACGTAAGTCAGCTATCCCGAAGGTATCTAAAGCTTTTCATTTTAAAATGAACACAGCTCGCGTATTTATTCTCATCTTTTCATCAAAAGATAAATATTTATATTACAGTGACCTGTGGTATTTAACAGAAAGAATGTACAATCTACATGTATTATGCTTGCTATGCACATTGCTTGTTCACTGAAAGAAAAATATTGTTTTACCAATAACAAACGTATATTTTTTAAGCTTAGAAAACGAGTTCGACATTATTAATGGTTAATTCAGTGCTATCGGCAACAACCGATTTACCTACAACCTCAAGATCAAGTAAGTTTTAAAATAACTCAAATTAGTCGTTCAGTATTTCAAATCAAGTTAAAAACAATTTCGGATATTTTATGGGTGAAATTCTCTCACTAACACAATCAAACGCATCTGCACACTCTACGTAAGTCAAGAAATTCAAATTTATTACAACATACTAGTGCGAATAATTAAATAAAATACAAAATACTTGAATTATCGAATAGAATTAGAAAAATAGAAAACACCAAATTTAATCAGTGAGAAACTCGGGCATGGAAGTGAAAAGGTGTAATGATGAAAATAAGGTGGCGTCTTAACGCGAAAGCTGCCACGTCCTTTTCGTAACCTAACCTTTGAGAGCCATCACGTTCGTCTTGAAAACTCTCAGGGTACACATATACCGCCAACGTAAAGGAAACGTAGTAAGTGGTATTGCTCCTGCAAATCTATTGCAGATTGTCCCACGATGAATAGTGGGATCTCGTCTAGATTTAACTTTTCGCAAATATATAGTCGTCTAATAAGTAATTTAATAATATTCCTTAAAGGAAAAACCGAATAATATTTTCTTTGTAACGAATTAATCGAAGCTAACTCAAGTAAAGAAATTAACATACCGTATACCAACAACAAATTGAAGTTTATAGGATTTTTTACAACCACTATACGGCTATTTATCTAATTATTTTGTTACTTTTTCAAGATATTGCACGATCGAATTTTCCTTCTTTTTCAACTACCTGTTACCTACTAGCAAACAATACAAAAGTATCGGCACACTCCGCACCATACAAATTTAATTAATTAATCCGGGACAGCCGCTTCGAAAATGGGTGGGATTCGCATTCCGAATGACGTGGGAAACCTCCAAATCTAACATGCCTGTTCTATCCTCACTTTCGAGGAAAATATTATTTACAAGTGCCTACTTTTACCGCTTACATACTCTAAAACTAAGACATGCGGAAAATACGGAAAGATAGCCTTACACTAATACATTTAGTAGCACTGAGTACGACAACAGTCCGTTCTCTCTATTCATCAAATTTGTATTGCTTTTTTAATTCCCGCGGCGAAGTTACGTTCTTAATCAATTTCAAGTTTTCTAATTTACTATTGTGCCCGGTTTCGTTTATGTGTTGTGCTGCACTTGACCATTCTAATCCACCAAGTCGATAAAACCTGATGTGTTCCTTGAATCTGGTGCCTATCGCTGTTTGTTTAACCAATATAGGCTTTGTCACAGTCGCTGCATGCAATTTTGTAAATTTCCGACCTTTCCTCTATGTTCGGTTTATCTTTCGGATTGCCAAAACAGATTTTTAAATGTATTACGCGAGCTAAAACATATGTCCGTATCTTGATGAAAGGGAAGTTTCACAAATTTCTTACCGCTATTTTCTACCGGGATTAAGGTTGTGGAATTTCTCACATAATGCATATGTTGGATTCTCTTAAGCATGCGATCGACATCTTTACAAGAGTAACCATTGGAAATAGCTACATTTTTTTATGAATTTAAACTCTTTACATACAAGGTAAGTTTTTGTCCCGTTTCATCACTACCGTCGTTTACCACACACCCTCCGAGGAAAAAGGAATTTTGTTCTAGAAACCGAGCTCCCAACCGATGGAGGGACCTTTACTTCGGATAGGTAGATAAACTGAAGTTACTCAATGAGATGTATGGGTGGCGCTGATAACAGATAAACCTCTGAGACGAGTTATCACATTACAATATATTTTTATTGATAAGGGCGTATTTTTTCGATGTGGTTATTCTGGTTTTAATGCTGTAAATATAAGTTTTGAAAATAGCTTTTAACCCGCCGATAATAGGTATAAATAAACATATATACATTTTGGGATCTGACCCGATATATATATGAAAGCGGAACTCTAACCGCAGTCAACTCAACAGTTGTTTCGAGCGAATGATTACCAATCAAACATTTTCATTATTTTCTTTTCGGTTGGGGTCCGAGTGAGAGAGGATGATATAGACTCACGGATCGATAAAGCGGACGTTTATATGCGTAGGACGACGATCCATGTCCTACCCCAACTCCCGGGCCAAACAAACCCTCTTTTACCCACCCCAGCGTCGACAGAAGAACGCGTTGCTATGGGGGGAGCTTTATAGCAACCGCCGTTTACATTACTGATGCCGGTTTTCCACTAGCAAGTACTATTACTTCACTACAACGACTACCTTATGCAATACCAGTTAGAAATGCGTTTTATCGATTTAATACTGACACACACATACACCCGGCCAATACTATAGCAAATCCACGTACGCTTCAAGAGCCTCAAGATAACAGTGGGTGCCACTATCATTCCGGCCTTCCATATAGCTATAAGAGAACTCTAAATGGACTCAAATTTCCAGATGTCTGTCTATTCGATAACCAGTCACGTTCGTTTTCGGGAAAAGAAATCGTGGAGAAGGTAGAAATGTCAGGCAGCGAGAACAGGAATACGGATGTGAAATTTCAAGTAAAACGACAGACAGGAAGAGCCAATGGCGTAACTGGAGGAAGTTTACGGCTTCCGTGCAAGAAGGTGAATGTTGCGCGTCTGCGATATTTACTTACCAAGAGATTTTAACGAAAGAGTTTATGCATTGTAAAAGTACGTATGCATAACATCCGAAGTTGCAAAATTTTCGGTTGTTGTAATTTTGCCCTACCATCGCAAACTTTCACAGACGAAACGAAGATGTGTTTACACGATAATACACACATTATTTATTATCTATGAATCCGTGATTAATGCTGCAACACTTAACCGCTGAGCTCATATACTGGTTGCTGGTTCCAATCGGAACAAAGAACCTGATATATTTTTTAAGTAATTAGATATGTTGTGCGGTAATTTCCACATTACACTTTAAAATTTTCCTTTTGCGCAAATTGATACAAAAAATACAAGGTAACAAATTTACCTTGTATTTTCATGTTAAAATTCCCCAATATGGCGAATGGATCAATAGCTCGACTATATGTTTTCACCATTGTATAAAATATACGAAATATTTTTCTTTCGTATAGCGACTTCAATTTGTTTTGCGAAGTATGTATTAAGTTGATTGTCCTGCATTATTAGCACATATTGACTTTTACGCTCGTCCATGTAATTCACGTTTTTCTGCAACTGTTAAAGCTCCTAGAACTAGAACTAACGTATTACTGAAATCTTCTGTTGTTCAGATGGCTAGAAACTTTAGTAATTTGTTTCAGTAATCTTGTTCTGGTTGAATTTCATTAACATCTGCGAAATTCTGTGCTGAAGGATAAGGTAGGTAATAAAATAAATTTAGGTTTTCATTAGATGCTTTTTGTTGTTCCAATAATTCAGTTAGTGGAAATATTTGTATCTAGTGGCGGTGCAACTATTGTTGGTGAGTATATCAAAAAAGTTATTCACCTTTTTCCTTTCAAATTAAAAAACCCTAAAACAATTCCTTTTGCAAATTCCTTAGATAGATCTGAAAATTACCTTTATACGTTTTACAAATTGGAGGCACTGAAGGCATTCGCAATTCTGTTCTTTCTTTGTAAAATAATTTAGCGTTCGTCGTTATGAATCGTCGTTTGTACAACTTCGCCGCTGTTGTTTGTCTTATGCATATATTTTCCCATTCTCGTTGCTTCTATTACCTTGGTATTCCTTGTCTGCATATCATCCTGCATAATCTATTTAATTTATCAAAGGTTTCCTTTCGTACATGATTTTTCATTCGGTCTTCTGAGCTTAACTGTTTTGTTTCTATGTTTACCCACGCTGTTTTTGAAAGGATTTTTAACAGAAAGCAGCGCAACTTGTAGACCTAGTTTTGCATTTTATTTTTATTTTTTTGGAAATAATCCTACTTTTAAAGGAAGTTAATAAACAAACTAAAGCCCGTATACTTCTTAATTACTTTTTAATGGAAAATTCTCGAAAATATACAAGCTTACATAAATTAAGTGCGTACCATTACTATCTGCTTCATACTCAATGCTAGCAACATTGCCATTACAATGAAAGAAACAAGCAATCATTTTCTGGAACAACCCAAACAGTTAATTGTTGCTTAGTTTCCGCCTTCTACAAATATATCGAAGTTTGGTCACAAATTTTGGAGTTCTTCCGTCGGATTTTTTGAGCATTTCCTTACACCAGTTGACACGTGCCTTTCTTTGTGCTTGGGTCAAATTGTGTGGAAACCATCAGGATGTGAAACTCACATGTCTGGCCAAAGTACATAGTTCCCGCCAGAATGGCTTTTGTCTATGAATTTCTTTAATCTCGTTTTTATGCACTCGTAAATTTTTGCATTGACTGAATTACCAGATGGACGAGGATAAGCCTGAGAGTGACCTTTGCAACAAATTACAATCCATTCTTTGCCTTTCTTACAGTAATAATGTTTGTTATTTGCAGTAAATTCATTTTCGGTAAATGGACCTAGCTTACATCTTTGATCTTGCAACTGCTTTTCGGAATATTTTGGGAGTGATTTTCTCGTAACAAGAGACACATTATCGACGTGATACTTGCGACCAATCTTTCTAAGTGAAATCTCCAGTCTACTATGAATCTACTCTCATAATGCTGCCTTCCTCTTAGAAGTAATTTTTCTTGCTGCTCTTTCCTAACCTGTCTTTCTGTTAACGTCTATTTTCGAGTCAAGACGCTTGTAAATGTTAAGTTAACTTCTTAGGGAGACTCAAAGTGATTTGCGGTGTATTGTTTTGAAGTGCCTTTAGAAGCCTTTTAGAATTCAGATGCCGAACTTGAGTTTGATTTAACAAACAATTCACAAAATATTACTAATGTGAACGTCAAGTATTAAAAGTTATTTAACGAGGTCACGGCGTAGGCAACTTAAGATTGCCTTTCCCTACTTAACCATCAAAAAAATTTGTGCTAATTTTTTGTCCCCCTCGAAATTGCAGATGATTGTTATAGATTCATCAATTAGTAACACGTACCTCTTATCTTGACGTTATTCGTCCAACTTTAATATTGTGAGAAGATAAAAACAAATAAATGCGTTGAATGCATACATAGCGCATTAGCATGACTAATATTAACACTCCATAAAGATTATTATTTGATGACTTCAAATGAAGTAATATTACTAGTTACTACTTTCCAACTACAAAATTAAACCCATTAAATTAATTAACAGTTAACAAACAAATGAATTGCAATCTTTTCATGAAGTAAATAAATTTGTACCGGAATCGTACGTAAGATACACAGACAATTCATACAAATGTATGAATTATCAAGAACACCAAGCACGAAATTCTTTGATCATGAATTATAAAATGTCGTAGATTACTCATTAGAACTATTACAGCTATTTCCGTATAACACATCTAAAAATACATTCTGATTATCGCTATTAAATGTCGAAGAAACGTCCTTGAACCTTCTGATGACCGTTGTCAACAAAGATGAATTATTATAGTGTTCTCATGTTCATGATGATGAACTCTCTCTCTATTGTTCTTCGGTATTCATATATACGAGAGCATAAATAAATTTATATCGGTTTAGTATTATACAACTTCTACATGTTTATAAAATAAAATTTGATTTAACTATTGGCGATAAATATGATATGCTTAAAAGGATAAACGAGACTGAAACAATAACGTAAAAACCGTCCGATATTTCAATGTCCGAAACATACAGCGAAACTGGAATTGCAACCGATAACAAACTTAAACATATAAAATACGTTTTATTGTTCTGTAAAATCCTCGTTCGTTTTTGATCCATTACAAAGCCAATACGATACGGTTTAATCTACATTCGGATTTTTATTCCCTAAAATTGGTCGATATGGCTAAACGTAAAGTTCGGGACGCAAACCTAAAAGCACAAAAAAATATGTGTAAAACGGTTACGGTGCTTTTACGTTTGCCCGAGAATAAACGTGAATTATACGAGTTTCTGGATTATTCGTACGTGGTATTTGTGGCAATGTGTAAGTAATCTCATTTTGCTGATATTCCAATTGACTAATTTCGTTCATTTTTTTGGGGAGTAACGCAAAGTAATCATTGGCTCCAACACTTCTTTAGAGATGTTAGATTTACTGTTGATACAGCTTGTTCATTAAATAAATCATATTAATTTCCCCAATCTCTTGTACTCTTGTTCCTTAAAATGTACCCCCATTACTAAATAACTGTAACATATTAACCTAAATTTTTACCCTAATGCAAGCGCTGTATTACTGCAATGAAAAAAAAAAATTGAGATTAAGCATATCGCAGCTTTCTATAAATTTTTCAGTGATCATTTCAAAACAGACATTTTTTGTGTAAGAACATGCTTTTAAAGCAACGGGACGTGTTTAATTATTCAAAATTATGCAGACTGGAAATGGAAAGCATATACGAGTATACACGGGTTTACTTTAATGCAGGTAAAATTTGCGTTGACAAAAAAGCGGGAAAAACATAATTGATGTATCTTTTTTACCGTGCTCGCGCTGAAAACACAGCCAACGGTTACTTAAACAAAGACTTTCAGTTAAATTTTACCCCAAGCAACCTTTACGCATTATTATATGACACCCCTCTGGCATGACCGGCCTATTAAAAAGAGCACTTATTTGTTACACAACTGCTAACCCTAAATCGGTAAAAAGAGGTTATTGTGGTGCAGTGGATTTTTTTGAAAAGAATACTAACATCTTTTTAATGTTTTACAAATTATGCGACAATTTTTAATAATTACGTTATAATATAATATTAGTAATTAATAACTTTGTAACTTTATATATTTGCGCCAATAATACTAACTTAAACCTATCTAAAACAAAAAAATGATAATTTTTATAAATTATTTAAAATAATTTTTATTTAAAAAAAAATTAAATTTTTTATAAAAAATTAAGTTAGTGTTTAGTTAAATAAACACTGTACTCTGCCATTCGCAGTTCTTATTTCATTTTTGGTACAGCCGTCGAAAGAGATGGTAAATGTTGCAACAGTTTCTGAAAATATTTAAAATAAAATATGAGCATGCAATGAACATTACAAATTACTTGTTAAATGTTAATCTCCCTTCTTCAAATATTTAGAATAATCAACATAAGAATTGTATGTATGTAGTATTGAAGTTCTGGAATAAGTCAAATATTAGTAGCAAATAAATAACTTTGGTAACGATAAAATATTTATTTTATTTTCCAAGAATTTAAAACCTGTCGTTCCTGCTGCAGCGCTAAAGTCATTTTAACGTATCGGAACAAGCATTAAGATATCTAAGACTGGCATGGTTGCTGCGATTCTGACTGGATATTGCCGGCTAATCTCTACAAACATGTCATGTAAGGGCTACCAAACTGAAGTTGAAACAATGGAACATTTCCTCTGAAAATGTCCTGCACTGACGTCAATTAGAAGGACAATTAGGGCGATTCCTCTGATGGGCAACCTCTACCAAAGCAGTGGCGGCGTAGAGGATTCCTCAGTATAACTATAACCATAACACTTTTTAGATTTAATACAATTCTACTTGTATTAGCAATTCCTCCAAAGAAGAGCCCGTGCAATAAGTAAATCAATAACTTATGCTTTCCATCTATTCTTCAATGTAAGCAATTTTCAAGTTATCCACCTAAATTTTCTTTGACTTTATGCAGAATTTATGTCGCGTACTACACTCTGCCAACAAGCTGCAATAACCGACCTGAACGAATTTTAATGTTATTTTGGCGAAACATAAAGGTGTTCTGTGAAATCTCGTGCGCGACTCGATTCCTTTGCCGTCACATCATATCACATAACGAAGAAGAATATAGGTAAACACAGCGTGAATGCCTTCTATTATTAATGGAATTTACTTCGCGCGGGCAACCATGTGGTGTTAAAGGGCATCTTAAAAATGCACGAACCGTGTGAATAAGTTTTGTTTAGATTGCCGTAGCGTAAACAAGCGATGAAACAGAGATTCGAATATTTTCAATATTCGTATTTAGACGCTTACAATGAGTTAATGCGTTGTTGTCGATTGTGATTATTCTACCTCAAAGAAACTTCGCACTTTGACTCCGTTAAATGAGTATACATTGATAAGTAAAATCTACATCGCAATTGTGATTTTGATTAAAATAGTTTCGGTACAAGTAAACCCAAGTAGAACAATCTCGAGGGAAAGTTGTAGCATCGGAACTTGTGTGAACTTGGAAATTAAACTAAAATAGATTTTTGAATATTTTTACATTATCCAAATTATTTACAACGATAGCCAACACGCAAAGATTTAAGTACTCAAAATATGGCATCGTTGACAGCAGATTACTTCATTGGCATGTTACTCCGGGTAAATGGCTAAATCAAGAGACACGTTCACAGAAAAAAACGCAGATTAAAAACGTAGTTTCATTGTACTCAACTGATATCATCGTGTTTGATTAGATCTGATTATTTTTCCAACAGCTAACACGTTCGCAACAAGTCAAGTGCTCTACATATCTGTTAAACTAATGTGTTACACAAGCTTGAGCATCTTAAACATTACATGGTAGCTTACCGAAGTTTAACTAAACTTGTCTAAAGATTAATGCAACATTTCTTACTCGACTTGCTTTAATTAGTTTCTTCTCCCTACTGCATTAATCGAGACATGATTTCCATCATTTAGTAGTTTTTGCAAGCAAATTCCAGTAGATTTTAGGTAATTAGGAATACAGGAAACGGAAAACAATAACAACCAAATAAACGATAAAAAAAAAACTCTTTAAGAGCAAGAAAAATACGGAAGTTAAAGTAGAAATTTCGCGCCGCCCTATGTAAATCCAGCTTTAAGATTAAGTAAGTAAATGATGCAGTAAGCCCGCTGAGCCACAGTATTAAGGATGCAATAGACTTCTGCTTCTTGGAATAAATAACTTTCTTTTTGGGAAAACGATCTACTGATAAATAAAATAAAATAAACTTCTTCTTCGATAAACTTCTATAAAAAAATTTATGCTTATTTATAGTACAACTAAAACAACCCATCTCACTTATGTTATATGCTTTCAATCTCTTTTCATTCAGCTATCATCATGTCGTGTTCATATTGTTGATGGTCGTCTGATTACACCTGGAAATGGTTGTATGCTAGACTTTGACGACGTAAAAGCTAGCACCTGGATAATAATTACTACAAGCCGTACAATTAAACATTGGTGTTATTTCATCTGTGAAATAACTACGTTCAACCAGTACGTGATTTAAAAAGGGAGAATTTGGAATTAATTAACGTGCTTTTTACCATGTTTCATGTAAATATATGTTTATAATAAATAATTAGGAGAAATACTTTCAGATTGAAGTATTATCACTTCAAATTAATTTAAACAAATGTTGCACGGTGCTTTTATGAAAATTGATGTGACGGCATTCTTACCTCTAATCACTATGAAATCATTCTCACTTAGGTTAACAGCTGTGACGAAGATTCAGCCAGATTCTGCGTAAATATTTTATTTCTAATTAGTGAAATAATGGATTATACGGTACACAGTGTTTTATTTTCATTAATACGAAACCTCGCTCGCTATCGTTGAGAACTTCCTTACGGGCTTTAATTTATTAACAAGCCATTATTGATGAAGTAAAGTGGATTGACGATACCTTCTCTGTTGTATTTTTTTTGCATTTTTTAAGCATTATTAACATTCTATGATACTGTTAAGAAATCTTTAACCTTGTTTTTTGTTATAAAAATATTGAAATTTAACTATTTATAAATGCCCTGTGAATGTTACTTTTCAGATATGAAACTCCCCCTAAACTATTCTAAAATTATTAATTTTGGGAATTTATATTTTAAGTTTTTTTAAGTGCTTTTTAAAAATATATATTTTTATTTTAATGAATATCATTGCAGAATAAACTGCTATATTTTTGTCCTCCGAGCAGATAAGCTTAGAAAACAGAAAAAAGACGGTAGGCGCCGCATTTGGTGAATAAGTGGGATCTGATAAATTGCAAGATAAGCTAGATGACTCGTTAAAGTGTTAAATGAGAGTGTTTTCAAAGCTAAAGGTATACTTATCACTGCAAAACATTTTTGTCCTAGAGTATACTTGTTTTATGGGGCGCGCAGCAATGAGAAAATTCTTCTGAAAAGTACGCAGTCAACCTTGTTTGATATCCACAGAGGATTAACGATTCAAATAATCAATCACTTACCTCCTAGCTATAAGAATAGGATCTATTAAAATATCCGGTGAGCGGCGCAACGGAGTTTTCAAGCTATTAATCTTATCATCATCATTCCATCACCATGGAGGATTGAGTGCTGTTTATTATCCAGCAATAGCGAATGGTGTTACGAAAATATATCTAATTTGTTGTAGTAATACTCGTATTCAACTAAGTCTTGTTTTATTAACAAATTCTACTCTTTTACATTAGGATGAATTTAGAAATTAATTTATAAATTAACAAATTACCCTCACATTGATATTATCATAATTATCACTTTTACCTCCAATTAAAAACGAGCTAAGGATATGGAACTGCATTTATGTTGGCCGTACAAAGTTGAATGCTGCAAAATAAAATAGTTAGTTTCAAACGAACACTTACATTTCACAAAGCAGCCACCGTGTAAATAGACCTCAAAGCGCAAAAGGAATGGCCACACAAAAAAGTATGTCAGATAAGACCCCAAATACTGGTTAAGGCGATGAAAAAATATTTACATAACACCAGGAGTAAATAAGTTCTCCTAGACGCTTTTGTAATTGCAAGGGAAAGTTGAACAGGTTTTACTGAATTCGAAACAACCTGTCTAGGTACAAAGTTTTTTATACGGCAGCAGACAAAGATATTTACCTGGACCGATGTGAAAGAATGTTAAGAGCTGATATCTCACACTGCCTGAATGAAAACCATGGTCATTCAAACGGCAGTATAGATCTTGATATATCTATGTGTATACATCGTGTCTAAAAGTTATCTAGTCGCTGTTGCTAACCTCGTTATTCTTGGGTTTATAAAGATGAATAAAATCAACGAATTGGTAGAATTTTGATCAGAACTAACACGGTATAAACAAACAAACTATTCAATGCTCCTCCATATTATAGATATTTACCAACATATTTTTTAAAAATAAGTACAACATTCATTTATACGTCAAAAAAAGTTAATTGCGAAGAAAAACTTGGGTGGAAATTATCTTTATTTATGGTATCCGTGTCACAGCAAAGTTTTAATGAAAGACAAGTAGATAAGAATATGGAGCATAAATACCTACGACAACTTGTAAAAAAAAATTAAAGCAACTGGATCGTTAGCGAACAGGCAAAGGCGTGATAATGAGGTAGTAGATGAAGTAGTTGGAAATTTTACCAAGGATCCCACCAGCTCTTTGCGTTAGGTTACAGCATCCATACAAGGGCACTTCGATAAATACCTGGCCGTGGCAAGAAAAAACCAACCTAGTTTCCTTTGACGTGTACATACTTATTCCAACATTTTTCCATCTTTTGTATCTAAAAAATCGCTAACAAATGTGAGTTCTCCAACCCTGCAAAACATGATTTGAGCTCACATCCAGCCATTAATGAACATAGGAAATCGCTGGGGGCTACATCTAGGGAATATGGGTGGATGCGGAAGCAATTCATATCCTCATTGATGGAATTTTGCACACGTGCATTGTCTGGATGAAACAGAATTCTTATCTTCGCCAAATGCGGGCGTTCTTCTTTCACAGCATTATCGAAACGATCCAATAAGTTGCCACAACGCGCACCATTTTGCCCTTTTCAAGGTAATTAACGTGAATTGTGTCGCGTACCTCCAAAAACAATCTTGTTACCCAATAAAGTAACTTTGACCTTTTTTAGGGCCAGTTGGTGTGTCTGGTGTGCTATGATGAATCCATCTTTCGTCAACAGTTATGAATCCGCACCAAAAATTCGGATTGCGCTTTAATGTCCCCAAACATTCCTTTGAAGTTGATCAATTGAGAGTAACCGCGGTGTCCATCTTGCGAAAAGCTTCGTTACATTCAAATGAGTTTTTAAAATGTTATGCACCCGGTCAACTGAGATGCCCACAGTTTCATCAATCCTTCAATCTCTGACCATTCATTAATATATCGAAAAATCATTTCTAATATGATCAATAAATAAATAA
This sequence comes from Oryctes borbonicus, assembly GCA_902654985.2. Taxonomy (NCBI): domain Eukaryota; kingdom Metazoa; phylum Arthropoda; class Insecta; order Coleoptera; family Scarabaeidae; genus Oryctes; species Oryctes borbonicus. The sequence goes on from LR736866.1 coordinate 5,619,515, forward strand.
AAATACTCGTACGATCGTTTGTAGCGCATACCGAGCAGCCTGTATACTTGGACATAATTCTATGTTACATAGAACTTACCTCCAAATTGCTCAGGAAAGGAAAGGAATTATCTTCCTTCCGCCGGGACATTAGGTGGACAAGCAGTACTTTTACTTCATAAGCTATACACATATGTGTTGCAGATTCTACATTTGTATCAGCAAGAATCCGCAATATTGCTAAGCACTTCAATACAAAATTCAATAAATATCAATATAGAATTTCTCTTTCAATTTTATTGCGTTAATAAACAGTTAACATTACTTGTACTACTAGCGTGGCATTACACAACGGTACACTATAAATTATTGCACTCAAATCATAAACAACAAATATGTTCTGCAAGAGGTGTTTGCTTTGTATTTGTCGGATATTGTCTTGGTCGCAGCCTTGCAACTAACAACAGATTTTCCTTTCTTTGTCTGAATGTGAAATATAGCCGCATAAAAGATTACGAATATTGTAAGGTATGTATTACTTCTTATTCTATCTAAGCACATTTGTCTTATGTTAAAGTGCAATCAATTTGCGTGCACGCTTTATTATTTATCTTCGTAAAGCGCTTTTTCCAAAATGCGATAAATGTGTCACATAATATCAAATTAATTGCGCTAATTTTTACCCTTTCTCGGTTTAGATGTTGCTTCAATAATAACATGTTTAATGCCGCAGGTATTTAACACACATACATTGTGTGCACACAACGTGTTACTTCTTTAGTGCCTAGTTTCGTCATGCCACGATAAACGTGCTTAGGATCTCTGTTTTAAGCAAGTGCTTATTATCGATTTACTACTTAGCACTACTTTTTTTTTATTTTTATTTTATTAGAAGCGACAATATATACAAAGCGACACTGGTGACGACACTGGAGCGAAGGAGAAACCGGCGTATCTAGTAATATCTGTAGAATCAAACAAGTTTACGAGCTAAGACGAGTAAAGAATTTCAATAATTTTATCGATTCTTCTCTTTTTTTTTTTTTTAGGAAAATATGAGAAGGAACTGAGCAATGAAGGTCTTTTTCAACTAATTAGATTTAATTTAAATTATTTACTGTGTGAATTTTCAATTTGCGTGCTTCAAACTAGGTTGTAGGATTGATTGTGAGGCTGCACACTTTTAAAGTTTTAACAGAAATAAAATAGAAACATTTTATTAATTGCTAGGAGGTATTATTAGTTTTTGTTTTTAATAATTTAATAAAATTAATTGAAATTTGATGTATGCCACTACATACAGAATTTTGATGTTATTATGAATGAAATTTTGAAATAGGTGATTACAGTATAGGTCCTAATAAATTAAAATATGTTCTCCTGCGAAAAACTTCCGGTTAAACCAGAACTGGTTATCAACTTTGTTGTAGATTGGCATAATTTTTCAGCTTAATCGAGTGTGCATATCGCATGTAAATAATTTAGGGCACCTTATCCCTAAAGTCAACTATCTTCACGATACTCAAATTTTAACTTTCGTACCGCTTTTGTTGAAATTAAATATTTGGAAGTGCCAAGATTAAGTTATTTACTTTTATCAAACGAAATAGAAGGTCGGGTGTATCACACCTTATTGTCATCGTTAATAAATTTTGTACAGGGTGTTTATAAACTGGTTTTGTCAGTTTTTCAAATGGACGTACACGTAGCGGAAAGTGAAATAGAAATTATGACTATTATACATGTTACAGGGCGGTTAAACATTGCATATCTCGGGTCTGTGTTGTAATAGCTCCTTCTCTACATTCTATATTGCCGTGCCGATTCGAAGCTTCATAATATTCGCCATTTCCGATAAATCTTTCCCACGACGTCGGCAAGTAGAAAACGGGCAAGAAGGCGAAGAAGGTAGACAACATAGGAGGAGGTGATTGTCGGACCGATGATCTCCGGCTGGTCGCCGCGAAGGAGCTTTCTGTTGCTCTTCTTGGCCGTCTCGTCCGTCATCGGGTCAAGAGCCTTCCCCGAAGGGCTTGGCAATTGAGCGTCGCGGTGCCGGTACCGGTGCCTCTGCTAGTTCGGCGTTCCTCATTGACCAGGTATAATTATCTGTGCGATCGTAAACACAAAGGGTGGGGTGCAGCAGACTGGGGTGGCTGCGTCAATACGAACGGCGGAGTCCCCTCGCGCAGCCAGTTGCCCCACGTGGTGCTCTCCTCCCCTCTTGGAGCCCGGTCAGCACTGGTTCCGTGCTTGGCGCACAGCTTTATTGTGCCGCGAATCTTCGAGTCGAACGTGTTGCTGGTATATACCACCACTCCCTAAAAACAGCGTCGTTTCATATAGTCTTTGTTTTCCTAATATACGCGGTTGTGCATATACATACATCGCTCACCTATATTTTATACCGTTTTATAACTTATAATTACTATATTATAAGTTATATATTTACAATTGTGTTTACTCGAATTATATATCTTGAGATCGACCATCGCTTCCGAAATAATCAAATTTACCTCTGGATCGCATGGCGACTCAAAGGTAAGCATAGTTTTATCCATTTTCTTAGAGTTACGTTGTCTCATTTCATTGAAGAATAGTGATTAATCAGTGACGTGCACGGAATTTCGAAATTTCTCATTTCTTTGGAACCGGCGAATCTTTCTTTGTTATTTGTTTTGTGTGTTGTTGTTTCTATCCTCGTCTATACCTTTGAAATGACACGAGCGTAAAGGAGCGAAGCTTAACGGGCTGTATTAAAGATTATATTCGTTAGGAGTGTGGGTGAATGAACATCTCAGCATTTAGAAGTGTCCAGACGCCACATTGACGCTATGATTCAGCCTATAGCATCGCCGGTTTCGACGGCAACCGAACAAAGAAAGAATTTTCTTTCCCTATCTGTGTACAGGCTGCACCAAGCGCGTGTGTATGTGAAACCTTCGTTGAATTGAAATAAAATTCAAACCCCGTCGTCGACGACAACAAGGCGACAAATTCGATTCAATCTGATAACATTGATGGGGTTTCCTGTTTGAAAGTGTACCGTTTTCTGTACAACACACAAACGTCCAATAATACACATAGACGTACGTATGCATGTATACACGCACGCACACACATATACCATATATACAATATGGCCTCCAGCATAATTTGATTCCATTGGCCTCGGACGGCACACCTACAAACTTTTACTTGTTACTCCAGAAGAAAAAAAATCGGACAATTAGTAAGGCACGTTGCTCGCTGCAGAAATTACCTAACTGAGTACCACGCGCACCGAAAACTTTTTTAACGAAATCGTACCGGCCGCAGAAAACGATTAACATTAATTCTACATACACAATGTGTTTTCACAAAAAAAAGTGCCGCTTCCGCTCTTTGCTTTGTTTCACAATTTATTTAAAAGTAGCATTTTACAGACTGATGGCATGAAATCTTTATTAAAAGTGAAAGTCGTTTTTGCAGTTGTCGACATAACGTACGCCATACAACCCGCAACATCAGACACCATGAACGAGGAATCACTTAATTTAATCCTTTCTAATTAGCTAACGGTTTTTTTTTTATTTAATCTTCACATTTACGAATTCGTATCCGTGTCATTAACACCCGTAATAGCTTCTTTTCATTTCTTTTTCATTCTTTGACCGCACTCCCCCTCTCCCCTACCCACATCGCTTTGTTTTGATCTTCGTGTTCTATGCAGCAGGCCGTGATTAAAAAAAAAAAAAACAAAGAAAAACTCACAACGTCATCACATTTCATGACCTACCGCGTTTATTTTTGTAATATTAAAAATATCTCTGTGTTGTGTTCAAACATTGCCAGCTTTGAAAATAATTTTTAGTTAGTATATTATGAATTGAATCCAGTTTTCTTGGTTGTATTCGTTCAATGTAATAATCTCATGTAGTACTAAGAGTTACGAATTAATAATATAATTATTCATAGTTTTATTTCATATACTTTAGGACGGGGAAAGGTACTAAAAATTGTATGAATTAAAAATCAACTGTATTAAGGTCAATGTATATGAATGGAATGGTCGTAAAATTGTATTACTAATATTGTATGTGTCACTTGCTGATAATAACACTTACTTTGTTTGTCTTTTATGTTTAATGTTATTGATTAACAATATGCTAGCAATAGTATTATTTCTGATTAATACTCGTTTGTTTCTGTGATGAAATGAATAATAAAATATTTAATAAATTATTTACAATTATTTGTCTGTAAAGACCTGCTTCCAGTGGGAAGAATTACTAATAAAATTTGTTCAATTGTATAACTAAATCTATATTGTATACTAAATTCTATATTTGAATCTCCTTCTACATACGAAAATTCTATGAATTTTATTTACCAAAATGTTTGGTAAAAAAAGACAGGTAGTGTTTCGTTTCATTTCGGAGCAAATTTATTTGTATTGATGTAATTTTTTTAGTACATCCTGGATTACGCAATTTTAGAAGAATATTCAAAAATATATATATGTTTAAATAATAATAATACGAAATAATTACGCTTCTTGTCTGAATGTAAGCACATATTTGCGTTCAGGAAGTAAGATAAATTGTATACACGCATAACAAGATAAGGTGTGCTGGTTATAAAAATTATCAACAATGTCTAACATATATATAATACAATTGTCTGTTCTCGAAAGCTGTCTAATCACGGAACGTGTTAATATTTTTATTCTGGTAACGTCTATTTTACATTGCGACTACGCTATAATTGAGATAGGGACCAATAAAATTTGAACTAAAGTACTAACTCAAAATTGTTAGTAGAGTATATTGACTTACAAGTTTAATATGATAATAAAATCGGGGGCATTAAACTCATAATGAAACAATTATGATGCTGACGTTCGATTTTATGTTTAGATATAAAAAAAAATGTGAAACTTTTCACTTTTCGTAGCGATAGCACTGATGCAATTATCACCTGTTGACGTTGATTATATATTTCATATTTAAATTGGATGAATTAATTTACTATGCAATCAAATTGCAGATTATATAGTGCCAATGAAGTTCTAGGTGAAAACTTTAAGGAGGTGGCTGGCGCAAGAAATATACAATTCCACTTTCATATCGGTCAAAATAGAATAATAAATTGTTTGGTTGATGGCTTTACTTTTAATTTAAATCATTAATTTATAATGAAATGAAATTAATTTTATATAGAATTTGTTATAGATTCTTACTAGTTAGACGGAATTATGAAAGCGCTTTTATATAATTATCTATATAAAGAGAATTGCGTTCTTAATTATAGCAGCGCCTTATCAACAAAGATAACGTTATACTCTAACAAACTATATGTAGCAGATATATCAAAAATACTTTATGGGCATGTTCTATCACAATATTCTTTAGCACCTCCGAAGATGCCAGCATCTTCGAAAACAAAATAAAGAAATGAAAGAATATACTTAACTTGCTACTAAGGTACTTATAAACTCAAAACGTCTATAGATAATGCCAATATGGCCTTGATAAATGTGGAATTTTGCAAAACATGTTTCATTTCATACACCATCTGTTGCTTGCTTTAATTAAGATATGAATTATTAGTCCGGTATAGAATCATAACTATTACTTTTAATAGTTTTCCAACTAACTCAGTACTAAGCCTACAGAAACGAGTTGTGCATCGCGAAATTAGCGGAGACTAGACAGACTTGTGTTTATTCGTCTCATGAGAATGGGTTCGTGTTGCCTACTGGTTTCCCCGAGAGTCGATAAAACACGAGTCTGTCTGTGCTAATTTTGTTTGAAGCGTTTCTGCAGGCTTACTCAGTACTGCAGAATGTGTCAAAATTGAAATTTAAAATACCATTTGGAAGCTGAAACCATTTTAATCACACATGCAATCTACATGAAACTTCCATGGTTTTTTTTATCGGCTCTTTTTACTCTTTTGGTATCAAATTTAAAAATTTCAAATTCCTTATAAAATAATAATACGATTTATCTTGGAAGAAATAAACGGCATTTTTCGCTGAAAGATGGAACCTGCAATTAAGAATGTTTCGACTTTAACAATAATAAAACTACACTGATCGAAGTATTTGTCTTATAGATACCAGTTAACTAAACTGAACTGGGAAAAAAATTATCAGCAAATACATAATACTTACCGTGAAATAATTTTGTGTAAATGACAAGTTTTAGTTGTACAAAAAAAAACAAGTTTAAGAAATAAAACCAGTTTGAATATGTTTTATTTTTGTTAGTGTATAAGTTCAAATGCACTTTTATTCTTTTTATTGTATTAAAAACACGTGTAGTTTGCAGGTTTATATTAGTATTTACAATAACCAAAGAGTTATTTGGACCAATTACTAATAGTAAGTTATACGTATAAGAAAAATATATCCACTTACACCCAATGATGTCAATTTAAAATAGAAAAATGGATATTATATTGTCTGATGAGATAGTCGATAAAGATAATCCCCACGTGAGCGATGAGTAACAAATTCTTTCAGAGCATTTTGTAGTTCATCCTACATTAGATGTCTTATTCATCCAAAGTAAAGGAATTGTACCATTTATTAGATGATCAATTTAAGTTTGTCAAACCTGAACAAAAACATGTTCCTTCCTATGCCCCATTGATAAATTATGAGAACTTTGTAGTCGTGTTTCTTGTTTGCAACACCTACTCACCCAACTTGGGTCCTTACATGTAAGTATTTGTTTATAGTGTAGTTGCAAGCAAACGCTCTACCGGTAACACTTTCATTTTCGTTCTTCTCCACAGTTACCTGTGAATTATTCTCCTTATGTTCTTCAATTTAGAAATATTCTTATTTTTCTAACACTAACTGGAACTTTTATTCGGCGATTAATCAACACCGATCCTTCAACTTTGTTGACTATTCCTTCAGTTCGTGCTTCCTGAGGACTTTGAACCATCATGAATGGGTTCCATGTCCTATTGGAACTGCTTGCACCAATATTTAACTTAGAAATAAGACGGACTACTTTCTCCATAAACTGCCACCTCCCATGGATATTTGTCGGATTAGTATCTTCCTTCGATAGAAATTTAATGACGTTTCTATGATTATAACTTAAATCGCTCATTTACGCTACTTTAAGCTAAAATATAAATAACTAATGCTAAGCGATTGGAACCAAACTTGAAGATGGCACTATAAAATGTTCAGAAACTTCACGTAACAAAAATGGTCTCGATAGCGCAGCTAGGTAGATAACATACTGAAAGTCATCTGCAAGTTGTAACGAGCTTTTTTAGGCGGCTGCTCGTTTTCAGTAGAGACAAGGGTTGTGGGTTTAATTGTATAAGATTCTATTTATTTGGCCGCCAAAATTAATTACTGGTTGCAATCATAGTTAATTTATTTAGAGAACTTTCTTAAATCTGATAGCCCACTGTTACTGCCTAGAAGCAAACATGTGCATAGGCGCAAAGTAGCAAGAAAATATTCAATAATAACTAAACAATACCTGAGTATAAAATAATAAAAAATTCTGTGCAGTTACCTAGATTTTCTTAAAACCTTAGATTACTAAATTGGCAGACATTATAACCTTTAAAAAATTATGTAAAAAAGCACAAGTTTAAAAAGAACATGCTGGCTTAAGAGGAAGCCGCTAGAAAATTTCAAATTCAGCAGTTCAAAAATTTTAAATCCCCCAATTGGTAGCAATGAATGTGCGTAAATACAGTCAAATGCAAAAATTTGTTTATATGTAATATACAGACGCGTGTAAAACTTTTAATTGTTAAAAATAAATTGACTACCAAAAAAATTAATAAACAAACTAGTAAAAATTGACATGTCATAAAGTATATTCTCTTACAAAACAGCTTTTATCCAAGCACCTTCTCTTAAGTTAGGTCGGCAACGAAAGCAACGCCCAGGAACATTTTGTTTATGTTGCTTATTCCCGGAATTTTTTACTGAATGTTCATTCCATATTTGCATCCGCCAATAGCTTTATTAACTTTATTATGATTGTTAAATCAAAGTCATGAACGCAAAAATCATTGTAAATATAATACAAATACATTTTTTTTTAATTGAGAGAGACACAGGATGTCATTAAAATCTGCACGAAGAATAACGGTCGGCGTAGGCGGGAAAAGTATTACATCTGTTATTAGCGGTTACCTAGCAACTGAAAGTACTTAACAAACACTTTGTCAATTATGCAAATTATGCGCGGTATGTATAGATTACGTCTACCGAAATAGCTTCTAGTTCTGCCTGTAACGCTTCAAACATAATTATATTATTTTCATATATCTAAAATCAATGCCGTCTTCTCGTTCGCAGTTTTAGCTGTTTTACATTTTTATTTTTACATCTTCGCAAGTTACAAGTCATTCTTCCCATTTGAACTTGGACGGATATAAACAGTAAAAATATGTAAATGTGCCGCAGTACAAATAGAAATTGGCAATTATACTTTGTTATTATTATGGCGACAGCGGTGTTTTATCTTTTATGACCGAAGTAGTCACTATGTATATACCATACGTTAACGTAGCTAACACATTATATAAACAATTTTATTAAACGTTACCTTTACCGATATACGGGACCGATTTGTTTTTTTTTTTGTTTCCATTTGGCGACGAGGAAAGAAAATCTCACGTACTCTACAATTATGTAGAAAAAAAGGAGTTGTCATCGCTTAGAGATAGATCATCGCGCTCTATAGCCAGGGTAACGCACTCACAGCAAATTATTGCTTGGACGAGGATCAAGGTCGGCCTTGTTAAAAACCTGCTTTGCTTGCAACCACTATCGGACGTTATTTGTTGTAGAAGCACATATAAATACATATTTTATACCTACGTACGGACCTGTGTGCTAAACAATAGCAGGGCCAAATAGAAAAAGTAATTTTTTTCTTTTTCAACGTATTTTTGTGCCGAAATAAGAAAACAAGCGGTCCTTACACGATTGTGGTAGACAATACATACAATTTTTTACAACAAATCGAATGAACTAGTACTGTACTTGCAATTAAGTTGACATCATCTTGTTATTTTCTCCATCATATTGAGATAAAATATTACATCCATACATACTTCATACAAATGTTGTATTAAGTATCGGATGTAATATTTTATCTCAAAAAAAAATCAAAGGAGAAAATAACAAGATGATGTCAATTACAAATGTTGTATTAATCATTCTTAAAAATATTTGTCGTATACATACTCTCGAGTTAAAGTTGTCGATTAAATACACTCCCGAACAAAATAATAACCAATATAATAAATCACAAAATTTATCGGATCTCTTTGGACAATACTGTACTTCGAGTGTATCTATTGTTTTCTTTTCAGTTTAATGTTTTAACGTCGTTAGTGACGGGAAAAGTAAAAGAAATCTCCTGAGATCCATTTGGTCGTGGCTCCGTGATGTTCTGAAGTAACACTTATTGCAACACTCGTAGAGACTTAGTCCTTATTCGATAGAGATCCATGAAGGCAAATATTTATTTCGAAAAGATTGTATTTCAACACTTAATCCGATTCTTTTTGTGGGAGACGATTTTTTATTTATGCACGACCTTCCTTGGGTAGAGAAACATTAGATTACCTCAATGATGTTCATATAGTTTTTGTCGAGTGACCACCAAAAAGTCCGGATACAAACCCGATAGAGTATCGAGGAAACGTGCGACGTTACATACCACCGCACCTGTGGGAATTAAGGATAACTAAAAAATGAAGTTTTTACAGGATAGGAGAACAGTTTCCAGGAAGCTATTCCTAAAATGTAATTAGAAGCATACTTAGGCGTATAAATATATAATAGTCGGAAGATGAAGCAACGCACGCTATTAATAGCCCAATACTACCATCCGTTCATTTATAATTTTTATATTTTTTTATTTTTTCTTATTAAATCATTTTTCATGTAATCCACATCTAAAACTCTTAAACAATGTAACTTGCTACTTTTCATTTATTCCTATTAATTTATTTAATAAAAAAAAATTCTTTTTTTAAATTTTGTCCAGCAGTGTAGTTATGAATTAGGTTTATCCCACAATAAGTCCTTTATAAAATAATTCGAATGAAATATAAGGACGAGGAACATCTAATTAATTATACCCCTGCATTTATAACAAATATTATGCGCCCGACAACGACGACTGTTGACTGTTGAGAAGACTACGTAGAGGTTTAGAAAAAACCGTCCTCAATTTTACAATTACAACAAACTACCGGTTATTTACATGTATTTTTTTTTGTATGTTGCAATATCATTTTAGAGAAGTGTATACATACGAGGTCGTACGATCTATAAAAATAGTTATAACATATTCTACCAGTCGAATTGGTAAATATTTAAATTGACCTCACACCATATAATTTTTTCAATTGACCATTTTCTATTTATTTTATGTTGTCTTATCTCCTTTCCTGTTGAATTCTATGTGCTGTGTTTTAGAAAACTTCCGTTGGGTCAACCGGTCTCTTGTTAAAACTATAACCTTCGACGTAGATGTTTCATTCTGATGATTTCATATTCAATTTGACGAATTCACGTTCGATTGTTTACGCGGTTTGAATACTGGAAACGAATATTCTAGCGTTCAATGCGCTAAAGTTAAACCAATGTCAAACTGTTTTCTTTATGTGCGGATTGGTGTACATCCTTCAATAAGATTCTCTGATAATTCTTTTAATTGTACAATGAAAATTAAAAATTCTCTGTTACTTGGGGCACGAAATGAAAAATATTTCTAAGAATCACAATTTATTGGGGAAAAACCAGATAAACGTACGCAAAGGATAAAAGTAGACAATAGACGTTTTTGCTATATATTGGATGGATTTAACATGCAAGCATAAATTCTAAAAACTTCTGTTGGGTAGATGGACAAGAATATACGCAAAAATAGGTAGCTACGAATGTATATGTAAATTTGAATACAGTTAGTAGCAACATTATAAAAATAAAGAAAAAATAAACACTCTTTGTGAGAATGATAAAAAGCTTCCAAAGAATTGGAAAGCGTTTGAAATGCAAAGAATGATGGCACGAAAATTTCAGCAATTATTGCTAATTCATATGTAGATACTGTTAAACCTCACGCATTCGAATTCGGCAAGAAAATTTCAAGAATAAACTAAATTAGGGCGATATGTGATATTGTAACGCGTAAATAAGTCAAGTGCGACCTCTTGTCCAACCTTACCCGAATTTTGGATATAAAAAGAACTGTAGACGTATAAAATCGTCCCAATTTTATTTTGGCAAGTATATATTTATAGTTCTTTTACTTGAGACGTTTTGAAACATTAAAAAAATCAAAATGTCGGTTCATTTACATTTACTGCAGCATAGAATACATAACAAAAGGCCAAAACATTATTTATAATAAAAAATTAAATCTAAAGATATTCCATATAAGATTCACTTCCTTTGGCTATAAACTGCCCAACATTCTTTACATTCTTATAAAAATTTCCATTCACAGATATTCTAACAGGAGCCACATATTTTTCTGTACACATGAAATCTTACCTCTTTTAATAATTATTTGAGATTTTAACGTTACTACACATTTAATACTACAAAATGAATGATTTGTAGGTCTAAACAAAAGAAATAACATTTAACTGTGTATGTGCTTCACTTATCACAACGATATAAATAACTTCATTACACATAATGTACAATAAAGTTATTAATAAGAATTATATATGTACACTATCGCTTTGTTAACTTCGTATCTAATACAACGGAAAAGTAATTGGCCTGGCTTTATTACAATAATCAAAACTTGCGCTGGACTAATATTTATACAGAGTAAGCATGAAAAACCTTTCTTTGCATAATCTTATGCTTTATAATTTCAATGCAAGAACATACACACATATTAGAGATTAATAAAGTAAAATTACTTTCTTAATCTCTACATGGCAGTTTGGAAAAATGTTAAATTGATCTTATGCAACAATTAAGCGATTAATTTTGCTTGTCAAATCGCTATCATTCATTCCTTTAAAATTTTCGTTTTAAAGAAAATTCCACAAACGATAATAATTTGAAGGCATTTCTTGATAAAAACGACTTTTGGTCACAGGCGTAGACTCGCTGTAAGGTAATGATAGTGTTCAAGAAAAAATAGCAGACAGTGATCGGAAATAATCTATTAATCGAAATGCACTAATTGTAAGTGTAATAATTGTCATTCTTTAAAGGCTGTAACGGGATAAGTTAGCAGAAATGATGGGCGGAAATTAATATATTTTATGAAGGAGCAATCTGCTTACTACTAAAACTGACGGTACACTCAAAACATACAAAGCGAAAAATATACCATTGTTTTCTGGAGTACTGACCAAACTCGTTAAATATTTCGGGAGTTCAACGCTATTATTGTGAATGTGCAAATAGCATGAAAACAGTGGGTTCTGTTCTCATAAAGAAAATTAAGCAAATCTATTCAGGAGCCGATTTCATTGGTTTATCCGGCTATTGCCTTTCGGAGAGATATCACTTAACGAGCACATAGTATAAATGCAAATTCAAATAATAGATCCAGCGTGCATTCCATCCTGTAAAACTAGAAAGGATCCATCTCTGTGTTATTCATACTCTTCAGAAGGGTTTTTATAAAAGACTGGTATTCGCCCGAGACGTGTTAATCGAGTTGATCGAGATAGCATCAACAGGCTTAATTGTGAGAGCAAACGACTACCAATCTATATGATCATAAGATGTACAAAAAATCTGGGCACTGGCTAGCTCCTGCCTTTCACTAAGTTGAGGAGGATTGTGTTCAGAATACAGCATTGTTATCAGTCCTCTTAAGTCAAAATCTGCTGAACTTATTTTCTTATGCTTTTTATTTATTCTCCTAATTATAACGCTTTATGTGATTAAATTTACGAGTAACGGTACAAATAAATAAGAATATAAGCAAATGGACGTCCTCTACTTCCAAAAATATTGCGGATTACACAATTAGGTAACACCTCCAAATATGTAAAAACCTGTATTATGAAGCCGGAGATCGTTTAAAGCTTTTAAAGAAAAAACTGAAAAGTTTTATGCAAATATGTATTATTGAGGTACAGCTGCGCTCCTGTTTTACTTCTATGTATGTAGATTAATATCGAGATATGGTATCGTATATTAACGGTCAGAAGCAGGACTTATATTATGTTATGTTGTGTGCCCCGGACTCGATGGGGTTCTTGAAAAAAATTATAGACGTCGCCTACCTCATTGAAACCACGTAGATAGCTGTAATCTAATCGGAAATTTTTGTACCGTGAAGTAACAGTTTCCTTTCAACACTAACTTTAAAAATGTATAGTTCTTTTACTCGCAAAGTAAATTAACCAACTTAACTATAAATCTTACTCGTCATTTATCATTTCAAAATAAAGATATAAAGATTTTCCAAAAGCACATTTCCAATTAAAATTTTCGTATGTAGAATTTGTTGTAAAAATAAAGAATAACATAGACATTTAAACACAGTAAACACCACCCACATATGTAATAAAAATGTTGAGACGGATCACATCCTACAAAATATTTATACATATTTTGATCCATTATGTTGTGATGGTTCATGAATATTCCTGACCAAAATAAAATTAACGTATATACGTAGCAATGAAATTTCACATTTAATGAATATAATTAATCTCTGTTTAAGTTTATTTTATTTATAATGATACTATTAGTTCACGCCAGGCTACGAACGCTCTCGTCTGTTTCTTTTAATTAAAAACATGATCTAGATGAAGAAAGCAACGCTAAAATTGCTGATATAAATGTCGTAACCTGTTCTTAGAATACGTTATGATACCTATATTTATGCATTTCACAAATAAAATACATATCAGCGTTTTAGGAAGGCGAATGGATGATGTAAACCTTATACGTCCATTTTACTTTTTTATCTGGTTCCTCAGTAATACCGGCATGAAAATAAAGGTAATAGTGAAGTTCCGACTTCGCAATTTGAACTGAAACTCTCACCTGTCCGCTACCGCTTAATCTTACCTACAATATCTAAAACCGCCGAAAGAACTTGTATTGTGCTTAAACAACAATCACTAAACAGACGTAATTTTAAGAACTGATGACTCATACGTACACCACATCGTCCACGGAAATACCTGGAATTTGTCTCAGAAATTAGTGAATCACTAATAATAGATGTGTATAACGGGAAAAAGAGTATGTAGCATTCTAAGCGCGAACTGCTAATTTTAATTGTTCATGTAAACCACTTGTGCAAAGATTGCAACAATTGGGTTTAACAGCTAGAAATTTAAGTATTATATTGCAAAGAATAGGTCTTACGTAACAAACTATAATAACCGGAAAATAGTTTATCTTAAGATTAGTTTAATACCTTATCTTTTCCTTGAATAAAAAAAATACTTGAGCTAAATCAGCAATGTACGAGGAGAATTTGATAATTACTTGACCTTGGTAAGAGATACTATTTTTCGTAAAAGTAATCTTTGATAAGAGTCCTGTCAGGTTTTCAAACAGAGTACATTAATCGACCATAAAACAATTAATAGCTGAAGTTAAACGCAGCAGTACGAGCGTTTCTCATAAAGAACGTCTAGGTCGTCCAATCAATATCCGAATGATTTCTGGCTACACTTCGTAGCTGTTGACGAAACATAGATTCATCACAGCATACCAGAGACCAAAGAACGGTCCAAACAGTGGGGTTTTTGTAACTAACCGGCGCCAAAGAAGACCAAAGCCACTTTATCAACCAGCAAGGTCATGACCAGAAGTGTTTTGGGATGTACGGGGCATAGTCCACGTTGATTGAAAAGGGCAAAGCGACAATGCACGCGTGAACACTTGTGTTGTCTCCATGGCAAAGTTCTATGAATTAGGATACAAATTGCTTCCGTATCCGCCAAACGTGACCTCAATGGTGAAAAATTAAGTCAAAACTAATTTTGAATAGAGGAATAATGGTACAATAGAGGAAGAACTGTGTTAATTGTAGGAAATCTTGAATAGGAAGTGTGAACCCCAAAAAGAATACGGCCTAATATGCCCATATTATTGTAATGTTTTTGTGGGGTAAAATTTAAGAATTTTCGAAATTTTTCAAACGACTTAAATTACCAAAAATTAGGGCCATGAATTCGGGAGTGTTCCATAGACACTCTTTCGGTAACGGAGAAATTGTTAGATGAAACTTTTAAGATGTAGAAATGAAAATAACTACCAACCTTAAATTTTCGAAATTTCCACTACATACACACAATGTTTATGTAGTGGAAATTCACAGCTACTTGAATATATAACGTTAACACACTTTTAACTTTCTGGACTGGAATATTTAAATAAACACTGTAAGCTTGGAGGACATCGTGACACAAGATGCCTGGACGACAGTTAAACGTAGTCACAAATAAAATTCGCGTTGTTTATAACCATTGTTTAATTACGTTGGCAATTGTTTTTATTCCATTGTCACCTATGACGTTCACCCTGGAATTTGCTGCAGAAAGACCTGACATTAATTAGTGAAAAAGAGAATCAAATAGAAAAGCAATTAATACGAGTCCTTCCCACAATTGTCGTCGGCTGGACTTATATTAATTTTTTATATTATTATTTCTACACCCCTAAAATATTCGGCCAAAAACAGGAATCTTGTTATAGGAATCGGGCTTTCTATCAATAGATTGACCCTTATACTCGACAGGTGGACAATGTGAAATGCCGAGAAGAGACGTGGGTATGGCGCTTGTGACAGCCAACCTCGCAAATGTTTATTTCTAACATTACAATATGTATTAAATTGTTAACAGCATTTATTGACGTGTTTACTATATAATAACTCGATTATCCGTGCCTGGAAGATAATAACACAAATTTCGTTTTATTTCCGGTTTTTGTTCAACAATAGCATGCTGAGCACACCACAACCAAATGGATAGATGGCTAGTCAGAGCGGTTATAACTAAGCAAATCACGTTTAACTAATCAGTCACAGGACTGCTCTGTGAGTTATTTGGTGGGACCATATTCTATTCCAGATTGTGTAATACGTTCCGTTAAAAAATATTTGTGCATAAAAGCAGCGTACTGACAACCAATCCCACTGATTTCCCGAATAAAAACAGTGATTACAAGTTTAACATAAAATATAAAGCGTTCTTGAGGATTCTCGATAACTGTATATTGCTTGTATTTACTGTGCATGTGACTTTTTTTGTTTATGTTAATGGCGCATAAATATTTGCTCAAGCATGTGCAGTAAAGTACTTCCATATGTACTTAATAATAAATAAAATAGTAACACTGATAAACCAACACCAAAGTTGTCGTACTATCGTTCTGTATTTAATATTTATAACGTAGTAGGGAATTTTCCATGTCGGTTGATTTATATAGATAGATTTTCAGGAATTTCTCTTACGTTGAAATTTAATTTTAGATGGTGCGCACTTCGTTCGATGATAGTTCGGTTTCATTCAATTTCGCGTCTGCGGCTAAACGCAATACGCCTGATGCGGTATATTTCGGTTAAATTTAAAAACAATCGGCCATATGCGAACATAACGCAAGCAGAGAATCGCTTCCGTTGCTATATAAAATCTGGAATCCGATGATGCTCGCGGCAGAAAAGTAACACATTCCAGCGTTCACCATCGCACGTCTAATTTGTCAGTTTTCTTCGTTGTCGTTTCGTCGTCCGTTGGTATGGAACAAGAGTCTGTAAGAGCGCGGATAATGTACTCTGCCGGTTTCCAAGGTCACCCACTCGTCAGCTCTCACGAGATAAAGCAAGTAAACGAGTAACATTGAGTGTATATATATACATTTACGTACCGGCCTGGCGTAGGTAAACGTTTATGTGTGAGTTTGTGTTGTTGCAAATGAAATAAAATAGCAGCGACACTTCACCTTCAACTCTTGGTTCCACTACAGGTTAACGTTCTGGTAAACATTGGGCATTACATTCGTGTCCGCTGCTTTCAAATGATGCGTGTACATGCACATGATATAGTTGACGGGATGCTATTTTGAATTACGCGATTGATTTGCCTCAAATTTTGTTAAAAGGCAGGCATAGTTCGCGTCGAGTGTACCTACGTCTAGCAAGTTTTTAGTGCATACAAGGCGTACGTATTTTTTTTCATATAGATTGCATACTAACATCTTGCTTTTTTTTCATTAAAAAAAAGTCATGGATCCAGCTTGTCCAAAGTAAACCAATCATTATTAATTAGCATCTAATCTAATTTTTGTTTCTTATTAGATCTTTACCACTTCTAGATTACATCTAATTACTTCGATCATTTACTCAATTTCATTCGAATCTAATTTAAAAGTCGAATTTTATTATTCTAATATACAGCGTGTCCACCTTGTGCGTGGATGAAAGATAATACCTTTACTGAGCAATTTAGTGAGAAAGTTTTCAAGATAACATAGGGGCATATTCAAGTATACAGTGTCTTAAATTTCTGCAGTGCATTATATAACGCTACTTTTTAACGGAACGATACATTTTTAAATGCCCTTTAATTCATGCAAACCTTTACCAATATTCCCTATGCGCATCTAGTTTTGTTGCTGAGATAATTTACATAATAATATCTATCTGTATGAAATGTTAAGTAGGCTATTTTCAAGGTCATCAGTATAAAGGATGTCTCATAACTTCGTGTAGGGGTGAATAAGGATAATGCCAAAGGAGCCATTTTCGCGAAATGGCGAAATCTTGCGAAGACGGCTCCTCCGGTACTATCCGTATTCTCCTTTACATGAAGTCGTGTGGCACCCCTTATACTAGTGACCTTGAAAGTGGTCCCATACAAACATAGCCTGCTTATCATGTTATTTCTTTAACGGCCCATATCTTAAAAGTCTTATTTTATATCAACTAGCGTCCATCGAAACGTTTGCCTATACCTAAAATGTATTGTTTTTTAATAAATTACAAATGAAGCCGTGTATGTGGAGGGATAGAGTGCTTTAAGGAAATACTATAAACATTTGTTTTTTTTTTAATTATATTCATTAAAAATAGTCTGTAAAATTTAATTCATGCGCATCATTCAACATCTATTCCAAGTGATCATCATTTGTCTTCATGCAAACTCTAAAGTGATTTCTTGTACATATGTTGATCAACGAAGTCTAAATACAAATGCTACTACGAATATGAGATTCGTTGGTGATCATAAAAATTCTTTGTTGTTTACCTTTAATTGGAAGAGGAATTCTTTTGGATTCGTCTGATTCCGAGTCAAATACTAAATGCATACATTACAATGATCTACTTTAATTATTTATTATCTATTAGTACTAACACCAGTCTCACAACGTGAACATAAATAAAATTGCAAAAATAACACTGAATTCTTAACACATTTTGGAGACATAACCTTAACATTCCTACTACAACACGCGGTTAGTTCAAGTGCCAATAACAATAAATGAATTAAGATAAGCAGTAATTTGAGCTCGTTAGGAAAAATAAACAAAACATGCAGATGTATTCGAACCTTTTATTCACTGCAATCATTAGTAATTTTTTTTTTTCCATCTCAAGGTGCGTATACATTCTGAAACATGGAGAAGGAGGTCATTTGATTCTATTGTGTTTAAAAAAAGAATTTATTTATGTATACTGAGAAAAGGACTATTTGAAGCTAGGGCTAGTTCACACTAGTTAATATCCCGTTAATTGTAAGATTAAAAATAAGGATACGGTGGAAAATTTAAGTTAAAAAGATGTATTAATAATTATGAATGTGGGTAACAAATTGTGAATGTGCGTGCTTTTAAATAATTTTAAAAATTCAAAGAACGATGCATAAATAACAATTTAGAGATATGTAACTACAGTTTACATCATCAAGTTGTTATCTAAAACCTGTTACATGCGAGGCATTCTTTGTTGCTACATTTAAAGCGAAGAATCATTATTATCTGGTTAAACGCATTTTCCTTGTTTCATTAATAATATCTTAAAATTTTGAAGTACTTTTGTGGAAAAGTGATCTCGTTCATTTATTTACCTCATATTTATTTATTTTAATTGTTGTAAAAATTGATAAGCCTTTACGATATTTAACGATATATTTCAGCTTTTGGTATTCGTAAACAGCTGAATTCAAAACTATATTGGATAGCCATAGAGGATAAAGATATTTTGCATAGAGAGGAGGCTCATCGCAAAACGCAGCTTTTTAGTTATTTCTTTTTCTACAAATAGCATAGGTTAGCTGCATGTGTCCTACGTAATTAATATTTTTGCAAATGTTACAACGTTGCGTAAGATAGGAGATGCAAGACAGAAGTTTACGTGCTTTTTTAATTTTCTAGGGACAACAAAAAAAAAGGCAATAGGCTGATATTTTAAAACTAACCTAAAGAAATTAAAAACCGCTATTATTACATATTAAAACTAAATAAAAGTTTCAATATTTATTTTATTGAATTTGAATACTCTAAAGAATAGGATGTGGTGAAGCTAAGACAATTTTTCCATTTTCCTGCTACCACAGAATTATACGAAAAAAAAACCAGGGCTCACCGCAATTTCTTATCTGCAGTATTTTTCCTGAAAAATGTTTCGAAATATTAAATGTATGTAGGTATTTTGTAAATACCAAAAATAATGTAAAAAATATATACCAGAATGAAATGATTAACCTCCGCTCTAATAATTCATGTTACTACAACTAGTAACTAAAATGTTGTTGTTGTGGTGCTGGTCTAACATCTCTAAAATGACTGATAACTGTACAAAATTACTAAGTACGGTTCCTTATCTTGTTTCGATAATTTTTGGATTATTATTGTAGATCCTCGCAATAAAACAAATAAATTTAAATAAGCATTTCACAAATAGAATTAAAGTCAATTATGCCAAAATTTTTTCCAAACACATTTGGCTTGAGAAATAATTGATATTGTATGGTTGTGTACTTGCATATACGCACCCTCATTAGATATCGGTTACTTTTCCTTGAAGTTCAACCTGCTTTAAGCCTGACCTGTAGTAGCAACCATCGCACCATCGGCGACTATACGTTGAAAGGAGCCTTCGATGTCGGTTGTAGCAATGTACTTACGTTGATCTTTCTTGTGTTCTTCGAACCATAACGAAGAACTTGCCGTTCCCGCGCTCCTAGATTTTTCCCGCGCCGAACAAAGACTCTCTCGGACCTCATACAACGGCAACAACGAAAAAATGAAGCACCGACAAGAACGGATGATAGAAAATGAGGAAGGCACTTAATAGAGTGGAGGTAATTTTAATAACGTGTAGGTATACACATACACTACTCGAGTTTATTCAACTCCTTATTCAATTTCGTTGGTTGTGTGATGTTTCGACGCGTATATGTATACAGGTGTCCCCACTTGACAACAACAAAGGATTGCGTGACTATTCTACTTTATAACGTTCCAAGTAATTGCTTAAGCAAACGAATACTTAACTAAATATATTTTATGCATTCACAAATACTCGATTTGGAAGCGACAAGAACTGGGAGGAATCTAATGTTGTTCTTTTGAAAGGTTCTGTATTTTCGTTAGGTGCTAATGTATGGCACAGGATGTAAAATTTAAGGGAAATGTTGCCAAACATGCTTTTAGTATACAAACCATTCCGGTTAATTGTCAGACAATATACCTGCGTAGAATGTATAACGCGGCTTGTACCTCAGACATAAAAACTTCAAATAAAGATACAGGTAGAAATACCAATTCTCCAATATATCACAATAACTCATTACTTGCATGCTTGCACTAAGTCCCAAAGTGATTAAAATAACCAGATTTCCTATTCAAGGTATAGTTGTTAAAATGCGCCTACCTTCTTATCGAAAGTATACTTTTGATGTTAGGGCCTTTGCATAGAAAATCATGCAATATGTTTTAAAAGAAATAAATAATTCATCGGCTTCATTTTGAATTACTTAAATCTTGGTTGCTACGTCGTTTTGTGCTTCGCAGCAGTTTATAAGTTGTTCCCCTCGAACTAGTGAGTTGTCCTCGAATTTAATTGAGTTAACTATAAATTAAGAAGCGTCAATATATGTATAACATACGTCTAATCATAAGTTCGTTGAGTAACAGAGCGTGTACTTATATTTTGAAATTGTATCATCCGCAAACGAGAGCAGATGGAAAGTGTTATTGTTTGAATTGCAAAATATATAAACACGTTTAAAAATAGCCCCAATACCGAGTGTATTTCATGTACGAAGACGGAAAAGTATTGCTAGCAGGGATTGCCATTAAAAATCCGAGGAAAAGACGAAAAAAAATACGGTATTCATCATTAATACAACTTACGTACATTCGCGGTATTTAAAAAGTAAATATTTGTCTATTAACATAGTTTTACTGAAACACGCACACGTGCAGACGTATATCATTACTGAAAGTTATGTGTGCAATATACGTATTATTTCCAACTCTTTAGGTCGTTGACTTCAGCACTCAAAGTCACCTTATTATGTAGTATTAGCGATAGAGTATTTTTTATTCTTTCAATTTAACTCAGTTATGGGCTATTCAAACGACCGGCCGATGGAATATATGACAGTAAATTACGATGTGGACGTCGCAAAATAAAGTTAAGTAAATGAAATGAATGAATCCAATGAAAAATATCGAAATAATTGGAAAGTCTTATCATCGTAGTAAACATTACGTTGATAGGAAGGAGTGTTTTTTTATGGACGCCTCAATTTCAGTACATAGGCGTGTTAATATGGAGCAAACCACAACGGACTGTGGGCGTAATGTTTTTGTTGTCACAGTTAATTATCTTAAGCAACGCAATACTTCATAATTTTATATGTTGAAAACTATATTTAATTCAGTAATTATAAGCAATTATTCAAAATGAAGCACTGTCTAATACGAAGCAATTCAGTTTATTGATAATTCTTTTAACAGCGAAAAAACTATTATAGAACATAATAATTTACAGATAGCCAACGTTATGGTTTACAGATAGCTGCAATGCTATGATACATTAACAATTTGCTATTAGAAAACCACAAGTGTTTATAGAGCTATGGGGAGTTTGTTGATAAACTTAATGTCAGAGAATACAAACAAGATAAGCTACAAAGCTGTCTTCAATGGTTTTGCCTGTTTCTTTGATAATTACCAAAAGGATACGAAGACAGGATATAGAGACGTGACCTAGTTATATTATTAAACAATTGCATGCCTTATAAAAGAATATTTTTAATCGAATAAGATCTCCCGACTTCCTATGAGCAATTTTATAATTCTTTCTTCGATGATCTTTTATCATATATTTCTTAATTTTTAATTTAATATGTTATGTTTTAAATCCTTAATATACAGATAAGATGAAAATAGCACTATATTGTGTTACACTGGAATATCGCCAAAAGTTTTTTATGATAACTGTAAAGATTAGCTAAATAAACTGAAGACTAGGTCTTTATGTCTTAACCAGTTAATGAATACTCTCCCGATGGATTCTTGTCCTGGAACATTTATCCAGTACGAGGTCTTTTGATTGGCTTTCTTATAGACCGCAGAAAGGGTTAGGACCGATGAAGAGCATATTCGCTGCTTCTCTAGCTAGCTTGCCTGCCTTCTCATTGTCTAGCGCAAAGTAACGTGGTTTTTGTGTCCCAATTGCCTTAAATTGTGTGTACATTCGTGAATCAGACCAGCTTCATATGGGTAGGCTTTGATAACCTTTAGAGCTGCCCAACTGCCATTGAATATAATTATGGTTGCGCCTTGTATCCCTATCTCGAGGTTCTTTATGACGCACAAGTTCAAAGCAGAGGTCTCTGCTTGAAATATGTTGGTGTGGAGTCCTGTAGGCATTTTGAGGTGGTAATTAAGGCCACTAATGCCTATACCTGTTCCAACATGTTCTATTCTTGAGCCGTCCGTGTACCATGCCAGGGTATCATTTTCTGCTTTGAGGCTGCCTGGATGCTCACTCAGGACGGCTTTCAATGATAACCTTATAAGGCTGGTCAAATAGGGATGATTTATGTTGGGATCTTCAAGGATTCTAAGATGCCCTTTAAGATCCCCGGGCTGCAATGCCTTCATTTTACAGTACCTTCGATGATACTGTTTTAGTTAATTTTTTAAGCCTAACGAGGAGTGGGCAGGTCGCCTCATTGAAATGTAACATTCTTTACGAAAAATTGAGTATGAGAAAGCTATCGGCGACATGATTGCCCGCCTATGCTGACGATTGACCAAAAACGTAATCGTAATCGTAATGTGCAAGATAACGGTAACATACCAGATGTTAGTTTAGTCAACTTCTAAGGCTAATGATTGATTATAAACGACTAAAACGATTTTCTATGTACTAAATATGTTGTTATGACGTGTATAGTTTAAAGCACGAAAAAAGCCAATTAAACAAATAACTCCAGTTAGATTTATAGCCTGTGGTATGTTACTAACATAAATAGAGTTTATTTTGTCAACAGGCTCGCCTGTGATCCGGTTTACATATGTAATTGCTTTATAAGTAGAGAATCGAAAAATAAACATCTTTGTTTATCGCTTTTATGCGTATGTGGTATATACGGGTGCAACTAAAAGGGCGGTTAGTCAAATAAACACGAACCAATATCGAATAAGTGCGTAGCGGATGATGTTGCACATGCTACACGTATTGAACTTTATTCATTTCCACGGGGATATTTTAAAATCGGCGTTATAAATAGATTTGACACTCATAATTTTATCACATAACACTGAGTTGTAACTGACTTCGAAGTTCCAGTTTCCCAACACGCACGTGAACATAATCGGGACCGATATAAAGGTAGAACAAGCTATTACCAGAAGGTTCTGTGACATACAGCGTATTGCAGTCTGTAACTGAGAAGCTAAACTTTTTAAATTGAATACTTTTACATAAATATTATCATATAGAATTAGCTCCGTTGGAAGAATTACAATAATATTTAAAGCGGTAAAGCGGTAACTTAAATTATATTTTCATAATATTATAACTGATCATATTTCAGTGTTTTTAATGAAGTGTAAAATACATGTATGCATATTATGCCAAGATAATATATTTATAATTTTTATAACAATTTAATTATCCTTCCATGAACATAGTAAAACTAAATTTAGTATTATCTTGATGGAAAGAAAAAAAGTAAAAATAATGAATTTAATAGAAATTGGATTAATTATTTTAACTTTTTTCTCTCTTAATGGATTCGTGTTGCCTACTGGTTTCCCCGAGAGTCGACAAAACACGAGTCTGTCTAATCTCTGTTAATTTCGCGAAGCGCACGGAAAGTGGCGAACTTTACTTATTAGTTTATCTTGATTTTTATATAATTATTTTTCTTTGCAACTTAATGCATTGTAATTTGGCGGGAAATGTTCCTACGGTAATGCATCTGTTGTCTTTTCTTAGAAATCTGAGAATGTCTAATATTTCCATTAGAGTAATACCTTAATCTCGGCAATATATGCGTGATTATATTGCTTACAACGCTAGCCAATGCACATAATGAATTTACTAACAAGCACCATGAATAAACGGAATAACAATAAATTATTAAGCGGATCCTCAAGCAATTCTGTGAAAAAATTTCAAATCACGTCTCTACTTAATCTAGAAAGATCTAAAAATTATTTCTTTGTGTATTCTCCGACAGCATATTATTATAAACATTACAAATGATAATTTGTTTTCCATTGAAACGATTTAACAACTTCCATTAATTTTAGATATTACTCCTTCTTAATGAATCACATTATTAAATCTACCACAATCATTATGTTATCTTCATCTATTGTATCCTGTCCACAAATTCTGTTTTACTAAATGTACTTACTAAAAACCTAATTTTATTTAATAATAAAAATATTAATAATAATAATATTTTTATTCCCTTCGATGCTACTACATATATATGAGAAAAGTCAATGTATCATACCGTACATGAGTTTTGAATTAAAATTAAATTTACATATACATTAAAGTGAATAAGGTCTTAACCATAATCATGCTCAAGTTCACTAACTCGATATTAAGTGCAGTGGCGATCGGTGATGACGTAAGTGGGAGCTCAAGTACAATGTGCATAAGATGCAACGAAAATACACGATTTACGTCCCATTTGCGTTGGCCACTGTATGTCCAAATATTTAATTTTAAAACGCCACCTCTCTAGATATTAAGCAAGTAATTCTCCTAAATGTATTTTTGAGTATATTCTGCGTACGATAAAGAACTTTTCATCATAAGGTTTACAGGTTGTGTGTTTTTCCACTCATAAATGAATACAATATAACCGTGCTTACGTTTGCAATAATAATCTTCATACGATTCTAATACGTATTTAAACAATCGTTTTATATTGTTTTGTTTGGTAGGTATTTGTAGTGCTCACATCATTGGATTTTTTTATCATTTTATCACTCGCAACCGGAGGTTTTCCGTATTCTTTATCGCATGGCCTGTATCCGTTTTCTACAGTTTTTATCTGAACGATATTTTTTTACTAGTTCACAGACGTTTAAGGAAAATAATCCGTATATTTGTTATTTTTTCCTAAAACGAACATGCTGTTGATTTTAATTGCTTGTAAATCATAATGGTTTATATAACAGTTTCCTGTGCTGTACAGGAAATGGCTTTACAACTTTTAACGTCTCACCCTTAAATATGGAGTTAGTTTCCTGTTTTATACGCTCCGATGAACAAAACACTTGAGACTTAAATGGTTTCTTTTTTAAAGGTATCAACGCTTGTTTTCTTATACGTACGCATGTGGAGCCATATAAGTTGTATCTGGTTAATTCCCAAACAATATATTTTTAACGCTTGTATAGTAGTATTTATCATAAATTAATCTATCGTATCTGATGGTTATTGTATGATAACCAAGTTGATATTGTCTAGGCCGTTCAACCTTCAATAAAATTATCGACAAAATTACTTTAATTATCCTCAATTAACATTGTTTGTTGTCTGTGTTTTATATAGGTACTAACATGAGCTCGAGATATCCAACAATTGACGTTGGAGATGCTGGGGGAAAGTATAAAACATGCGGTTTTACTCGGCTAAACTGTTTCTCCACGAAATATTTCGTATCCGTGTTAATTTCCAATCAGCATATGTATACGGTATTTACTAAGAGTGATACTGATAACCGTAAATACCACAAATGTCGTATATTTACTTGTCCGCAATGCTGTAGCGCGTTTGGCGAACTGCGTAATATCAGATCTCCTATTAAATTTGAAACGTGTAAAATTCTGCGTACATGGCTATAACTGATCGATACGTTAACAACGACGCAGTAACTGACATGCAGCTATTAAGTAAATTCAGTTATTTTAAAGGAAGGATAAAATCGTGTTTATGTTTAGTATATAATGTATGTATCACACAAGGTCTTCCATTACTGAATGAATCGTCTTTTTGTTTCAGGTAATTTCTGTTCCATTAGAATGAAAACGATGTGATTAGGTAATTGCCAAGATATAATATAAGCTCAGTTATTGATTGTAGTAGTTATTACTAGGTAAACGTAAATTTTGTATTAATAACATACAATTTGAAAGTATTATTTGTGCCTTGCAAAAATATTGGATTCCAATTAATTCTTTTGAATTAATTGGAGCTGTTGTTCAATTAATTAAGGAAATAAAACCATATTTCATGAATATTTCATAAATACCATGACTATAAGCAAATAATAATTCAAAATTTCCTAAAATAACATATGATAGAATAAAATAAGTATACTAGATAGCACGAACAATTAATAGTTATTTTATAAAAGAATTAAAGAATAATTCAGAAAATCCCAGACAGTAAATAAAATAACCTTAAGACGCGTACATTTGCAGTGGCGGCACTGATATCGATGTGCGGCTCTCAACATATACATTACACTCTTAATGGTATTTATAATCAAAATAATAGAATTATTTGGCTTATCGCTTTTACGTTGCGTAATACAAGTAAAACAAGTTTTATTAATATCTGTTATAACACAAAACCATTTTACATCCATCAGCTGAATGATGAATTTATGAAATTGCACAAAATTCTGGTAAAACGGACCATTATGCAAAGTAGAGTCCCCGACAAACACTTAGACGCGGTAAGATGTTTTAAGGGTTACAACATTTCTTTGCGAAACTAGCAAAATATCTAATATCTAAGTTTTTATTCATAAAAGTAAAATAAACTTAAAAATATCTTCTCCAGTAATATATGAACTAAATAATAAATTATTACTCCAATATTTAAACAATTTCTGCGACAAAAATTTAGACGCTCTGTTGCAAATGTAAAACAAAAATAAACAAATGAGTGATCAGTAATGCGTAGATCCTCCATTGTTCTTAATCACTTCCAATAGTCTGTTATTAATAGATTTATATAAATTTAACACGTAATTTTGAGGGATATTCTGCCATTCAGTCACTATTGAAGTTTTCAGTTCCTGTACCGTGAAATATTTACGGCCTCCGCCATAAACGCGACGTGCCAATTCACCCCGCATGTTTTCAATAATGTTTAAGTCTGGTGATCGTGCCGGCCACTGTAAAGTTTTAATCTTTTTCTCTTTAAACCATTCAGTAATGGTTTTTGCTTTGTGAATTGGCGCGTTATCTTGCTGAAAAACAAAATTGCGCCCAGCTCATTGGTTTCCAAAACGTAGAAGATTGTCACGCAAGTCTTTATACGTCACAGATGTCATTTTGTTAATGCAAAACACTATCTCACTCTTATCGCGGAATCCAATCGCTGCCCATCATCACAGATCCACCCTCTAATTGTCTGGTCATTTTCACTTTTGGTTCCTTTCTCAGATCATGATAATAATGCGAGTACCCATCCGGTCCGTCCAAATTAAAACGTTTCTCATCAGAAAATATAACTTTTTCCCATTGTTTCTTACAGGATATGTGTTCTTCAGCAAATCTCAACCTCGCTTCGTTGTGTTACGCCGAAGGTGGCGGTTTTCTCAACATTTTCTTCGGTGATATTACCGCTGACGCCTTTAAAATCCTTTGAACATTATGCATGTGCGTTTGTACCACCGCCTGTTCTGCAATAACTCTCGCAGACGCAGAAGAATTGGATGCACACCGCAATATCATGCGTTTATCCCTCTCACTTACAGCTTTCGGTCGCCCCTGGCCTTTTGGTTTGCCGTAATTTTCCGGATCTTTTAGGAAATTTCTAACGCAATGATCGCTTCTCCGTAACCGACGAGCAATTTCCTTCTTACTAACACTGTCCTGGTGCCAGGCTAGAACTTTACCCCTTTCTATTAAAGATAATTGTTTTTTTCTACCCATATTGCAAACACTTTATAAAATATAATTTCTCGCGGCGAAATGTGTACACTTTACCAGCACAACCGCTGCATATAAAGAGAAGTACCAAATTAAAGCATTTCTGCTTATGTTAATGTAATAAATGCACAGGGTCTAAACTTTTGTCGCATTTAAAATTCCTATTTCGATCTGGGAAAATCTCAATTACCCCTCATAAAGCAATAAATACCCAGAAATATCTATAAATGGACTATTTACATAACAAGTATTAATAACCCTGATTTACATTTTATATTATGTCTGTTTTTGTCGGGTAGTGTATGTGTTACTTCTACTAAAGATTATATGTGAAAAGTAAAAGGCCGAACTTTCGTAAAATATAAAAAACGATTGTGTAAATTTTAACACAACAATTTTTCACACGTACACAAAGTTTCTATTAACGCTCGAAATGTTGGTAGAAAAGAAGCTACATTTTAGAACAAAGAATAAGTAATCTTTCTGGTGATATCATTTCATCCTAAAATGTTGACACGATTGACATCTACAGTTAGATACTTAGTTACCTCATTTCAACAGAATGCTGTAGAAAATGATAAAAGCATATTCCTGTAGTATAGATCATCAAAGAAATCGTTACTATTAAATATTTCAAGAAGTTTTATAATTCTTATGCATAGTGTGGAAAGAGTCTTCCTATACAATTACCATTACAGATAAACTACATTTTTCTAATTTATTTATTTATTTATTTAGTAATAATAAAGACCAACAAGAAAATTCCCACAATGGTCAAAAAACAAACACATACATACACATACAAACTCGTAATAACTAATAGCAATACACTACTACAATCGTCAGCCGTGCAAAACAAACAAATCATAATTCCTAGTATTCACCCTAGGGATAGGGAAAGAAAAGAATGAGAGCAATTCAGAACAATTCAAAATGCAATATATACATTTGTGCCCCAATTTTAATAGAGATTTTACCTTTAGAAGATGATGAAGACAAATTCAGTATCGATAATCGTTCAGGATAGGTTTTTATAAATGTTAAGTTTAAATAAAATAAAATTAACAAAATTTCGTTTCACTTTTTCAATTAATTTTTGAGTTTAGGTTCATATTATTTATAATTACGTGTATAATCGCTGGCGATATTGGCCTAATCTAAACAATGCTATATCATGGAAAAGTTCAATTGATATTATTTACATACAATAACAATAAATATAGTAAAATATGCGACAACGTCACAATTCTGTTAGAGCAGCTACATACTTTATTGGATTAAATAAACGCCTTGTAATTCTTACTACAAACTCTTATTAGTATAAAAATAGCAGAGATTGTTGTCCCAAATTATTCTCCCAATAGTGACTGTGAAATAATTCATAACTTTTCCTAAGTATAAAATATTTATTTCAATACGGTTCTAGACTGTTTGTATATAAGAAAGGGAACTACTACACAAAGCCGAAAAACCTTGTAATTTGCATCACAATAAGTAAATCATGCTGAAATGATGTATCAAATAATATATTCATGAAGGCTCCTATCATTGCGACTTATTTAATATTTATCCGTCAATAACGAGCGTTATTATCCGCATTGCTTGCTGTGATGGAGCCCCTAATGAATGAAATTGTATCGAATTACTAAAACGAAAATTCATATAATATACGTTAATGCGCTCGACGTATAAATTACGTGGGATCGATCGAACCCTTTCGACAAATCAACGCAACGAAATCCGTTGGTAATGCATTTTTTCCGCCTTCAACGTTCAGTACCGGGAGCGTTCATTTCAATACTTCCAGGTCATTTTCGCTACGCAGCAGTTGATGGTGAGGTTGCGTGGAATTGTATGAATGATAACATCGGGAGTTTTCCCACTGTTAAAATTTCAGATTACACGAAAACCGTATAATTTCGAATTACATGGAAATGTTGATAAGAAAATTATATCTATGCGTCTGATAAAGCATGTAAAAATATATTTTTCTTTTTACTAACTTAATACTGCCGCATTTTAGAATTTAGATAAGAATTTTGTGCAATTATGCAGATGTCGATAAAACTTACGTTTCCTTAAAAAAGACATGCCAGCAATCATGCAATGAATTTTTTGCTTCGGATTAATTAATCTTCGACTAACAATAAGTTAATGCGCGCTACCTACTCTTTTGTTACTAACTCCTTCATCTGCACAGAATTATATATCACAGATATTGTTAACGAAACGTTACAAGAACACTGGACGTTATTTGAAGTAATTTCCAGTATACATTTAGTAAGTAATTCAATTGTCGATGTGATCAAACGAAATAAAAGGAATACTTAGATATATGAATCCAATAACTTTTGTATTTCAAGTAAAAATCATCGCAGTTTACTACAAACTAAAGGAATAAGTATTAATGATACATTGGATGAAAAAATTAATTAATTAGCGGAATGACGGAATAGCTTAACGGTAAAGATTAGAGAAGTAATAGGTATAAACATAATTACCTGAAGTTTTTAAAAGTTATTGCCCGAGTATCGTAAATACGCGCAGTAAATCAAAAAAAAATATTTCTCGGAAGCGGTAGATTTATATGCGGGGAACCGTTATATAAGGTTTGTTCCAACCACGATAGTACAGGATTATATACACTCAAAAATTTTATTTTTTTTTGTGATTGGAAACATTCCCACCTCTATCCATAACATCCACAGTGGATAGCAAAATGTTATAAATATTTACTAATTTTTAATTTCTGTGTAGTAAATTAAATATACCGACCTGAGAATGTCATTCAATTTGTATTAAACGTGAAAATATGCAGTACGGATAATAAAACATCAGCATGACGTGCATTCAGCAGCTGGATTTTCCAATTTTCCAATAAAAGTCAGCTCTAACTAACTCCGATATACTTTGAATTTTGAAAAGTTATAAAAAGAAAGCCACTGCATAGAAGTGATTTCTGTATGAAACGATTAAAAAAATACATAAGGATAAAGTAAATCTTACATTAGATATAAAGTATCTACAGTTTATATAATTGTTATATTAATACCTTAAAACTAGGATTCTACGTATTCAGCCGTCATCGCCGTTGTATCCTGTTGTTCGTCTCTTGTCCTTTTCGTGTCCGTCCAGTGTGGGCGGAAGATAATTCCTTTCTCGAGCAATGTAGAGAAAAGGTTTCCAAATAAAAATTATTCACATACAATTCCTGCACAATACCGTATTATATTTGTAAAAGTACAGAAAGTGTTCAGTTTAAATAGAACATTCCGTAATTTTTGGATGCTCTTTTTCAATTAGTTCTTAGAATAATTGAGATAATTTGATATTTAGGCGAAATGCCGATGTTTATGACATGTTACAGTTGTGACTCCAATTTTATTTGTTTAGGTATTCTTTGGATTTTTGAGCATTATTTTTATTCTACAAGAAAATCTTCAAAGAGCTGGAATGTTACGATTGTTTCCTGTTATTTCAATTCTTCAAATACAACATATGTATTTTTCTTCAGAATTGTTTAGTAAATGAAATAAATGTTATTTACAGCACCATGCAACCGTTCACTCTCTAACATTGTTTTCCTTCAACGAAAATGTTTTAGGTTCCCCTACTTTATACTTTTAGCCTGTTTAAACTTTTGAGTCTAACAATTAAATTTAGGATTTCACGTTGTTAAGAGCAATAACCATCCTTTACCTGGAAATATAAGATGAATTACAATTGCCTTAAAATTAATGTATGTGTTGCAATCTTCTTTTAAGTAATTTTAACTTCAAACAGGTAATTCCAAAATAGCAACAGTGAGTCAAATGTATGTATAATAATAATGTTGAGTAATAATTCATTTCTAATGTTGAAAAGCAGATGTTGAACCTCGATTAATTATACAAGAAAAAATAGACTTTCGGAATTATTTAATACACAGAAAATTGCAGTAATATATAACAGTACGCTGTAAAATATTGTATTATTCGAATTTTCAGCGTCCCAGAACGGATCGTTATTTATACAACCGAAAATATTGTATATTCGAATCGTAAACTTAAAGCATGCTTCCAGACGTTGCTGTAAATCTATCTACCTGCATTCTTCAGTTCCAATTCTGCCTCATCACTCCTACGTGTTCTAGAAAACAGGCTCTTAAATCCGACCCGCATCCTCAAACATACACACACACACACAGACCTTTTCTTCTTTGCAGGCAAGCGTTCGTTATCCCTTATTTTAGAAAATCCCAGTTATCTCGGAGCTTCCTCGAATTTCTATACGGTTTATACATCATTTATAAGACACGCAGAAGCGATAAAAAATATTAGATCCGGTAGCAGTAAATTTGGGAATCGAAATATATCAAATATAAGCGCGCCAACTAAGAGGGTGACTGAAAAATCCAGGCGCTGATATAAGTACCCTTTTTATTATGAAAATGTTATCTACATATTTATATATAGGCGGAGATATTATGAAAAAATTCAATTTTTGACGCTGGATATTTTTACTTATAAAACCTTTTCGTTGCTTTTCGCTGTCGTTTGTTACTTTCCGAATTTGGTACACATTTATAATTATCACACACGTTCAGGCAATTTTGGTGGGAATTATGATTAATTAATTAATGAACTAGTATCTCAAAGCTGGACCCCTTTTGCTTCTTGTGCACAATTTGGTCCAATATGAGGAAAATACTTTTCTGTACAATATGGTGTTGCTTTTAAAGGAACCATTAAGATTCGACAGCATTTCTAATTGTCCGGAATTAAATAATAGACTGGGATAATGTATATCATGTGATGGTGGTTTGATTTTAAATCACCAAAGTATTGTGTACAAAGATGCTTTTCTATTATAAGTGCTAATATATTATATTCTGGCTTTTCTAAAGTAAGCCCAGTAATAAGCCTGCGCGTTTGTTGCGCTGTTCTAGATCGCCATAATAAAAACCCTGTATTCTATTATTTAAATATTGTATAAACAGAAACCCTACAAATATGTGGTAAATGTGGTAATACGTGCTATGCTTATTCTTTAACACCACTACGTGAAACATCATCTAAGTCCAAATTACAATTACTTCCGTTTCGTAGCAGACTGACATGTTCTACTTTCGAACTTACAAATATGTATGTTGTTTTTCTTGTACTAGTACTAGCGTCAGCATCGAATGTATCTAGTACTTCTTCTCTCGTCCCGACTGCTCTACCCAGCATGTGCGCTGTACTTTTGAGATGATAAGCAACCAGATACTCTCAAGTGTTGCCTTCACGAAATATTGACAACAAATCTTCTCCGGTAGATCCGCCGCTCACATGCGTTTCAGTTTACACAAGTGATTTGTGAGATAAGCAAAACGCAGCGCCAAGCAGTTTCTTTATTTTGCCAAACATTATAACTATTTCAAATATTTTCCTTGATCAGATAGCGTAAATAAACATGTCACTTGATCATTTAAATATTTCCATCATGTTATCTTCAAATCTTCAAAGGTAGCAAATAACTTTTTTGGAACACACCTGTTCTGTTGCTTAATGCGTATTGCAGTATACTCATATTTTACAAATTGCACATTGATGCTCATTAACGTTTTCACAAGGTTAAATGTTATTGAGAACAAAGCAGTTAAGTTAACATGCAAACATGATATTAACTAATTTTAAATAATAAAATTAAAATTAAGCATTACTTCGAAACTATTTTTTATCGTCTTCTGATTGCATTCGGCCACTAAAAATTATCGAAAACAATCAAGAAATGAAAATAAATGAGCCATAAATTCCTATTTGTTGTTACAAACCTGCAAAGTTTTATCAATATTTATTCTGCGATTACCCAAGTACTTTTTTACCATTAAGAAAACATGAATTTGTTTTAAAAGTTGGAATAGAAAAATAAAGGGATACAAATTGGGAAAGTTTACGTGAGCAGCATGTATTGTATATTCGCACCTTCTCTTCTGTTTATTGTTTTTACACTACGTTTACAGCACCATATACGTATCTATACACTTCCTGTTGGTCTATTGGGATGTTTCATCACCATACAATTATTGAAGTGGGATAGATATACAGCGTGTTAATGTTCATCCACTCTTCCTGAAAACTTACATTTTGAAAACGTCAGCATTTCCCTCATCCGTTCGAAATTGAAATAATTGAAATTTTAGTGTTTTTTTTGTTTGTAATAAAAGCATTATTATTTGCAACAACCCTTGAATGGCGCGTACGGGGTGGTGTAAGAATTAGGTTTGCAGTTTGCACAATGAAAAGTAATATACGACCATTGTACATCAATACCTTTTGTTTTTGCACTTGTATGTCATGATTACTGGAAAATATCCAGAGAGGTCTTTATGGTGCATGCCAAAATTGTTTCCTCTGCCTCGAGGGTGACCGCTGATCTTGAACCTACGTAAACTACGATAAGAACATACAAGATTTTGCTACCGAAAAAAGAGATAAGTGGAGAAATACAAAAAGCTCCGTAACTCCGAAACAAAAGCTTTTATCACAATCACTTCTGGAAACCTTAATTTAGTTATGCTACGTGTACTGCATCTCCTTTCATTATATTAAATTATTCATCGTTCCCCTCTTTTGTAATACAACACATTTAAATCTAAAGCTTTAACAAAATGTCGCTCAAAAAATTGCCGTAGTAAAGGGTTAGCACGCATACACCAAAATTCTTTCTCTAACAAAGCAACATGTCAAGGTTGTGCCATTTCGTTTGTTCGTTCTTGTAGATACATCTTAACCGCACTTGCTACATACCAATGCGGTTACTCATTCCTTATTTACCTCTGGAGTAGCGTTAACAACCTGAGAATTCTATTATTTATAGCTATTAGGTACCGTACTCCGAAACTCCAGCATGCTATTTGTAATTACTTCTAGAAACAAGTACCAAGTAAATATATAAACTTCCACGCCGCGAATTATTGCAACTATTCGATTGACTCGAGCCATTCGAAGCAGAATTGTTTATAACCACGAGAATTTATTAATATGTTAATTCTATTCGTCTCTTGTGCGTGTAATGAAAAAATAAAATGTGCTTTGAATTGATTCAAAGTTCAAATATCATGCTCTCAGCTGCATAAATAGAGCACGTAAGAGAAAAGAAAGCAAAACCGACACATTGACGTTGTCCAGGAATCTTTATAAAACCGGATGCTGGAAATATTCATTGTATACTATTAAGCATCATAGTACGTTCGTTCTCTTTCCAGCGATGGAACCACTGAACTTTAAGTAGTCCTACACGTGCTTCTTCCCTCGATTATCTGCCGTGTTGTAAATACGTCGGTATATAAGCAAGGATATCTGTGTGCGTGTGCTTGTATTTGTGTGATATACAGTGATGAGTCATCGTTCTTCAATTGTTTATATTAGAAGGAACGAATCGATCTGTTCAACATTCTCCATCTTTATTAAGGAAGAGTATTTTTATCTAAGAAATGTTATCCGTTCAGGCGATTGTAACTTTCTAACATATTAATTTAGGATTCGGTTTATTTATTCTACACGCTAGTAATCCATATGGATTGATCAACAAAGCATAGAAAATTTAATAAATTCTGAGTAAAAAGAGGATGCAGCTATTGCACAACGTTTGAGAAGCTCTTTGAAATAAACCGACAAGGTATAGAAAAAAATATAATATTCTTCGTTCTGCAATCTCCTTATGTAACTCGTCAGTTTCCTCAATATAAAACGTACATATTTCAGTCGAGTAAGAAAGCAAATTACATAAAGTTTGTCAGTACCGGTTATCCTTTTTCCGGAGTGATTTATACATTGAATTTTTTATTAATACCCTTGTCTCTCGATGTGATTAAGATGATGAAGATCAAAATATTTATGTTACTAATGCAGCATCAATTTTGCTTTTCTCTGATTCTCTAAGATTAATTCTTACCAGAAGTGTGTCCGTACATTTGCGTAAGGTGGTGCGGCGCTAAGCACTTAAATACGAAAATTTATAGGTTTCCTGGTAATCTTCTTCCTTCGAATAACAATTATTGCTAAAAGAGTATAAATAATAACCGCGAAAAGAAATTATTGGGAATACACATAGAGGATTAATACGTCTTTTGCACGATGGTTCCAAAAGGCTTAAATTGTCCCTCGAGCTTTCAAAAGGTGTAGCCCAATATATGCTTTCAGGCACGACAAATTCAATAAACTCTTATTCGATCTAACATTTGTAACAAGAAGAGGAAAAAGACTCAAAATTAACAGTATCGGGATAGAAAATCGCATACGATACTTCACTGCTTTCTTTGAAATTACGACTTTTGAAAACAAAAAGTATCCGTGGCAAAAGTTTGAGAGAAAGTCAAAATTAACCACAACAATACCGCTAAAATCTATTTTAACCGAAATGATTCAATATTTTATTACATAACAATGCATATGCGTGCAATAGAGATGTAATATATGA
Source organism: Oryctes borbonicus (assembly GCA_902654985.2). Classification (NCBI taxonomy): domain Eukaryota; kingdom Metazoa; phylum Arthropoda; class Insecta; order Coleoptera; family Scarabaeidae; genus Oryctes; species Oryctes borbonicus. The sequence continues at coordinate 5,656,293 of LR736866.1, forward strand.
TATGGTTCGTGAAACATGTGTTCTAAGCGTTATAGTTTTTTAACATCGTTGTTTAAACGCTTTTCACAAGTAGCGCTTTCTAAATCATGACTGTGACGTTTAACATTGAAGTATGACATAAGCGTACGCAAAGAGTATATCATCACATTGATAATAAAAAAAAAAATAAATGTGTTAACGATCTATGAGGAATTGAACACGATTGCTCGATTATTTGTTCGTCATTATTTAAGGAATAACTAAATGTGTTTTTTTTTTGCCAAATACAATTGAGAATGCCAATTATACGATTACGGACGGAATATCGTAATCCTAACTATGGGGAAATCAATAACTATCATAAAACAAGCAGCTTCACTTCCGTGCCATTTGCATATTTAAAACTGTTGGCTTAATTAAGTGAATTGTAATTAACTATATTGCCATTGCTAGTCCAACCAAATAACAGTACAGCCATTAAAAATATGCAAATTTTAGTTCCTTTTATTCCCCGTATTCAGAAAAATGCTTATATACGATGGTTTAACCAAAGAAAAAAAAAACGGTTGCTTGCAAAGTAAAGTACTGCCTAATATTCAAACAATTTTCAATATTTTTGATGCGGTGAAGGTAAGATTAATTGTACGTCCTTTTAGTTAAATATGGTAATTATATTTGCTTAATTCGGCAATCAATGAAATTGATTTGTTCAATTGAGTATTAATTAATTAACTAATTGGATACTTTACAATTAATGATAGTTAAAAATACTTAGCAAACATGTATTCGTATATCTTCCATTGAAATACTACTTTAGATTCGAACTATTTCACCTTGACGTCAACAATTGCTGATTCTTCCGTTTTCGTAATCTGCTTTGTATTGCTTTTTTCCAATTCTGACTCTTGGTAGCTTTCCTATGATGCTATTATTTGATACAATCATACTAACTTTCGAGCAATAAAATCCAACGTGGTTAGAAAAAACAAGTTAATTTTTTGTGAACTAATTTTTGGTGTTATTAGCAATTGAACCAACGTTCCTATCTTACATGGAACGTCCTGTATATTATTGATTTTGAAAGGACAATGAAATGACTTTCTGCACCTTTATTTTATTTGCTTTTTAACCTTAAAACGTCGTCCAAAACGGATTTGTGCAACTCATATCGCCCTCCGCGTATAGGAATATTAATTTATTCCAAATTTATTTTTATCGCTCAACGCGAATGATCTATTTTAGAACATATAAACACATGCTTTGACCAATTCGGAGAGTTTCAAGTATTTAAGCAAGCAAAACATCAGCGCGCGTACACATTTTCTAGAAGAATAAAAGCACTTGCATACGTACATCGTTTAGAATTCCCAAAGATGTTTGTAAATCTGAACTTATGTATGTATGTACGTGACATGTCGAGCGACGCTATTCGAAGCTTAGGTATTCTTCAAGAAATCAATGTTGAAAATACTGCATTAATAAACTCGGAATTTCATATGTAATAGCAGCTTGCGCTCATAAATTTGATAGGTAAAATGTTAATATCGTACACTATTTTATGACATAATTCCGCTCGCCCATTTTATATCTAAAAAGGCAAATATTTGTTTTATAAAACAATTTTGCTAAATTTAGAAAGCTGCGCATGGATATCCTATAAATACATAAAAGTTGGTCAATTATGAACTATATTTTTTTGTTATTAAATGCATATTACACAAATTGTTTTACATTCGCTATGATCAAGTTCGTATTACCGTCCAGAGAAACATTTTTAACCTAGACTCGCCGATTTGAATGAAATTTCATGCACTGTTTTCGGTTCCAACTAAAAATGCATTGAAAAGTGCGAGAGCTTTTACGAACCTTTCAAAAAGGTTTTTTTTCCAAACATTCAAGTTTGGTACACTACATACAAGCAAATGAATTTATTAATTTGGCTGTCGATAATTGTTTGTATTTGTTTCATCTTCTCATTAGTCGTGCGGAAACACCATAATTTCAAAGAAATATTTTAAGCACTCCAGGAAAAGTAACCGAATCATATCTGGGAGTGGAGGAGATGAGAAATGGCTTTTTTCGAATAAAAATTAATGAACGATATATATCCATACTTAAATAACCCTTTTCAAACGCTACATGGTCCACAACATTTTACATACATTTTTAGCGATTTTTTTAAGTACCCTTACATAAGCTATCAGTTTTTATTGAATGGGTTGGAAATTTTTCCTTCTTACTCAAAACTATAGAAACAGAGCTTAGATAATAACAAAAGTAGTTACGATAGTTTATTTACCATATATTCTTTCAAGATAGCTTCTCCTGCCCTTAGAAATAGGTTTTGAACTTAATATCATAAGATAAGGACACAGGAATCAATTTTTGATAGTATTTTTTTTACTTCAATTTTAACATTAAACAAAGTCAGGTAACGTAGCAGACATCAATGCTTAACCCAATTCAATTTGGTCTATATTTAGCCAACCAACTTTCTGTCTGTAAAATATATCCAAACACAATTTCTTCAGCGCTAATTTTGAATTTTAGATCAAAATGAAGTTCTCTCGAAAATGCATTCTATGCCTATCTCGCTTACTTCCTTTTTTCTATACTGCTTATGTAGCGTTATTATGTTGGCATTCACATATAAGCGCTTAGTAGCATTACATAAAAAGTATAAGCGTTTTTATTGCATACATACATAAAGCTTTTCATTTTTATAGAAATACATTAAATAACTACCAAATACGAACGTAAAGTTTCTAGGCAAGCAGTTCTTTTTAGTTCTGCAGGCATTACACAGACCTTACGTAATTCTAAACTGCACTATCATATTATTATTATTACTTTCAAATATTTTTCACTGTGTTATTTTCCTTTCACTGATAGCATAATTACTATATTTAGTTCGTGAAGTCTATCATATAACTCTTCGTATTATCATAACGTTCATTAGACATTACGTGAACATTGCGTGTATTTCACGTCCGTCCACTGCGATTAAATTTGAAGGTGGAAGAACCGTGTCAAAAATTATTTCTGTAATTGCTCCTCTTCATTAGTGATTGCGTCGCTAATTTTTGGTATTAACATTAATGCTTTAGGATGTTAGTTATGTACGTGTATTAAGTCCAACGTTATCAAACTTACATTTCATTAAGCTGGCTCGGGGAAAGCTCGAATTAGGTAATTCGTAATCTTATAATATCATTTTGTTTGTTGCAGGGCTGTATATACTGTAGTTGCTTTGCATCATGCTTTGGTTACGTCTTCTTATACAGGAAGTCTCTCAATTATTTCAAAAGCTACCATCTACTAACTAATTTATTAATTTGTTTTTTTTTTAAGAGTAATTTTTAAATTAAATTAAAGTCATATCTGTGTTCCTTCTCTTACCTTAGTATCAAATTTAAAAATTTCGGCTTTCCCCAAAAACACTTTGATGGTATAAGTTATTCCATACGAATAATATTAACGGTCATATTAACACCTCAGTTAGAATGTAAGGAAGCAATCTGTATAAATTTTTGTGTGAAATAAACTTTCTATTAATTATTCATTGAGATTATGGAAGTTCTTAACTTGCAATTTCAAAATAGTTGCAATAACCGTCAACGCTATAGGCACATTAAGTAGTAATAGCGTTTCCTCTTAATTAAATCATTTAATTCGAATACAACGTCATATATGCTACGGTACTTCCAGCGACAGCATTATGCTGTTCACATATTATATTTCAGTTTCGTCTCAGTAACTTACCAACTTTGCTTTCACATTGCATATAGAATAACGTGTTGAATTTCGCCGAAAATATCCACCCTTGGGTCTCATTTCAAGCGCCGGAAATGACTCCAACCCCCGTTTCACATCTGCCACTTACAAACTTCGTTAGTCAAGACATGGCTCATTTAAAAGATAGCGAGTAGCGATAGTGATATATTTGGTAGATGAAATGAAGGCAGGCGTACAACCCCGACCGACAGGGTACAATTTAAATGTTTTTTTTTTTTTGAAATCTCGGCTTTCATTAAAATCTAGAATAAATGTTTATGAACGGGTGTCGAATATGTTGGAAAAAAAAAACTCATAATCAATATTAAGAGCTACTGCAATCCAGCATATTCCGTCAACTCTACCGCTTAAAAATTAAGAAAATAATCAAATAAAACATCAAAATCAAATTACGAAAAAAACACAAAACTTCTAATGAACGAATTTCACGGAATCGAATCACCTGTACAATTAACGTGAATATTTTAAACCTAACACAATAGATGTCTATACAAGCTCGTCGTAGGTGGACAGTAAATACAAATCAATTATGTAATGCCTAAGGTATAAACGTCCATTTGGCCTTATTTATATTTATTGGAGTTAATGCGGCGGCAGCATTAAAACACTTCCCTTAATGATATCGTATTAATTTTTAACGATTTTCTTATAATTTATTGCTGGACAGATTTAATTGCGAGCAGATCGTTAATAAAGTCTCAGGGCCGCATGCAGAACATTATTAATTCGGATCTAGCATTTTTAATTAATCACACCCATACACTGTTGAGTTCATTACAGAATATTTCTGGAAAATATTAAAATACGCACAATTTATTTGATATTTAAAAAATACGTAACTTTGTTTATTATTAACGTAAACAAGAGTTAATATTTAAAGTAGCTGGTATAATCCGTATATATATATATAAAAAAAAAAAAAAACGATGGCCTTTATGTCGAATAAGCACTTGCTTGTTCTCATCGTATATATATGTAATCGATCATTGCCTTTCCTCGTTTTTTTTTGATTCGATAATAAAGCTTTTTGCTGCTTCTGTCTAATGTTATATATGGTACGCTTTGAGCAATCTAATGCTTTACCGCTTTACTTTCTTCTTAAACGGCAGCACTCACGTACATAGATTTATTCAAATAATCGAACACATTGGCAATCATTTACTTTTCCTTACGACTAAATTTGTCTCCCTTACGCCGTTTTCTATCTGTAGATAGAAGCATCCTAAACAGAGCAACTTATAAATACAACTTTCTTTTGCCTATCTGACCAGTAAGAAATACCGCTCCCAAAAGCTGTCATGCAAGCCTATATCAAAGCTGCCCCGCTATAGTGAAATACAAGTTCATCGAAAAGATCATGGTCGTATCGTTTGGGTTACTGCTGGATCCGTTGCTTTCTTAGCAATTATAGGCGAGAATAAGTGATTCTTAAGCAAATACGCGATTTCTGATCTTTCGAATTTAGGCGGTTTGTTTTTAGTTTATTCATTTAGCAAGATGTAGAAATAGAAATTTCAACCAATAGAATGAAATTGTGATAAATTTCGCCCATTTAAGTTCTATTGGTTGGAGTTCCGCGTACTTGCGTTTAGACATTAATCTTTTTGAAACTGGTTACGTGCATAAATAGTGAGTGGTACGATGAAAAGAGATCTTATGGCCAAAAATTCAGTAGTATTGTTTTTTAATCCAAATCTCATTCTTTGGGTATAAACATTTGATGGTCATACTTACCAGAATCTGCAAAAAAACGGTATTTTCGATTTTTTGACCATAAGGTGACTTCATCACGTCACTCACAATTTAACAAATACATATACAGCAATAATTAAGGTATTTTGCAAAAAAAAATAAAAATCATAAAATACTACATTGCCTACCGACATGTACACGAGAGGCATTTAAATATATATGTTTACCTCCTTGGCTAGAATTGCCAACCTAGTATTATATGACCATTCTTGCATATATCCACCAACTTTCAACCAACTAAACAAATGTAATATATTAAGTTTAATTGCAAATTTTTAATCGTACAACGCGCGGTGTTTTTGTAGATTTGGAATAGTATCCATGTAAAAAAGAGTAGCTTGTATTTGATCTTCCCCCGTACAATATGGGAAGGCCCGCATATTTATCATAATATCAATATGATTACATTACGTAACAGAATTACATTATTGCGCGTTTATTAATATAATAAATATAAATAAAATGTATTGACATGTAGGGAAGGGCGATTGATAGACGTGTTCGTTTTCTGTCGATTTATTTAGCTCAAGCAATATGTGAAACTGCCATGCTAAATGCAAATACTGAAAATTTTAATATTGATCCTACTGTGAATTTGCTCCTAGAGAGAATATTCAAACAAATCATATAGGCTGATAATATTTGAAAGAAGCGCCTTATTGCCCCTTATTTTTTAATACAAGTCATTAACCCTTTGTACCGTCCTGTATTATTAATTAACAATTTGTTAACATTGTACAGTACTACCCGTCGCTGTAAAATATATTTCAAAGTTACTAACGTATTACCAAATCAACCTTCAATAAACATACGATAGGAAACACGCATTACAAACATTCTCGCACTTTTTCTAAGCCTCTATCAAAGTAAGTTAAATATTTGCGGTTTCGTACTAATTCAGATAGCGTTACATTTCGTATTACAAAAACGTTTCGATGTAACTGTAATATAATTTATTGCGTTAAGTAATTATGTAAAAAAAAAATGGGATTTCTGCAGGACTTGGATCTGTTTTGCTGTAACCTATCCTAAGCCCACGGATGATCTTGAGTGGTACTAAAGGAAAATTGCGATAAATGGTGTAGCCGGTGGGGTTGAATCGTGTGACAAGGGTTCCAAAGAATCGATATATCTAATGGGGTACGTAAATTTGAGAGAAAGGCGCAGTTTACAGCTATTATTATCGTCTTATGTAGCTTATGTAATCCACTTAATCCTCATTAATGGTGACACGTTTTATATTTATTTATACTAATACCTCATAAACGCCTACATCATCGCACGTAGTAGTGAAAGCTTTTAACCGTTTATGCAGACACACGCACATAGGTTAATCATCGGGTTTACAGTTACTATTTATTAACTATTACGTGTATATAAACAATTTCTAATAATTGCTTTCCGCATTGTGTGTTCGTTTTTTGAGCTGTTAAAATACTACGACTTCGAGGAATTTTCATAAAACAAGTATGAATGAAAGCTCGTTGGATGTACGCAATATAATACAAATTACTTGAGAAAACGTTCTCACTGAAAATACCATAAAGTCCAAATATGTATTGCATTTTATGGGGTCGAGTGTTTAGTATGTTTATTGGTTATATATATGATAATTAAAATTAATTCCGCTGATTTCTAATTATCAAATATCTCAAATAGCTGTAAAATGTTCTTCCCTGCCACCAAGTCTATTGATACGAGTGCTACTTGCAAAGCTACTGTTTCAACTCAAACTAGAGTTGATCTAACCATAAATCCCATCCTAATAAAGTAATTTTTAATACTGATCTTAAAGTATAATTAACTTAATATCCATATACAGTGAGTGCAAAATGAAAAATATAATTTAACTTTCCATTAGGGAATTTTGTTTCTCGCATTAAAAGTTATTTACTGGACTCCTTCTTTATTTACAAATAAAGATAATGGACCTTGGAAAAAATTGGGAGGAAAGAGGTTACCAACACTGCTTTGCTTGCAAATGTAAGTAAATACAACTAAAATGTCAACAGAATATGCTTTCAAACGTGAATAAATGAAAATAATTAACCTTTCAATAATTACATAAACACAAACAATGGTAATAATCTCCATATTCATCTAATAAAATATCATGAAGATTTTCTAGCAAAAAAAAAGAACTCGTGGTTTCATGTATATTTTTCCAGTTCTTACGAAGTTCGCGGTAGTATTAGGGAAATATCAAGATAATATCATCAGACGGAAACACCTAAGACTAATTTTTCCGTAAGCCTTGAGATTGTGTTCATTTCCATACAATAATAAAAGTGTTTTTAGTACATATTCAATACGAGTTATCCACTGAAAATCTACAATGAATTTTCTTTGTTTTTTTTTTTTATTTCCACAGTTCATCCCTACAGTTACACCATTTAACATCTTTATTGCTGCGTGCAACAGTACTTTCTAATGAAATCAAAGAAGTCAGCGGATGTTAGATCTAGCTGGGTATAAAACAGAATATGCCGATTATCTATGCTTTCGTTTTCATCACACAATGTCTAAATAGGCCTTATATAAATGTGTCTCTAGACAATTGTCGGTGTAATAAATTACTTCATAATTATGCACGCTTTATTGCATCGACAAACTTATAGACATAAAAGTAACCACATTCACGTTTTTCTAATCACTCTAATCAGTGCTTGTTATGAACTTACTATTCATTAATAAACCAGTTTCTCGAGTGTCAACGCTCATGTTGAAGTAATTCAAATGATGTTAGATGTTGATTTAAAACAGTGCATGTTTTAATTGTGTTATTGGCAGTTAGAATTAATTTGATGGGAGAATATGTAAAACACGTGCTAAATGATAGATTAAATAATTAATGCGGGCGCTACAATTTTTTCGTGTAACATCTGCAGCTCCTCTTGAAATTGTAGTTGACTAAGTATAACATTCATATACACAAGCGGGCTAGTAGCTACTCGTTTAAACAAAAATAAAAAAAAATTACTGTGACAACAATACCGTTAATATTCTAAAGCTTTTAACTTTCCGGTCGATACATACCGGCGAACATGTTCGGGAACTTCACAACAGGTACAATAGGTTCTATTAGCATTTAATTATTTCCAATTTAAAGTGTTAAATGCAAATTTCGTGTATATTTCAACTATTAAGTTATTTATAAATAATTATGACAATTTTGGGAGTGTTTATTAGAAGATGTATTTTTCCCTACGGGAGCGTTATCATGTTGGAATTTTTTTTTTTTTCTAAAAGCACCTGCGAAGAAAGTTTTGCGTACGATGACCATATCATAATGCTGCCACCTCCGTGCTTGTACGCAATGCTTATGAAATTCCTCGTTAGCTCTGCGACGCTCAAAAGTACTTTCAGTGGTACCAGAAAGCTGAAAAAGGAACTATGGATGTCAGCATTTATTTTTGGAATAATTGCCTCTATATTCGTTAGGTCAGACCACAACACTCTTTTCCAGATTTCAGTTGAGGGAAAACCAGATTTGTCAAATAATCATATTTTTCAGAAACAAAGAAAAACTGTTTTTCTTGGATTAGATTAAACTGGGAGAGGTAATTTTTTTTTTTTGCAAAGGCAAGTAAACACAGTACATCTCCTGAACATTTATTGAAAGAACAATAAACAATAAACTCGGACCAAGATGCTTTTAAAAAACTTGATCCATTTTTCTGGCATCTGCTGTTTTTAATAGTAATAATAATAATTTAGTTCCTACAGGTATAACTCAAGTACAGGAATACACAATAAACTAAATGATTTTCGAATGGGTTGGAGAGAAAAAAAAATAGCGTAAACGATCTGCAAATTAATGTTAACTTCGGCTATTGTTTTAAAAGAATTACAATACACATCATTCAATTCAGAAAATTTGTTACACATTATAAACACAGGTGACTTAACTTAAAACGTTTGTTGTACTTCTTGGGCAATTAAACATACATTCATTACATGCTTCTCATTTAGGAATATTAACATTAATTAAAATTCTCCCAAATTCTTCATTAAATTGCTAATAATTAATCTATAACAATAACAAGCAACGTTATTTTACTAAATTTGTACAAATTTGTATAAAACATTACATACACTTTCACATTCTTTGAAAATAGAAGTATCACACATCCAGTCACCTGGAGATATATTACATAATCCGCTAACCTTAAATTTAACATATCTACGTAAAAAATCAACCGTTTGAAGTATTATTTATGTATACAACATTGTGCATAGCAAGGTGGAAAGAATCAAAAAGATCGAATCTATTGCGTTTACATTCTGTGTAATAGAAAGTTGCAAAGAATAAGTTTTTATAAAATTTGTAAAATGATGAAAAACGTTGTCTAACGGGTGTTTTGTTTTCATTTTTCATTTTTTTACGTCTTAGTTATATATGTATGTACGTAATAAATGCATATTACAAATAATACATAATAATTACATAAGAAATATATTTGAGAAATACCAAAAGTTGATGCTTTTACGCAAAAATTATATACACAAAAATAATTCCTTCGGTTTTAAATATACAGGGTGTACAGTGCGCCTAACTAGGTATTAAATTAATATTGGCTTGCCTTACCAATCAACAGCGATACGATGTGTATTCGATATTCGTTAGCGTTGAAATATAGGAAACGCCGATTCGTCGTAGCAATTATTCTTCTTATTATTGTAACATTTGATTGAACACCATTGATGGTGAAGTAAAAATGATACCCAAAAATTATACAGGATGGATACTTTCGATTTTCACCGTCGCCAGAGCCAAATAACTTTCTTATTTTAAATAAAGCATCCTAATTGCACTCAGATTCCCGTTTGTAAAATTGTATCAGGGTTTCCTGTACTTATGTCTCTTATTTTCTCAATAATTTAGCATTTTTAATTTGGAATATTAATTTGAAGCTGACGGTAGCACTTTTTTTTTAATGAGAACTTATTACGAAGAGTGTTAAAAATGTTAATCGTACCACGTAAAACTACATCAATATCTTCTTTAAATAAATTACTGCCCGAGGATTCGTAGGTTTTCAATGAATACATGTATCTCTAACTTTAGGTACAAGCAATATCCAGACCGGTTTTGAAATCATTACATCCATATGCAAATATAACACGGTCAGCAAATCGCTTGCTCAAATAAGTGTTCAATAGTTGGAACGCTTCCTACTTTGAGAAATTGAAACTGCAGTCCTAAATTACCTCGATCTCTTTCAACATTTCCATGTATTATCGGAGTTATAACGGCTACGGCTCGGATAAAGAATTTTAACGAGACTTACGTAAATAGGTATTATAATCATCCATTGAACCGTTTCATCTCCTCGGTTTTATATGAAAGCAATTTAAATATTTTTTTTATTCTAATGATTGATTATTTCACTTTTGGAATTTGCATATATTCCGGTTTCGGTTCTTAAAAGAATAGCAGTAACCATTGTAAATTATGCTATTGGTTGGAATAAGTTAGCATTTCTTTGAATATGTATACATATACATATTTAGAAATTTATTAGTTTTTACAACGTTCATTAAAATTAACTAAACAAATGTGAAACACCAACCAACTGTGACTTTGGAGAAAAATTCATGGTGTATTATTTTAAAGATGCTTTTTTCAACTAATCTCGACTAATTTAGTAACTATTCACTTTCAACATGTCAATAATATTGTTACCGCCCTCAATTTCTTTGTGTGCAACTTTGAAAAAGATTCTAATAAATATCGAAAGCTTGATATATTAAAAGAGTTTTTCTTTTTCGTCTTACCCACTGGCTCTAATCCTCAGACTACCAAGTATATAGTCAACCCATACTCATGTATATCAATAGCTACACTAAGTTCTGTAACCAAATTCTTTCCTTAAAAAAATTAAGAATAAAAAATTTTATTTTAAGGTAGGTACTTCAAAACCAATAAAAAGCAATAATTGTCTGCAATGGTCTTGCATGCAGTGTGTCCACCACTTAAGTAATTTAAAAATAAAGTTTTGAAATAGAATATCCTGCATAGCCAAAATTATGCTCGAATGGGGAGGATGTTCAGTTTCCGCAGCACATGATACAAGCTTGGTTTGGTGGCAGAACACCCTATACACTATTTAATTTTAAGACATCTCTCTTCAACGTTCATGAATGTTTCTTATGCCTATAATTTTGGTCTCTTTTCCTTGAATCAATTTTTTTTAACACTCAGGAACTTAAGAAAATAATTTATTTCAAAGGTTTCAAATGCATTACAGCAGACAAGCCTCAATGAATGAGCAGCAATACAACTTTAGGTTAAGCTATTACTAACTGACCTGAACAATTGAACGTGGATATATATATATTAGCATTATTATCTTAATGACGTCTTAACGGACGATACACAACATAATAGTATTTGCAAGATGAATCAGAGGAACTGGATGACCAAAGTTATCTGTTTACCCTGTGATAAGGGTGGATGAGTCTTTGTTAGTATTCACATAATTCACATAATAAATCGGATTGATGCGATTTTATTTTTCTTTTAACGAAACAGCTGTACATTTTTCATGAATCTGATGGAGAAATTGTTACGCATTGCCGTAAAAAATTTATTCGGAAAATTTTCGAAAACACTTCTATTTAGCTAATTACAAATTTCGTAAATCATTTTAAACTTTCTTATTACATTATTTACTACGCCGCAAAAAAATAAGCAACGCCCTAAATAAACCTACTAATTTTATACTGAACTTTAATCAACATTTGTTTGTCCATTTTCGCTACTTAACTTGCTAGACAACATACGTAGGTTAAGTAGGGTCCAGTTCATATAAAAAAAATATGGATGTATCGCCGAAAACCCCAGAAAATACATCGGAAAAAATTTAAATCTCCGTTCTAGCTTGCAAGGCCTTTTAGGATATCGACCGTTAAATAAACGGCGTAATTTCGTAAAAATACAAAATTATCTCAATTATTTCGAAAACTAACAGAGGTAGGAGATGTATACACAGATGTATAGGGAATATTATGGAGAGAGCAAATGACATCATAAATCGATAACATCATAATTCTATTAATGGTAGCGAAACCATTGCCGAATTGAAATCAATTAACCTGTCTCAAGGTATCCAAAATGTATTGACCCTCACGTTTAAAGTTTACTTGCTGACTCGTCATGCATATATTCATTTAGTTCCACTAATATGCCAACCTACGCATTAATACGACATAGTAATTTGTATTACAAAATACTGTAAGCAAGGTTGTAATCCAGTCGAAAAGATTAGTTTTTCCGTTTGTAACCAAATCGATGTAATTTATCGCGTATATTGGGTATAGAATTTATTTTCTCGTAAAAAGTGCACGCCGTTGTCGATTGAACTATTGCAGATCTAATGCGATATGTTAATCTGATATATGTATTATATAAAGGCGCATACTGTATCGAATCTGCAAAGTAGACGTGGCCTTGATCACTTTCAGATCTATTCGTTAAAATAAACTATGTCGTCCTACTTATGGCGTTGCGAAACCTTTCAGTATATAGAAGAAAAAAAAAAAACCAACACGTTCGCAAGTATGCATGTGTAACGTAATTCTGCCTACTATTGCTAATTTATTAATTTCGCCAGATTGCATTGCGGGAACGTAAACAATATAAGCGGTAATTTTAATTCTTCTGTAATTTTTAGGCTGATCTATACTCAACCCAACATCCATTGAATAGTAAGAAATAAATTTTTAAACATTTGAACATTTGTGTATAGCAGTATTGTTAAGCATTGTCGAGATGAAAAAGAATAAGTAGAACGCGACAACTTTCCTCTTGTTCGCTTTTGTTCGGGAGTCACATTCGCCATATCTATCCCGCAGTAATCGTTGATTATTTATTCGAGTAGTTAATTAACGATCTTGTTTAATCAAATTACGAACACGATCAATATTTCCTTGAGTGCTCAGTTTGCGGTCAACCAGCACCTTTTGCATGTTCGCAAGTTGTTCTACCACCAAAACTCTCGAGACCAATTCTTCACTACTTGATATGAAGGAAAATCATCCCTAAACACAATAATCATATCTTCATGAATTTATTGCTGCATTAAGTCTTTCTTTTGCAGATATTAAAGAGCATGAAGCTTATTTTTGTCCATTTTTTGAAAAATGGACAAAAATATTCGTATAGAACTAATTTATAACAATGTTAATTACAAGGCATCAAATACATGGTTGTACTGATGAAGTAACCTTTAAAGCGCAAAAATTTGAATCGTTTGCATCGTTTAGTTTCTTCTCTTCGTAAATTTCATATAAAGAAAAGCTGCTGCAAGGCAGATGGTCAATTTCTACTCTATTTACATACATATAACGAAGTTTTGTGCATATATATCAGCCTTGTAGGAACTATTTACTTGTGAACAATTATTCATACGTTCGTACATATGCATGGAACGCGAAGGACTTGTATTTACCAGAACACTACACCCGGAAGAATTGTAAGTATGTTAATGAAATCAACTATTCGATAAGAAAAAAAAAAAGACAAGTAGGCGTCGCATGAGACATGGCAACGGAAGCAAATCGTATCGCATCGCATCCGCGTGTCTGCGTATCCACTTTTATCGCTCATAGAGGTCCATCCTCCTTTCCTTCTCTTTCATGTTTAAGTCAATACTTCATCCACGTCTTGTTCTGGGAAATTTTAACAAGGGTGGAGACGCATGTTACTTCTTGAGTTAAAAAGGAACAAAAAATAAACAAAGCCGGTCCCGTAAACATTCAGTATTGCCCCGACTGAAACTACTCAACATCCGCTTTGACATTTAACGAACTTTCTTGGAAATACTTCAAGTGTCTTGGCGAGCTTATCTGTGGACTACTCCTTCGGCATCGTTATTTAACCTTTATCGGACGATTAATGGATTAGTAATTGACAATAATTCGGTTTGACGGAGCGGCTATTACATTTGTATTTAAAATGTGTCGCATCGAACGTTAGATTCAAAACATACATGCGCTTAAAACGACCTCATAAAGTGTGAAACATGTGTGTCTCGTAAACAGAGTAACATATGGTATTTCAGTTTTTTGATGACGTGAAGGCTGTTGGTCGTATAATGAAACAATAACAAATGGTACATTTTCTCTACATTACCAAAGCAATTCGAATTAGAATTTAACCCTCAAGCGATGTGCACAAAATGAATCCAATAAATGAAAGTAACTTCGATATCTCTGCATAATTGTTAAAATATTACGCAATATTCTATGTGCAAAAGAAATTGAAAATATAATTGTAAATACGTAAACAATAAAAAGATAAAAATCTGCTAATGTTATTTATAAACCGAGAAATTTAATAATGCCAAGGACTATGCAGTCATACATGCATCATGCTGCTGGTGCAATATCTGTTGTTCTAATGTGCATTCTGTATATAATATTGATTGGTATTGTGTGCGCTATTGTCATAATTCAAAAAGGGAACGCTTCACTATGGCCCTTACCTAAGCCCCTGATAAGCTATCATCTTCATCGGTAAAACTCAGTAAAGCAGCTAAAACTACACAATATACCTACGTGCACACTTTTAAAGTTACGATAGACTGACCACGGTCATGCTTGATTTAATAAAAAGTAAAGATTTAAAGATTCTAAATCTGAATTCATTAAAATGTTTTTGTTTTCGTGAATTTCCATGCCTTCATAACAATTTAATTGCTCATTGCCGCGTACGTTCTTAATTAACTTAATTAGTATTATGATTCAATTGAAATTATGAATTTTTTCTTGAATCAATCAAGTACTTTTTGTACTAAACCTGTATTTGATGACAAATCTTTACAGTACATTTTATAAATTTCTAATCTATCTGTTACCCACCAGATCTTTGGGAATTCCTTTTATTTCTTTCGTGTGGTGACGGCCCAACGGAGCGTATAAGCTCTTTTTTAAGTTTGTTATAAACTCCGGAGCCTTTTAGTGTGTAAGTTGTGTATATAAAGTGTTCCATGGGCTTGTTACTATCCCTCCTCGCGCTAAATGGTGAAACGCAGTTAATTATACACCAACTGCGAATGGTGACTCGGGAGTATACCGGACCCACCCCAAAGAAAATTTTTTGATCCTAACGAGACTCGAACACGCAGCCACTAACTCTGCCCAGTCAAGTACAGGCCGTCTTACTACTGGGCCTCCGAGCAAATGAACGTTAGAAAGCCGTTTTGGAAACCATGTTCGTATCAAGAAGGGGAATTATGCCGCCTGTTCTTCTGAGTGGGTAACTTTAATAGAAGGAAACCCCGAGTTCAATTTTTTTTTTAAAAATCCGTTATTAACACTGGATTTGATACCATTAGCCTTACATTCGAAGATCAACATATTAACTCTGAAGACATATTAAAGAAATTATTCGTTGCAAATCAATAGAGAAGCTAAAAAATGTTAATAAATGTTTCCGACCATTACGGGGACCTTGGCAAAGTTACTAAATTTTGTGTTTACTGTTTACGTACTTTTTTCGCTCAGTATACACTCGCTCAGTAATACCGTTGCTTTGGTAAAAATTTCTACCAACAACTTTTTCTTATTCGTTTCGATAGTTTTATTATCCGTGTTTCTCCAAATATGCTAAACAAATGAAATAAGGAGTGGTAACCTTGTGCTTGTATTTATATGTGGTAAATGTTCGTTTGAAGCAAACGTAAACAGAAAAAATAAATAGGTCTCACATACACAAGTCTATAACACAACTCAATCGTTGCTTAACAGTGATTGCAAACGAATTAGTTACCTACATCCATGTCAATTAGGACACAGGTCGTATTTCTAATCTAAAATCTTCATTCTTATAAATAACGCGCGATATAAACAGATCTTCGAGTTCTCGATATTTATTGTAATACTTGTCGTATAAGTGCATTGATTTCATAACATAACTTCCTAATGCAGAAAAATTAATCTGAAATAACCAATTTGTTAACTTGGTATTCAAAATATATGTTTCGTAATCAACAATTTGGCGAGTTTTCCATAGACATGTCATGCATGCTGGTATATGACAAAAATCTGAATCTGCAAATAATTTAAAAGACAAAACAGAAATATTAATCTACGCGAGACTGAGTTTTGATCATCATCCATCGCCGCTGCGTTTAAGATTCCAATTTTTCATCAAAAATTAAACAGATTAAGACATCATCGGCTTTGTTTAAAAAAAATCAAATGTTTTTAGATCAATCGCATTACTGTGCTTTAACGTTTAATGCGCCTAACAACCTAAAAAGTGTTCACAATGGAAGTGTAGATCTAAGAAAAAGGTATCTAATAAATAAATGTTTACACATACAAAAAAATCGTAAAAAAAAAATAGCGTAACGAACATTACAATAGACTTTCTTTGTTTTAATATCAATAGAGATAAAAACTTTTTACACTGAAAAAAAAAAACAGTATCAGAGTTTTTCCGGTTCAAAACAACTCCCAAATTTACTTATAGCGATAACAAAAAACCAACAATTATTGTTGCAATGTCTATGAGGATGGTATGATAAAAACCTGTGTTAAAGATAACACAATTATTTTGAATTTAGTTAAAATTTTTTTAAACCATCCAAACAATAGGATTTATCGAACCCAAAAAACGCAAAAGGTGCCTTTGTTACAGTAATGACCTCATGACGTGAATGGCTTTTCGCCAAACTGCTTTTTCAAGTCTGGGAAAGGAAAAGTCACAGGGAGCCAAGTCCGGCGAATATAATGGATGAGACACCAATTCGTACCATAAGTCAGCTAATTTTGTTGTCGCATTTAGCGATAAGGGTGCCAGGGCATTATGATAATGGTGGAGAATTTTTTTCTTCGCGATATAGGGCCTTTTTCTCTTTAGTTCATCATCGAATCGGGGCAATAAATCAGCATAATGATTTCTTTCTCCAAATAATCAATTAAAATTATGCTTTGTGGAATCGTCTTCACCTTCTTTGGTGCACGTTCGCCGGGAAAAACCCATTTTGTTGACCGACTTTTGGCTTCTGAAGCGTAGCAATGCATTCATCTCTCACCTACAGTCACATCTCCGCAAAAACTCACCCGTATTACACTTAAACATGTCTTCAAGTTATCACGCGATTCCGGTTCCGTTCAACAGTCAGCAAACGCGGCACCCATCTCGCCATATTCAATTTCTTGAACTGAACTTTCTGAACTTGCACACGCATACAAAAAATAAATCCATTCAGTGACCGGTATTGCTCTTTTCCAATAATTAAAACAGACGTCCACTAAAGACTTAATACTTACAGTCGTAATGCCGATTTTTGCACGCAGCGCCGTCTATCTCCAAACACGGGTACTTCTTATACCATCCTCGTAAATAGCAACTTGCAAGATTGTTCTCAAAGGAAGATGCAAAGATAAAGGTACTTATTTCTGAGATATCAAGTTACAATCAACTAATGTTAAATGAATGAAGTAAACTTGACAATGACCCGTGACATATGCACAGTTTGTATTGGTAAAAAGTAGGTCATAACATAAAAATAAAATGTTTGAATGGTAATTAATAAAGGCTTCCTGAAATGTAAAAAAAGAACAGATTAAAATGCAGAGTCTTCTTTATTGGATATAAAAATAAAAATGAATAATGAGCCATAAATATTGGTAAAAGGCGTGAATATCTGCACAATGTTATTCATATTCTAATAAATCACACGGAAACTCACTTTGTACATATTAGCTTTCTTTTTACGAAAACAAATCACGGCTTTATTATTACAGTTTACTTTTTATCTCTGGAACACAAAAACATTTAATCGGCAAATAATAATATTTACCCTTGCATTATCATTTGCCTTTATGTACTTTTATTATTATTCCTTAAACGAATATTATTTCGTGCGCTTGTCGCGCTCGAATCTTATATTTTGAAATAATAAACAAAGAATAAATATACTCTGTTATATGTACAAGTAAATACTTATAAATACTATAATCTTTGAACAAATGCAACTACTCACGCAAGTATCTGTTTTGTTTCTATTATTTCAGAGAGTTTCGCTATGACTTAACTCTGTAATGTGCCAACCAATTGCAAGGAAGACTTTACTTTAACTATAACCACTTACCCACATTAGTCTTTTAAGCTGTGCCCTTTTGAATTTATTAATTCGAAAAAAAAAAATTCATGTATACAAAGTAAGCCTGCAGAAACGAATACACTTTCTCTGCACTTCACTAAATTAACAGAGACTACGCAGACTCATGTTTTGACGATTCTCGGGGAAACCAGTAGGCAACACGAACCCATTCTCTTGAGACGAATAAGCACGAGTTCGTCTAGTCTCTGCTAATTTTGTGGAGCGCAACTCCTTAATGCAGAGTTAAGGTTTCGCCAGTTCATCAATTTATTCAAAACCAATATATATTCACTTGTACCCTCACCCCTCTCGTTGTTATCATTAGTTTTTTGTTGTTGTTAAGAAATGCGCTTTGCTTAATTAATTGCAAATGAAATGTAGAAGGAAACACATTGTAAGATGCATTATTAATTGCCAATACAAATTAATGGTTACATTAATTATGAATAATAATAATAATAATCAGTTATTAATACACCTACTACGACCGTAAAGCATTTTAAGATGTTTATCCTCAGCAATATCGAAATAAAATTGAAGAGGCTTTTATTCAAAATTCGTAGATGTCGCCACTCACCACACTATTTTCAGTTAAATGTTCTATCGTTTGTCATTTGTTCGATAGCAGCAGAGTGCATTTATTTCAGATTTAGTAGTTATTGTGGATTTTCCACTTCCTGTCCTTAACACATTGATTGTCTCTGATTATACGTAAGTATTTCCTAAATGTAATAATCCTATTGGATACTTTAAATACAGTATTAAAATTACACCATGTACACGTGTTCAATTGTTTTTTATCTTATAAGAGAAAAATATCTACCTTCAAAGTAAATAGAAAACATACACGCTTGCTTAGTTTTAAATAACCTGGAAACCTGTGATTAGAAATATATGATTTTGAAGGAAGATAACTGACACGAAAACTATAAGAAAAATAACAATTGCGAATATTATCAAGTTTTTTTTTCAATAAATCTAACCAATCGCAATTAATTAATTGGAAATTAAACCAAATTAACTTCCCATGCACAATAAAAGAAACTTAAAAGGCCATTAAGTAAACTTTTTAATGTAATTAATGATTCATATTTGATGAATATTGTGATTTTCCTCTTGCCTGACATTTATATAAAACCGTACGTACAGCAAAGAGATATTTATTTACTGTTCACGCCTTGCATTTCCAGTTTAAGGATATATAAATTCATCGCACGGATTTCGAAGGAAATTGGGATAATTAATGGTAACTTCCTTATAAAGATTGTATTATTACAGTAGGACTATTAAAATTCCCGAATCGTTACTTACGTAGGAACGTATTTCGACGATACACATACATACGAGTGTTTTCCATTTCAGTGTCGAGAATTTATGCAACAGATAAATCAAGGTGAATTTACTTTCACTCGAAAAGTTATGAGTAATTGCGTAATGTCTAGCGGAAACTGCCTTCACGTTCTCTTTGTTAGAGAGCTACGGCTTCGTTTGGTATCTTCGTAAGAATCTGTTTCTATATGCTTGCCGTCATATTAAACGTACGCCGGGCATAATATCGAAATATTTTTTATCCATTGGGACGTTTCGAACCCCGACAAAATACTTTTTGTATTAATACTCTTCTCATCGGGAAAAAATCGGTAATACAAAAGTCCTTTCTCCTTTGATATCCTAGTAGTCTTCCAACTCTTTTTTAAGTAGGTATACTGAAATTATTGTAAGAAAAAATACATAAAGAGAAGTCATTGAAACATGAACTCCAGATAGAATTGAAAAAACATCGACTAAATCATATCGAACCGGATAAATTAAGAGTCCGGTTTGCAATAGCTTTTTTTGTACACTGAGCTACTACATAAATGTGAATAATCGACGTTTGATATTTTTTTAGTATTAGTAAAGAACGTTGCTAGAATTTAAATTGCGTTTTTTTTGTCGTATCTCTTCAAGAAAATTCTTGTTATCCTATTCCAATCTATACATACATTAAATGATTCAATTTTTATAGGAAATAATCGCTGAGGTTTAAATCTAGCAAATACGGAAGATACGGAAGCAATTCGTAATATAGCACCGCTTACACACACCTTGTCTTCTATCTTCTATATCTTCTCATTCCTTACTGCTTCCCACATTTGCATCAATCCATCATCTACGCCAACATACTTGATGATACAGAATTCGTATCTTCGCCGGACAATTTTCTTTCTCAGCATTGTTGAAACGATCCAACATGTTGGCATACGCGGCATTAATTAATTCTATTTGGCCTTTTCAAGGTGATCAACGTAAATTATGATAGGTACAACTCAAAACACTGTGGCCATAATCTTGTTGGCCGATAAAGTGGTTTTGGTCTTCTTTGGCGCCGGTTGATCAGGAAAAACTCATTGTTTGGAGTCTGGTGTGTTGTTATAAATCCATATTTCTTTCTGCTTTAATCGACAAAACATCTTGCGGAAAGCTGCGGGAAACCCTTACTTTCAAATGAGTTGTTAAATTTAACAACTGAAATGAAGTCACTTACTCCTTTATTCGCGAAGAAAAGTTGATTTTGAACAAAATTTTGAACAAAAAATCCTTTTATTTCGCTTAGTAACTACTTGTCTAGCTAAGCTAGCTAAGCTTTCTACTGATCTCGATAGATTTGATAACCACCTCAGGCAAAAAATAAGGTACGTCTAGCACCTCTTCCTTGTTTTGGGTTAGTACATCCCGAAAAAGCTGAATAGTGGCCAATGGCAGGTCGGTGGTTCACTTTGCATTATCGTACATAGTGAAGTGTTTCAATCAGTGTTACACTAACTTTATCTATTGACTACCTTGGCATTAGTCCATTATTACATCAAAGAAGAAGATATTCTTAAAACTTCTGATGATAGCCATTTCAACCATATTGTGCAAATTCAGACTTATTCTTCCCAAACCTTTGTTTTGAAAACAAAAAACCTCTTCGTGTTTTCGTATATCATAGGTAAATGACTATTGAATTTATTAATTTTTTAATACTGAAAATAGTACATGTGGGAAAAATCGAACGAGCTTCATGGGCTGATAACTAACCAACCTGTAGAGCCAGGTTAACAAATGGTACGAGCCGAGCTGGCAAACTTACTGGGGTGTGTCTACAAAACTCTCAAAAACCCTACTTCTATTTTAAACAACCAAATAAGATAAAAATATTGTATTATAGGATCTGCCTAAGACAAACGATTATAAAATAAATATTTTAAGCATATATTAGGGGATCTAACAAAAAAGATCCTTTTTATGGGCAACTTTAAAAACCACTTATTAAACCATTTAAAGCCAATTTATGAGATCATTCAAGCAGATATTATTCATAGTTACGGGAAAATCCTATTTTATTGGTATGGGATTGTTAGAACTAGAGAAACTGGTATTAAGATGTTTTTCTAATGAAATAGATATCGTAATCGTTTTGTTTAGTAGTACACATTATCTTCGTATGAAGCAGTTTTCCGAAAATAATCCTCTCTCCGAGATAAGCACTGCGTTTTCACATAAATAAATATTAAATCTTGCAATTGTTAAAGTACTGTTTTTATCTATTATATCACAATTAAAAAGGTAATAAACCCATCATTTGCAATTAATTTTACGTACAAAGCCATCGTGGGCATCTTCTCTATAATAATTTAACGAACGAAATTCAAACTCACACCCTCTAACCATGGTGTTAAGCTATTGCATAGGTGCCATCATTGTTATAAGTGACAACGAAATATCAAGCCTAATGATCTTTACGCCGTTAGATTACTTAAGTAATTACGGTTGGTGTACAAATTATTTAATACGTGCGTATCCATACACCGACTTTAGTTTTACACCAAAGTAGTCCACCTAGAGACCATATGTAACGTGTTTATTTATACATATATTTTACGTAACTGTCTGCAACACAACTGAGATTGATAATCGCGGGAACTACTTTCAAAAGTGAAAGTATGTGAATACAAAATAACATTGAATGTAATGGTTATACTTACAATTAGTAATGTACTCCTTGGAATGTATATGTGCATACGCGTATATTACGCTTTTGTTGGGAGGGGAATACATATAGGTATGTATAAAAAATATATAATAGCGACAGAACGTGCAGTTTTAAACACGTATTATTTGGCGGGATGCTGAATAAATTTTAATTAAATACTTAATTGCTTTTCATAAGAACATATCAGTTCAAGCATGTCGCATATAATAATTCGCATGTTGCACCAAGCTGCACGTTAAAAGACAACATTATGCAACGGACAATATTTTAGCACAGATTAACTGAATTAGATGAATACAAATAATTATTTTTTTCGGGATATCCTTTATCAAGCTACGCCTGATCCAATTATCCCAAATTAATTTCAATTAAGTTGATCATCAAAGCATCGGGGTTGTCTTAAGTGGCACCAACAAGCTATCCCCACACAGATCGACATGGAACAATTTAATTAATAACTCCCACACACGTACACAACAAATTTCGATAACGATATCCCGTTTTTCGTCAGTTAGTTAGGTTTCTAAATAACACTAAATTTGATTGATCCAAACTAATTCCATTTAAGTGGAATATAGTATGATGCGCATATCGCGCATTTTTCGTTAACAAAGCTCGATACAAAGAAAATCCATTGAAACGGTCCCTCAATTGCTAAGCAACACACTACATTACGAACATCAGCAAATATTTCATAGCCAACATTGCTACAAAACTATAACTTTGATATGGGTTTTAAAGTAAACAACACATGAGTATCGGCAACCTCCGCATCACACAAGTTTAATTTATTATATAATAATTAAATAATTAAGTTTGTGTGGTGCGGAGGTTGCTGATACTTATGTGTTGTTTACCATACTACGCCACAGTCCTTGCTATCATTATGTTTTAAAGCATAAAAAGTTCTTCGAATCAGCAATCCTTGCGCATTTGATGTTTGTATAAATCTGAAAAGGTTAGTTTGAACGGTATTTTTTGCGAATTCCACGGTTTACTTATTCTATGGTATGTGAAACAAGCACCACAGGAAAGTCAAGCATATAAAAATAGATTTTCTTTTCTCAATGTAGCCTTTTGTGCGGTTTCGTTGTCTTCTTCTAATCTTCTAAAATATTTAAAGGACAAGGAAAACTCGATGTGTTTAACTTGTAACTGGCACAAATGGTGGGCACTTCTTGGAATGTAGCATTTTTGGCGGTTCGTACCTTTTCCTGGAACCCTCTTAAGTCGTAAATCGTTACAGGTAGATCTTTATACGGGTCAGGTAATCCTGTGTTTGAAACGTACGCACACATTCACATACATGGCAAGCGCACACAATACGCAGCATATATTTCCAGAAGTTCTAACATCATACAATAATATCTAATTTCCATGAATCGATCTTTAAATATACGCTCATTTTCAGATCTCACGTACCAGTAGTAAATTTAAATTATAACAGACGTTTAAGTATTGAATGTTTTAACCATCCAACCCCGATTGCACGCACACATCACACAACTACATCAATCCATGTACAGACATCAACATTTCTTTCTCCTCATCCCCGCACAGTTTCAACTTGTGCGACAGCATTTAGCAGTAGCAGCTGTCGCCATCGACATAAGCGGGAGGTCTCTACTTAGTCTGCAGACTTTGTGTAGTGTGGTGCTTTAGTACCGTACAATGCACCGAAAGAAGTGGTTGAGCGTTCGATGATCGTTTTTACTCCGGTTAGTTCTTTTTGTGTGTTTGGTTCAAAGGTAGATTGCATGATAAATAATGCTTGCATTAGTGATTTTGTGCCCGGATATTATAGAATTGAAACGTTATTAAACAAAGGTAGGAATTTGTGCGTTTTATGCCGGTTATATTTCAAACGAGCAGCATATGCGGTTTGAAGCGCGCTCACTCCCGGAGAACACGCCTCTGCGTAAAAGAAAATTACTAATTCAAAATGTGACCGCGCTTATATACTTTGAAATACATACATAAGTACCGCTCTACTCACGCAGCTATAAAGCATTTTTCCTCAATTAAAAATCCTTTAAGCTAGGCTGCATCACATACAATGATGCATACGTACAAATTCTTTGTTGTCTGGCTTCATAGCCGGTAAAATCGGTTTTGTTGTTTTGTATCTCTAGCAACAGGTAGGGAGTGACGCAGTCATCGTCCAAAATTATTGAACAAAAGCTGCATTGGCGACTCATTGACGCAATAAAAATGCAACAACTTAGTTTTCACTGCAACCGCGTAAAGGAAAAAGAAAAAAACAGCCGTGTTACGTTATTTTAGTCCTAGGCACCTAAATGCAGACGAATACATACATTTCTAGATACCTTGTTGCAGCTATAATTCGAGTTGGGGTTGGAGCCCTCACCGGTTGCCTAGGCAACCACGTTGGTCCCCCATTCGCCATCGATCGCTAAACACCCCCTCCATTTATTTCGAAATGTTTTACTCCTATAAAATTGACAGTCTATGAATTTTCTCACTTCTTTGTTCGATGGCTCAAAAGGGAAGCTGAAGAAGAAAAATCTTATTTCTTTCTTCTTTTTATCGACTTTCACTCTTTTCCATCTTACGTTTCGTAAATTCGGAAATAGCTGCTGTTGAAACGGTTTTAGGCAGTACATGACTTTGTATTTATTCGCTGAAGTGATAAAACGTACTTCCAGGCAGTACTTCCTTACTTTTTCGAAATATCGATAGATTTCTAAATGTTAATGGTTTGTGGCTAGATAGAGGATTTATTTGTATATTTGTTCTTCTTTAGATAATTAATCAATGTTTTTCAATTCATAAAATTTATTTTTATTTATTTCATTAAATTGAGGAGCTTAATTGTGTTTTACAAACGTATTAACTAGTTTGTTAATAACAAGTCACAACTTGACGTGGGAAATGGTAGGTAACTATTTTATATATATAACCAGTATGAACAAGTATTTACTCTTAATAGAAGATAAATAAGGTAACGATTTTGTATTTGTTATAAAATATTTTACAAATTCCACAACCAACATTTCAAACCCACGCCCAATAATAACCCTGTCCTAGAACATTCTGGAATGTTTAATGTATTCTATTAGGTGCTTTCCAAATGATTAAATTCTTCTAGAAAGCAACCAATATTTACTAGGAACACCATTTTGACCAACCTATCTTGCAACCTACGATTTTTGATCAAAAATGTATACCTATATCATTGAATCATCTTGAATTTAATATGCATTCTACAGCTGACTAAACCAAAAAAAGAGAAAAATGCAACAGCAAAAATTTATTGATAGAAATTAAACTATTTCAATTAAAAAATATCCTAAATATCACATTTGAACATTGTCGAATACCGCCAATTTCGTCTTGAATTCGCTGTTTGTGGCAACATTCTGTCAGCATAAAGCAGTACTGCCAACTGTAGGTGGCTGCCACAGCGCATTTCAAACACCCCCGTTTTTTTTTTGTGCCACCCTGTACTGTGAATGTAAAAAAATTGTAAATAATGTGCGAAGGAAACGATATGCACTGCAATTGTTTATTTTCAAGTGTAAGTTTATCTATTAAATCGATTTTGTAGCCATTTGCATATCGTAGTCTTACTATTATTCTAAGTTCTCAATTACTATTACAAGGACCTGTATATTTTTGTCAAAAATTATTTTGTTAAATAATAAACCACGTTTACTTAGAAATCAGTTTTTTTACGTATGGTTTACGATAAATAAATAGATCCTAGTACTTTCAAATTCTTATACTCTCTTTTTTGTTTTCAGGGATGACGGTTAATTGAAAATGGCATCACCAACACTATCAATTGAATCATTAACTAGAGCTAACTCAATTGGATCTTTTGGAGATCAGGCTGATTACTTATCTTTATCACCTTTGGCAGATTCGCCATTAACTGTAAGTGGTTCCTCTCCGCCTGTGAGTGACTCAGTAGACAGAGACAGCGAATCCACTGAACATTGCATACAGTGCAAAGAGAGCGTAAACGAATGCAAGTTGTTATCTTGCTACCACAATATCTGCACCAATTGTTTGGAGAAGAACAAATTCCTGTGCCCGCGTTGCCAGTACGAATCGATAGAAGGCATCTTAAATAATCTGCTGTTGAGCTCCACTGAAAACAGCGAAGTTTATTTGCCAGCTGTCCGCTGCACGGGGTGCAAAACAAAAAAACTAGACGCTGTAGCTCGTTGCGTTGATTGTGCCAACTATTTGTGTCCAAACTGCGTCATGGCTCACCAGTTCATGCATTGCTTCGAAGGCCACCGCGTTGTCAACTTAAATGAACTTAAACAGGAATCTCAAGATCAAAAGAATGGTGTCGTAACTAATGGAACAGTAACAAATGGAGAAAAAAGTATGATTTGTCCACGACATAAGAATGAAATGTTGAAATATTATTGCCGTACGTGCACCCTACCGGTTTGTAAGGAATGTATATCTTTAGAACATCCTACAGGCTTGCACGAGTGCGAGCACATCAGCGACTCTGCACCTAAGCAACTCGAAGCGATTAATCACGCTATGCAAGAGGCAAAGACTAAAGCAACCGATATCAGGAATGTGCTTAAAAACGTTGAGCACATATCTAGCCGTCTTCAAGTACAATATCACAAGGCACAAAATGAAATAAACGATACGTTCCATTTCTACAGATCTATGTTGGATGAACGGAAACAGGAATTACTGAAAGAACTCGAAAGTGTATTTTCTGCAAA
Organism: Oryctes borbonicus; assembly: GCA_902654985.2. Lineage (NCBI taxonomy): Eukaryota > Metazoa > Arthropoda > Insecta > Coleoptera > Scarabaeidae > Oryctes > Oryctes borbonicus. The sequence goes on from LR736866.1 coordinate 5,683,673, forward strand.
GCAGATAGCATTAGGCGTCGCTACACAGAAAGGCCAAGAAACCGTCGAGCAAATTTATAAAACATGTGAATTCGTGGAGAAAGTTAATAAATGTGCCAGTGTTTTCGAAGTACTTATGCTACGAAAAATTTTAGATGGAAAACTACATAGTTTAATGAATTACAACATCGATCAAAGCGTGCAAGCCGCATGTGAATTAGAATTTGTTTCTAATTATCAAGCCATACAAGTGGGCGTCCGTAATACATTCGGCTACGTTAGATCAAATTCCGAAGCGGTAATAGGCCCTAGTAAACAACCGCCAATTGCAAGGCCTACCGGTGGATCCAGTTCAAGTGGTAGTAGCGTAAATGGTAGCTCTGGAAGTCTTAATGGTGGTATTACATGTCCATTTTCAATATCCGGTTCCAGTCAGTCCACATCTCCTTTTGAATCAAATATCATATCCAAACGCTTCAGTAGTGCAAATAGTTTGGGCCCATTTTCTACGACAATCGGGGATCTTAATCTTAATGGTATTAACCCATACGAAAAATGGTCCAATGGCGGCACTGATATATTCCAAAATGGCGTATCCGATCCATATCCGCTTACAAACGGAACACACGCAGATCCAATGCTCGACTTAACCAGTAAATTAATGTCCACAACAATATTTCCTCCGAAATCCCAAATTAAAAGACAAAAAATGATCTACCATTGCAAATTTGGAGAATTTGGAGTTATGGAAGGCCAGTTTACAGAACCTAGTGGTGTTGCAGTAAATGCTCAAAACGACATAATAGTAGCAGATACTAATAATCATCGAATCCAAATCTTTGATAAAGAAGGTCGATTCAAGTTTCAGTTTGGTGAATGTGGCAAACGTGATGGACAATTGCTGTATCCGAACAGAGTGGCTGTTGTGCGCACCTCTGGCGACATTATTGTTACTGAAAGATCTCCTACACATCAGATACAAATATACAATCAGTACGGCCAGTTTGTTAGAAAATTTGGAGCAAACATTCTACAACATCCTAGAGGAGTAACTGTTGACAATAAGGGACGAATAATTGTCGTCGAATGTAAAGTAATGCGCGTAATAATCTTCGATCAAGCTGGCGCCGTATTGCAAAAATTTGGATGCTCAAAACATCTTGAATTCCCCAACGGCGTTGTCGTAAACGACAAGCAGGAAATCTTCATCAGCGACAATCGTGCACATTGCGTGAAAGTTTTCAACTACGAAGGCAATTACTTAAGACAGATTGGAGGAGAGGGTATTACAAACTATCCAATTGGCGTTGGAATAAATGCAGCTGGCGAAATTTTAATCGCCGATAATCATAACAATTTTAATCTAACGATTTTTACGCAAGATGGACAACTGGTCTCCGCTTTAGAGAGCAAGGTGAAGCATGCTCAATGCTTCGACGTAGCACTGATGGATGATGGGTCTGTCGTCCTAGCGAGTAAAGATTACCGCTTATACATTTACCGTTACGTGCAGGTGCCACCAATAGGCCTCTAAAACTACTAACTGAATTAAGAGAGACAGGGTCTCCAGCCACCATTCCCTACACCTTTTGTTAACGCAATTTTATAAGGAGTGGTCAGCTGCTAAGTTGTTGATATATATATGGATTCTTTTGTAGAACTTTCATTTTTTTTAACTAAAAATTAACAACTTTTACATTTATAGTTTTTTATTGTAACGTGTTGATATTTTGAATAAGTACATTTTTGACCATAAGTTTAACAATGATAGCTGACTCCGTTGGAGCACAGCGGCCCACAGTATGACCAATATATTTTGAAAACAGGGATATTATCACATTAAGAGATGTTTACCAAGCATAGCGGTGCCTGGGCCATTGTTGTATTTTGAATTGTGCATCAATTTCTACATATAACTATTTTAATATGCGTGTATGGTGTTGTGAATGTCCCCTCTTAAATATAGCACGTTGTTTTGCGGAAAGCCGCGTTGTTAGCAACCCTAGTCACACGAATTAAAAAAAAAAACTGTATTGTAACGTATGTTCGTAATTGTATTACATTCTGTATGACACCACGTGCCGTGCTCTTTAAGTTATCTAGGTTTTGTATTTTTTCACTTTTGTTATTATTTTTATCTATTTAAGGATTTATATGGTGCATGCAATATTTCCACCATTCATTATTATTAGTTGTAGTAAGTAGTAATATATTTGTTTTGTTAATGCTGCCAAGTTTAAGATATAAAAAAGTAAGTGTTCACAACATGCATGTCATGAAACACACCACTATCGACCAATTCTATATACATCTAGGATTTTTTATTCAGTTATGACACAAAACAAATATTCGATGTACTGATTATGTTTTTTTATTACTGTTGAAATATTTGAATGTTTGTTTTGTGTCTCACTTACATTATACCATTTTTTTTATTTATAATATTTATATTGAACTTGTTATTGCTAGACTGTTTGATCGCAAATTGAAAGGGGACCTAGCGATCTCATTCTAAAATGGTCCTCATCTGCAAAACTTACCAGATTTGGCGTTTTCCATATTTTTAGTTGAGATATCCTTCAGAACGATTCTTTAAGTTACTTCGATGTCAGAGTACACTATATTTTTTTGTATCGTTCCTGTAGTAGACAAATTCTGAAGGATGTCTCTGGACATTACAAAAAAAATATATATCGACCGCCAAATCTGGCGGGTCACTGAGAAAATCTATCTGCAGTGTTTTTTTTTTTAGTACATTGTTGTTAATTATGTTAATTTTAATGATAAAATTGTTCTTAAATTAATTGTACATTGTTTTGTTTTTCTTTTTTGATTTTTTGTTGTAAATGCTTTTTTTAATTAATAATACCTGCAGTTTTCGTAAATTTCGTTTTTTTTTTATTTCATTTATTTCATTTGGTTGTGTTGTGGTGGAACCTCATACATCCTTACTCTCTTCACCTGCAATTACAAACTTAGATGTTCCATTGGTATTAATTGATTTTTACTTAATCGTATCTCGAAATTACTGTATCACACACTATTACAAGAGCTTGTATTGTATGTAAATCTTCCAGATTTAGATACAAGAATATCTTTCCTGTGTTTTCTCTGAGTAATTTAGGAATTTTTTTAGGGCTATACGATTAGGTAGAGGTAGTAAATAAATGGGCATCTTTGTTTAGGATTGGTTTCGAAGCGGAACAGTGCACGGCACGGCTGTAATGCAGCCTAATTCTACCTAAAACGAAAATAAGTGATGATAATCCTGCAAGTATGCAGCAGCTTGATTAATGATTTCGAACAATCTTTCTGGGCCCAATTATTAAGCAAATCCTATTCTAGATAAACGCATGTGTGATTTTATGGTATCATAGTCATTAGTTTGTAGCGTACGTAGTATAAATTAAATATGTAGTAAGCAGTATAGTAAAAAAAAAAATGAGTGCGGAGATTCCGCACTTTGAGTTTAAAAAGTATATATAATAGATATATATTCGGTAAGACTGATACAACAACACGTTTTTTCTGGTAACGAATATAGTGATAAGCAGTTGCAATAGTCCCCGAATTAAAAGAATGAGTCGGTATGTGGGCAAAAAAAAAAAACCATTTCATTGCCAGCTCACAATTGTACCGGGGCATGTCATTTGGATATGTTGCGTTTACCTTCATGTCAATTACTCTAGGGAACATACTACTTAAAATCCTTACGAATTGTAAATAATTTCCTATCTGCTTAAATTTTGCATTGTAGATTTTAAAAACACAAAAATACGGCATAACAGGTCCACGTCTTTTTACGGAAGAAAATTCCCATCGCACAACTTCTTTTTTACTTAAACTAAATATAAAGAAATAGATGATCAAAAACATGTGAGAAGTTTAAAATGACTTTTGATAAACGGTAAGGAGATATAAACTAAAAATGCTCATCTTCTGTTAGGCGTAGGTTAACTGGTTTGATAAACCAAAACATGATACTTAATCAGTGACTATTAATACTTCAAAGCATAATTTATCGTTTCGTTTCAATTCTTGTTTTGCGCTCGACAGAACCTCTTAACAGACTGTGATTATCAGAAATGCCTTCCCCGGTCCCTATAATGTTATCTCTTTCTTGCATATTCTGGTAACCTGTTGGTATTTTATCACATTTCAAGACTAAATTAGTGCAACTATGTATTTGTGTTAAATTATGAAGAAAAAAAAGTAAAAGAGAAAATTAACAAAAAAAAAGTAAAAGTGCGTGTGTATCCGTAGCTCTTCCAATATCGAAAATGTTGAGGTACGAACACCAATAAATGTACATGCTACTGTACTGACTGTATTTATCACACCAAATTCTCCTTTTTGCTTGTAGGCTGGAAATCGCGGACCAAAGCTAGCGCGGGCCGCGCCACCTGACCAAGTAGCTGCTTACTCGTGAACTAGTCTAGTCGTTTTATATCAAATCATATATTGTATTTTTATGTGCTTTGTGCGAACTTATATTTGCCGGTTACTACCGTGTATATGTCCATTGAACGTAGGTTATAGGATACATATATTTGTTAGAACTGAACGAGTTTAATGATAAGTGTTTATTGTTGTGAGGCAGCACATTCCGGGCGTTTGTGCTGTTGTGGCCGGCAGGACTCGTCTACCGCTCTTTTTGCTCCGGTATTAACGTCTTTCCGGTCTCATGAACGCCTCCATATGAAATTATTTTAGGGCATAGTAGCTTTGTCCGTTCATCTCTCCTGCCAAAATAGTTAGCGCAGACAAATCGCAAAAATCTATATTTGATAGCAATAGTGCGTGTGTTGAAATTCATTGTATTAAAAGAAAAAACAAAAAAAAACGAGAAACTCACATGTTCTAGCTGACATATCGTTGCTATATCATGTCCTCTCCTGATAATGTGCTTCTTCATGCTTGCTTGTAATGTGCCGCCTTAGGATTTACAAAAAAGAATGATATTTAGTAGAGTGTTGTTTAGAATATATCTAAGTAGTTCGTAGATGACCTGCCGCCTAAGCTTACTCTTCTCAACTGTAAGACTGATGTATTGTCTCTATATTTGCGGAATTAAATCAAGGCAATATATTTTTGAGCTATATTTGTTACATAATCAACTTGATCCACTGGTGATTAAGTGTTTGGTTGTTACGAGGCGGTCCGTGAATCCCACGGATCTCCGCCTGGCCTAGTCTTTGCATGCGCCTCAGCACTTCTAGACCAAGTGCACCTCACTTGTTTTTAACCAGCGGTGGACAATAACGTTACAAATCCACTTGTTGGCAACTGCTGTATTTTCAAAGTTGTTAAATCAAAATAATGTTACTGTAAAATTAAGGTGTTTTTCGGTTGTAGTTTACTCTTCGGAAACGTATATATATTGACATTCCGACAGATGGTTTATTTTGATATGATCGTTACAATTTGGTGTGTGAATATCACTTTATTATAATGGAGCACATTATCTGGCTAAGCATTCCATGTATACACTGTTGGTCCTGTTAACAATATAAGAATATCTTGATTATTTATATGTTGTGATGATAAAAAAAATAGTTTTAAAAATCGAAAAAAAATAAACCGTTGTAATCCGGAAAATTGCCGGATATATAATTTATTCATGTTTTTTCTTTTTTATTGTCGGAAGTATCTATTTTTCATAGAACAGTTTCTTGTTATTATATAAACTAAGTGTGCCTAGTCAATAGAGTTCAGGTCAATTTTATGAAATAATATTAATTAAGCAGTTCCGCCAATATTATTGAAGCGAAGAAATGTTTATTTTTTTTAATTCGTATTTTGAAATGATACATGCTGTGTACATCACCCCAATTTCTGCGGTGACTTTGCACAACATTCTTTGAGGAATCATTGCATGTTCAGGTATTACATTATCCTTTTTTATATACATAAATATGATATATATTGTAATAAGTCTTTTTTGTGAGTACAATATATTCAATGATTACAAATCATATCAGTTTGTTAAAAGCGTGTATTATGCAGTGGTGTATCTAATAAAGCATTTTGTTTGCTTGAATTATTCTGTGTCCCTTTAAACATTACATATTTACAGAAGAATTTACGTTCGTAGAGAAGCTGGTACGTATTTGTTGCTGTTCTACATTTTGTCATAGAAACGTATGACTTATTTCGTACATAAAATACAAAATAATAAATTAAGGTATATATCTAAGGTAAGTACAAACTTATGTCGAACTAAAACTTTAGTTTAGACATAAATAAGCAGCTATTGCTATTTTGATTACATAACAAATATATCAATTCAACAACAAAACGACGTCAGATATTTGCTTTTTGAAACAGAAAATACTCAACAAAAGTGAACAAATACAAGATAAAGACACAATTTCGCATTTACATCCAAAATAGATGCGAAATTTACCTGTTTATATACCAAAAGGAGCAAATTCAATGTAATCGTAACTCGTTTTTGTCAAAAATACTGGGACGCGCGCCGTCGATTAACAATTTTGAATTGCCATATTTTGACCCACAGTACAGAGGATTTCATCTTCAATTTTCCGGAAAAATAAATAACATTGCTTTCAGAAATACTAGAAAATGTTGCATTTAACAAAAACTTCCCAGAAAACCAGAAGTGTGATTCTCGAGTAACAGACGATAATTGAAACTTGTTAATCGACGTGTCCGAAGACTTTTTATAAAAACTTTTTATTGAATGGGCACTTTTTATTGCACAGTGTATATTACTTAAACAATTATTCACGTTATAACTTTTTATATTTGCTTACCTGGGAGTTATTTAAAATTATCGAATAACTTTAATGTTATATTATTTATTTAAATAAAGAACTCGCGTCTTTCAATGCATACAAAAAAAAATGATTAACAATAAAACAAAATGTATTTAACATCAAAAGTGTATTATAAAAAGTACTACAAGCTAATGGTAGCAATTTTATTTGCAATGCCGCATGTATTTTGCCCAATGGCAATCTTTACATAACCACTAGAACCGAAGCTTTTTCCCCAAGAATTTCTTACAATATAATATGGTATACGTTCACTCATATCGTAACCAACAATTTGCACCGCATGATTTAAAAACTTCACATCTCCATCGCAATGGTATCGGATAATCCCTTCGATATAGTAATGCCATGGTGCAGCATTCACTGCTGCAACAACTGGTCCAACATTAGCCAGGTACTGTAAAATCTGTTCCTCGTTGTTGACTAGACTAGAAATAAGTACAAAATTAATTTATTGGAAACTTGTATAAAATATCTTTAACATATATGGCTTTCATTGGTGAAAACTAAAAAATCGATATTTCCTTGATTTTACTGATGCGATTACATTTAATTAATGAGTTCAAATAATTCTTGTTGAGGTAAGTAAATATTACACTATATACATTGCTCAAATGGGAACATATTTAATGTAATATCCAAGTTATTTCAAATAGATAATCATCAAGATATTTAATAAATAATAGAACATTATTAACAGCGTTCTCACTTGGAGAAACTTGTATGTTAATGAAGAACCGTTTACAAAACTAACAGAGAAAGAGAAGAAACAAAATAAATATGAAATAATTCTATAGAAAACAGAACTTATCAAACAATGCTTAAAAATGACACATTTAATACATTTACTACACAAACAATGAAAACCTAGAAATTAGTAAATAATAAATAGTAAACATGCAAATAGAATAATTGAATTTTTAGAGAAGTACTATAATTTTAGTAAACAACTAAATTAACTACTATGAAACATGCAATTTTCCCAAAGCAATTTAATAGATTAAACACTGACTATAACAGATTTGGATTATAATATACGAGAGCAGTTTTCTATGTCATCCACCTATTTTTCAACATAAGAATCATTAACACATAGCAAATAGTGACAAGGGGCGAGGTCAAGACTATAAAATGTATATTGAAATTCCTCAAAATCGCATTCATGGACAATGGACTTGAATAATTCCCATTTTATTCATCCTACAGTTGTCGCGCAGAAGCAGAGTTTTTTAAGCATAATTTTTTCATGCATAGCTGATTTCAAGTTCCAAACTGTGCCTTTGTAGTCATTCTCTATTATTGTAGTCTTGGCATATTCTTGATAAAGAGAATCCCCTCCGCGTCCCAGAAAACCGTAGCCATCACTTTGCCAGCAGAAAATTTCGTCTTCACCTTCTTGTGTAGCGGAAAATCATTGTGAATCCATTGATTGCATGGACTTTTGTTTTGGTGGGTGGCAGGGACCCAGTGGCGTATCCAGGTCTTGTCCCCGATTTTCACTTCATTTTGGAATAAAGCAGTCAAGTTCTCCTCACAAATTTGTTGTCTACACAGCTTTTGTTTAGAACTGCACAGCCTAAGAATTCATTGAGACAACAATTTGTTCAACCTTAAATCTTCATGTACTTGGTGATCGGTTAACATCAAATCTTCAACTTTCTTAATGACTTCTTCAGTTTTTGTTTTCAGAGATCTTCCACACATTGCATCAACATGAATGGATTCCATGCCTTATTTGAACTTTGTACCAATATTTGACTTGGAAATTGTACTGACTATTTTCTCCATACACCATCACTACTCTCTTATGGATATGGTTATCGGTCTGCTAACTTGTTTTGATAGAAAATTCATGATATTTTTATTATTTATTAAGATTCAGATCATTCATTTTTGCTTTGTTGAGGTGATATATAAATGATATATACAAATGTTAAACGATTGGAACCAAACCTAGAATTGGAAATTTGACGTATGTTGTCACATTACCATGTTGTTTTTAACGCTACAGCTAGGTAAATAACATAAAAAATCCTTTCATACTTATAATTTAAAAGGTACTTTTAGTGCTAAGTTGCCGACACATCATGCGGGTATAACATACTAAAATTTTTGTATGTATTATAATCAGAGTTTACTATATAACAACTCTAATCATAACTTTTTTTTATTAGTCAGGAATAACATGCAAAAATCTTTAGACAATATTCTCACTTTTCACATTTATAAGATTTTACGTAAAGTGTACTTTTTGCAATATTTTTTGCTTTACACTCTTCTGTTACCAAACGTAAAGGATAATCTTCTTCCTTCAATATTGAAATATTATTAAACTTAAGCCATTCTAATAGAATACATGTATCACCGCCATCACAACCATTATTTACAACTGAACAATCAATCATCTGTTGAATGCTATACTTTTCAAGTTTTCCAATTTTAATTGCATTCATACTCTCAATATTTTCAATGGCAGTAAACGCATAACAAGCACCACAGGTTCTTTGATTGTTTACATCTGATATAACACCTTTCTCACGCCAATCAACTTTCATTGGTATACCAGCGGTAGGTGTCCAAACTATAGGTTTTTGATGTTCTGGATAAATAAATTTCGGATAAAAAAGCTGTAACAGTACCGTATCTGGAATTAAGTCTGTGAATTCCGTTACACCATACAATGCAGATAGGTTATCATTTCGGCCTTCGTTGTACTTTTTTATTATATCAATAGATTTTTTATATATTTCTAATCTTCGCTTATATTCCGTTGCATTGTATGACTTATTAAAAGTTGCTAGATACTTTTCAAAATCCCTCTCTATGGTATTAATCCTAATTGGTATAAAAAGAAATGCTGAAACACACAAGCTCAAAATAAGGAAATTTTGTTTACAATTGGCCATTTGGAGGATTTGCAATATAAGAGAATAACTGAGAAGGAGAAAAATATGATAGATAAAGATAAGGAAAGAGTAAATACATGTTTTTCTTATTACATTCTTATCAGCGACCTGCACACAAAAATACAATATAACTTGAAAATCACAGTGGAGACGGTTAACAAAAAGAACAAAATATAATGAAAGGTTATAGAAACAAGGTTATAAAAACCAACTAATGTTTAGTGAATTTCGTATTAAGAATTGGTACGAGTAATTATGTTTAGTGTGGTTTAGTGTTATTTCGTTCCATCGTGTTCCCACACTGTCTCGTATTTGTAACTGATCTCAAGAGAAACTCGAAAAACTCTTTCCGGCTAATATCGCTCAAAATGGCAACGTCGGTATCGAAAAAACGTAAGGTAAAAATAATTAATTTATCCTTTATTATATATTATTATTTTAAAATACATAAACGATTACATTATATACGTTATAAAATTAACGTTTTAAATATTTATTTTGAAACATTTACTGTAAATATTATTGGATGATTTAAGATTATATTCTCTTATTTTCCTCTGGATGATACTTGCTATTAATATTTACTAAAACATTCTGTTTTAGTTTGTTGGAGACGGCGTGTTCAAAGCTGAGCTCAACGAGTTTCTTACTCGCGAGCTTGCCGAAGATGGTTATTCAGGAGTTGAGGTTAGGGTTACACCAACAAGGACAGAGATTATTATTATGGCAACCAGGACACAAAATGTATTGGGAGAAAAGGGGCGCCGCATTCGAGAATTGACATCTGTTGTACAGAAGAGATTTAATTTCCCTGAACACTCGGTAGAATTATATGCAGAAAAAGTTGCAACACGAGGTTTATGTGCTATTGCACAAGCTGAATCGCTAAGATATAAATTAATTGGAGGTTTGGCTGTTCGCCGAGCATGCTACGGTGTTCTTAGATTTATCATGGAATCTGGTGCAAAAGGTAAGCAGCTCTACATTGTAATCATTATTATTATACTGTTCTTTTTATTTATTTCGCAATTATTGTTTTAATTGTAAGGTGGGTGCCTGCCGTCTCTCTGATCTTAAACGTAGTAATACTTTGGCAAGCAATATTAGATTTAAATTTATTTTGTATGAGATAGTCATAATATAATTCCGTAAAAAAACATACTACAAGGATCCTAATCGCATCCTATGTCAGTTGTCTTCATACAAATAAAAAACATAACCTCTTATCAATTCTTAACCCTTTCACTGCTAAGATATTTCATCCTGACTCGGAATATATGATAGTGTCTATTAATTTATTTGTTTAGAGCACCGAATGGGTAAATAGTCTTTTTTTTGTAGGGATTGAAACGAAAGTACATAACAATCAGTTTAAAAAGTGCTATTTCTAGGTTATTTTGACCTGGACACAATTTCGATTGGTAATGCTCAGGAGGTGCTGACTCAGCATTTGCCCGGAAAATGTTTAGTGACATCGTATACGTATACTAGCAACTATTCATGCAAGGTTGACAGTGTAATTTTTTGACATAGGAGCAAATGTTCTAGTGCTAAACGGCCACAACTGTCAATATCATTTAGTCTGTAGTGTAGCGTAAGAAAGGCGCCAAACGCAAGTTTACTTCCTATCGCGAGAGTGTAATGCGGAAATACATTTGAAAAAATGTCTGCCATATGATCCTACGAACCGTAGTGTCCTCAGTCGACAATATCGGCATTGTTTGTAACTGATAGACTAACACAGGTCATTGTTTACGTGCAAACGCATAATGCTTTGCATATAATTATCAATTTAAAGATTTCACTTTTATTTTGATATTGAAAAGTAAAGTGGCGTTCAGAATTCAGCAGCTGTCGTAAAATTCTTTGCTTTGAACAGCTTATTGGCAGTTATATTATTATCACCAACGGAAATTCTCATGTTGGTATAAGGAATCTGCTCCTTCGTTTTCAACTGAAAAAATGGGCGACTAAGTTTAATTGTGGTCGCACATTTCGTACAGATGATCCACGTAGAGGATGGCTAAAGACAGCATGAATTTGGACTCTAAATATTTAAAGCTGTGTGGGATAGTTAAGGCAATGTTTGGACCGTTTTAAAAGGAATCCATATATTTTTACACACTGATTTTTTACCATGGACAACACGTGGATCTACAATTTTCCACCTGAAAGAAACTAGTAGTCAAAACACCGAATGGAAGCCGGTGGCTCTGCATCAAAAGCGAAGTCAATTGCGTGTCTAGTGTTTTCTGGGATGCAAAAATAATTAATTACCTTGGAAAGGGTAAAACAATAACTGGCGAATACTAGGCACCTCTTATTAATCAAGCAGATGAAAAAATTCATGAGAATAGGTGTGAATTGCCAAAGAAAAACGTTATCTTCTATCAGGACAAGGCAACACTCCACAAAGGCGCCAATGGAAAAATCAGGAGATTTTAAATACGAATTCTTGGAACATTCACCTTATTAGCAAGATTTGGCTCATCCCAACTTTCGTCTATTCTCAAATCTAAAGGTGATAGCAGCTATAGGTGCATATTATCCAGAGTCGCACATCAGGGATAGAGTCAATCCATTTATTAGAGAAAGTGCATTGAACTAAAAGCAGATTACATAGAAAAATAAACGCATTTTGAAACTAAAAAACACGGTCCTTCTAATGGGTAATTAATACGCAAACGCATTTAGATTTTAATTTATGCTTCAGACAAAACAATTTTAATTTAAAATAAAATATTAGCGTTAACCAAAGGACTTCATCTCCGGATAAAGGTGACTAGCAACACTCATTTTTTTATTTTATTAAAAGTACTGTGTACGAAGGTGTACATTGTACTATGCAACGCAAATATACAAAAAAAAAAAAAATTAAAGCGTTGTAATTGATGTCATGGTAATAGTAATTCAATGGAATTGTAACGCTGAAATTGACATTATTTAGTGCTTCAGTAGCGTTTGAAAGTAATGGGGGAGCTAACTAATTTCATTTTATATCTAAAGCGTATTTGCAAAAAGAACATAGTGATAACAACAAATTGAAGTTAAGTAATCTGTTCTGATATTTACAGCCAACGGAAATCATCTTGTCGGGCACCGTATGGCGGTACGTCAATCGCTGATGCGTTTTAAATCATATGATTTGGATTATAAAGATTTTCAAAGGCAATTTTCTCTAAAATAATGAAATTTTAATGAGCACTCTAAGAAAATCGTCTATCTTTATTCCTAAATAGTCATTACATACAACATTTAAGTAAATAAAATTTCACGTAACTTCCCTGTTGTTTATCTTGAATTAATATTGTAGATTATAAATGTAAAATAAATGTTATTGTATGAAGATTGCGCTTATATGCAACCATACAAACAAAATGTATTAAACACTTAGCTCTCTTTCCAACAAAAATGTAACACTCAAATTATTGGATATTGTTACATTTAGATCTTTTGTTTCCACATTCATTATGTTCAATCATTACAGATAAGAAGTATTTACGTTGTCCAAAAAATGAGTGTTAATATTAAACTCATTAATTAAATTATTAATGTTTTTCGTGATACGCGAATTTCAAAAGAATTAAAAATACGTAAAATTGTTTTCGGGGTTATCATGAGTTAATGATATTTTCTGTCGTGTGAGATCATCCTTTAAAAATATACCGCTGTTTTAAAGATGAAATCATTTGTCACTGCCGGTGCACGTTTTTTCTACATACACGCTAGAGAAACGAAAGGAACGTAAAATTAACCGTGCTCTAGCTTCAGATACTCGGCGCGCCTTCGTATTCTTCACATGACGTTACTCGTTTCATTGATAACTCGACAGAGAGCTGTTTGTTTTTTTTATAATCACGGGGTCACATCTTATCTTCTCAAATAGCTATGATCTAAATGAGCAGAAGTGACAGTTAAAAAAGTAAAAAAGGAGCTACAACATCGGCGTTGATTGAAAACTTGTACATTTTCAAGATGTTAAGAACTCTACTAATTAATTTCTTCACGGCGATGTTATTCTTCGGTAGTGCCACGTGCTGTGAAAGAATTTCATTTTTTAATGTATCTGTAACAGTGGTCGGAGTGCGTGGTGTTGATAAAATATCCGGTTGTTTGGAACCGATAGGTTTACTTGAAAAAGTCTCTTTTGTGCAAATTATAAATCAGAGCGTCCCAACTTTGTATAGTGGTGCAGTGAAAGATTTGCCGAATTTAGTTGATTTAATATTGGAGAATAGTGGAGTTTTATCGCTTGAACCAGGCGCTTTCCGTAACTTAACAAAGCTGCGTCTTATGAGGTTACAAGATAATAAAATTCAAGAAATCAAAGAAGGTGTTTTCAACGGCTTGCCCGTCTCGGAAATTAGCTTAAAAAACAACAATATCTCCCATGTAGACGGAAAGGCATTCGATAATTTAACGAAATTACAAATTATCTCCCTGGATAATAATCGTCTAACTACGTGGGATCCGAATTGGTTTATGCATTGTCCCGAAATCATGGAGCTGTCATTTAAGCATAATTTCATACGAAATATACCAGAACGTGCATTCAAAAATATTCAAGGAGTCCATCACGTTAACGGAAAGACGATATTAACCAATATCTATTTGGATAACAACGAAATAGAACGTATCGATCCAAACGCTCTGTTGGGTTTGCGAAATCTGGGATGGCTAATTCTAAGTCGTAATAATTTGACGCAAATACCGGATACCCTATTGGATACCATAGAGCAAATTGATTGGCTGAAATTAAATTTCAACATGCTCACGTGCGTCCCGGACAAGGTACTGAACAAAGTACCGAATCTCAGTAATTACCTGGAAGGGAATCCGTTGGATGACAATTGCAAACAGCTTTTAAGTAGATTATGATTAATATGCCGCTGTCAACTTTAAAAGTTTTCGATTCAAATTAAGATAAATTATGGATTATTTAATAGTATAATAGTGGAGAAAGTGGTTCAAACGTGTGAATGAGAAGACATGTATTATTGCTAAAAATAATATTGTGTGTTGAAAATTTTGTTGTAGTACAGAGTAGGTAACTAACTGATTAAGGCCAACGTTTCACTGAACTTGTCTTTGTATATTGAACTCGAAAGCCTCTTCAGCAATGATAAATCGATTCTAGAAAAATGGCAATAACATCTTTCTCTCTGACAATAATATCACAAATCAATTGCGTGATTTTATTTCCTAAGAATTCTAGCGTGCTTATTCAGTGAAATGTTAACTATGTGTAATTTAAGAATTGTTCCTGTAATATGAACAAGTCCATAATAATCAAATAACCTTGTTAATAAGTGAAGGACGCTATTCATTGATTGTTGAAATATGAAATCACTTCGTATTACGTATATTATATTAAATATTTACACGAAATAAATACTATGTTTACTACATTATAAATTGTTTATTACAACGTCTAATATGTGTATTATAATGTATTTAATAAAGTTCAATTTCCTATAATGTATAAAGATACTTTCGTAATAGTTTGATTTTTGTATGTATAAAATTTCATACATTTTTGTGTAATATAAAATTCGCAAGTATATTCTGTTGTTTTCTTTGACAATTTATTGTCTTAATTTGTACGTTTTTGGCAAAAACTACGTAATTTTGTGTTTGGTAATACTTGAGAATAAAAAAAAAAATATTACTTTAAGAAGATACAAAAAAATATAGAGAGATATACTGAATAATAGAATAGATTTTGTAAAAAACGAGGATGTCAGATTGATAAAACATCATAAGTACAAGCTTAGTACTATTATTTAATCTAATTCTTTGTTTTTTTTTTAGGATGCGAAGTCGTAGTTTCTGGTAAATTACGGGGACAAAGAGCAAAGTCCATGAAATTCGTTGACGGTCTTATGATTCATTCGGGTGACCCATGTAACGACTACGTTGACACCGCCACGAGACACGTACTCTTGAGACAAGGGGTACTTGGAATTAAAGTAAGTTCCTTCTTCAATTATTAATTGGCAACTATTTTGAACTGTTACCATTCTAGGTGAAAATTATGTTACCGTGGGACCCCAACGGCAAGATTGGACCCAAGAGACCTCTACCTGATAATGTGTCGGTAGTAGAACCGAAAGAAGAAATTTTGCCCCAATTTCCAACTAGCGACATTAAACCTGTGAAAGCAGATATGCCACCACCTTCCACTGGAGTTATATCTGCTGTCGCATAATTTATATGAAGTAACTTTTTCAATAAAGTTTATAAAAACGTATCTGATAAATCTTTTTAAGTCCTAGTAGCAATAATTAGAATTCAAAAAAATGTTGCTTGGGTGAGGATTTACAGCAAACACATTAACGAAACGCATATTCCATCTGACACTAAGCAAACCTTTCTTTTAATATTCTAATTATAAAATTTAAAAATGCATGTATAGTAATGCCATTCTATAACAAGTGTTGTCCTCCTATCGCTAGTGCTCACTATTACATGTAATACTTTGTGTTTCGGTCTCATTGCGTCCTGTATGCCATCATTCCGGAGATCACGTAACTTTTTCTCGCCGGATTCCATCATTCAACTGTACACTGTACAGTCCAATTAAATGCTTTAAAAAATATGCCTTTGGCGTTTTCGAATCTGTAGTAATACTTTGAAGCGCCAATTAAAATGTACGCGTTAAAGTGACATTGCGTTAAACGCTGTTCATTGAGAGTGTATGTTCAAAATAATTTTCGAAGAAGTCGTAATTGGCAAACATTTTATAACAAATCTAGATGCAGGAGTCTAGGTAGGCGTATGTCTACGATAAAGCGGAATCAAATTATCAAGAGAGAATAGATGTCATTTTAATGAAATTGATATTTATTGCGTATCCATTCCGTTTCTATAAACCGCTGAATGCTCGCATCACTTAGAATAGTCAGTAGTTCGCGATCATTATGGTATCCTTTAAGAGGATCTCTCTTACCAGATATTAGACACAAAAGATTGCAGCTGTTTAGAAGCATTGTGGGCAATAAGGAGGTGATTACTAATTATAAATCTAACTATTATTTGTCAATGTTGATTATTCTTAGGACGATCAAGAGGAACTAGAACTCACTCTTAAAGAATTTATTATGATTTCCACATTTTACCAAATGAATCTTAACTATCTGTTGCCATATCTGGATTTGGTTTCTGTGTATGGCGGAGGTATATAAGCCACGGAATATTTTTAATTTTGTCAAATATACAACAAACTTGTCTTACGTACTTCTGAAGTATGTACGGAATTTATTAAAAACTTGCGTGGTAGTATGCCAACACGTTTAGTGTATACATTTACAAATATTTTAAAATAACTTCTAGCGGCTGTAATTCAGAAAATTACGTTGCTAAGCCTCTTTTATTAACTATTAGTTCTGCAACGATAAAATGATTGGATTTCTTTATTTTTAGTGTTCATATATGTTTGTTATGTAATACTGCAGCTATGCATTGGAATGCCATTATATTGTTTATTAACTTTTATGAGTAGTTATGCAAAGAGAAGTTTTCTAAAATTCTGGGACTGTGTACCTGTATTTAATGGTAAGTATGTTTTCAATTGGCACCGTCGGAAAAAAAGCCTTTTTATTTTAGGTTTGGGTTATACCATAGGCTTATTGCGGTTTATTATTGAAGCACACAGTGTAATGCTAAGTAGCATAGCATTGCTCCACTTACTAGATTTATCCCGTACACATCACATTCAGAAGATCAGTAAGTGTGAAAAAAAGGATAACTCAGTTGACTGTATACCCATGCATCCCACGGACAATTATACACGGCAATGCCCCACATTTTATACGGTGCGTCCGAAAAATGAAAGCTGCTATGTAGCAACGCAATATTATTTCAGGTACTATTGAAATACGTACATTATTAGGTTATTAATTGTATCTGAACTGATCATATGCGAAACGAACGTACCACCATCTAGAAACATTTGGATGGATTGATGGAATTGCAGAAAAAGAGACATTATTTCACGATGGCTAAATTGACATCGCAATCCTTTTTATTACATAATACCTTAAAATTTGATAAACTACGTTTTGAAATGCAGTTCAACTTTCATCTCTAAGGCTAGGAATAGACGACCACGGCAATTGCAGCGTTCTTTTTCTTCTAATGGATCAACGCGCTACTGTAAATCAACGTACATTAGATTCAGTGGGATCCATTTTTTTTTTTTTTTTCAAAAAACGCTGCGTTTCTCCCAGAGCGTTTTACACAGTCGTTTATGCCTGGCATATCTCCGAAAACACATTTGTGATCTTGATAATAAAATTAAATTTAGATCCCGAGTTTGATTAGAAAAATTCTTTGCGTATCAACCGTTCGAAAGAAAGAAATTTATTAAGATTTGTGCAATGTTTCAATTGCAAATCCAGAAAAATCATGATTTATTATAATAAAATAATTTATATTCTCTATAGAATGCAAGTTCTAAAGTATGACGAATACAACCTCCACTGTTGTACTATTAACGTAAAGCTGGCTGTTGCATCTTTGTTCGTTTGGATTTTGGTCTTCAGTTTTTCTATATTTGGATTGAAGAGACTTCGACAATTTGCAGTTAATATTCAGATTGTATTTGGGATCATTCTTCTTATTATCGCTATTTATTCCATTTCGTTTGTCACCGAGAATGTTGAAGAAGTGTCCTCATTTGCTGATATGGGAATTAATAAATTTCAAGTAAGTTGATTTTTTAAGTATAAAAATGAAGGTAACAATACATCTGTTTCAGTTTGGGGTTGAATTGATTATCCACTCTGCTGAAGTAAGTCTTACTTGTAATATCTTATATCTAGGAAAATTGAAGCCAAAATCTTTAAACCCAAGACATGCCTCGTTCTTCATTAACCTTATTAAAGTTACGCTTTATCTCTTAGTGGTGTGCTACGTGGCAAGTATACGCCATCAAATAATAACGTATTATAAAATTCTAGATCCCAGATGCCTTATTTCAGGAAGTAAGTATAACAAAAAGGGTGTTTTAATATAAATATTCAAAATTAAGAAAGTAGTGTGATTTATGTTTCTTCCGTTATATTAAACATATTTGAACAGTAAAACAGTTTGCCATCTCTCCATTTGTCATCTCATTTTTTATTGTAATGTTGCTTTATTGTATTTTCAATATTCCGTTTTACATATTTCAAATACTATCAATGATGAAAAAGGAGCAATAAAATAATAAGCAGATAGAAACATAGAGAAAAACTTGACGGCTTTTATTACTGTTTTCTTTTAGGTCACGACATAATATTTGCGTTTGTTCCGGATGTACTGTATAGAAAAGAATTCGGCATTGTATTTGTACTGTTTTGGTATTTAGGATTGTTTTTCTTTTCCTTATTATCTCCTATTCTTACCACTATTGCATACGTTGATTCGATAACAGAAAAATTTAAAGGACTGAGCAAGTACCGGTTATTTATTTTTATGGCTATATGCTTCGTAGGGAGTATAACTAACGTCTTGTTCCTTTCGACGAACATGAGCCTAGCCTATATACATTCTTACCAGAGTTTTGGCGCCCATTTTCCAAAAACAGTAATATTACTACTTCTCAGTATTGCGCTGATGTTTGTCTACTCTACAAAAAGAATAATGGACGACTACCATTTTACATTTGGTACTCCTCCTCATAAGTACTGGGTTACGTTTTGGAGAACTACCCCAATATTTGCACTAGTAAGTAATATACATTTTTCCTGCTACTAAGGTCCTTTAATATTATGCCTAATTTTGAAATATAAGAACGTCCTTTCATATACTTTAAAGAGAGTGATCATGGTTGAAATTCTTGTAGTATCTAGATACTTTGCTCTAGAGCAAATTTTGCGTTTAATAGATTTAGTGGTTTTGTTATCAATAGAGGGCTGGCCAGGAAACTTATTAAACCACTTTCACGAATCTCAATAACATTGGGGTTGTTAATTTCCAAGTAAGTACTGCAGAAGATCTCCTAACTTTGTTATCCTAGCTCCTTCCTTTGTTCTATGACAAGGGAATGAGTTAGGATTATTGTTTTTTAGCTAGTAAATTAGTTACGTATATTTACGAACATATTTCTCAAAAGTGAGTAATAAGGCCTGATACTGTAAGTGAATTTATTGCGTGTGTATAACTGAAGTATGGAAAGGTATTAAGTTAATTTAGCCATTCATACTGTTTGGGTTAACAGGGAACTTAGCATTTCTATTCCCTATTAGTGCTTTGGTATGGTCCATTTCTTTAGATCTTCTTTATCTAGCCAAGACCAGAATCGCCCGTGATTCCACATAGATGAAAAGATATTATTAATCTTCACAAAATCCAATTAATATTGTTCTTTTAATTGAATACTTACACAAATATATTTTTTAGTTCGCTTTCATATTTATGATGCCCCAGTTTCAAAAAAACGTCCGTGAAATTTACACTACAAACCAAATATTGATAACAAGCTATGGTAGAAACATTTTATTTTTACTTCCATTTGTCATAGTATTCCTGGCAAAATGTTGTAAGCATGTAAAATACAGGGTAAGTGTTAATAATAGACACAGGATATCGCGTATAAATATATATAAAACTATTTGCAGTCACTAGGAGCACTTACTAAGCCGTCGGAGAAATGGGGTCCGTATAGTTCCATCAAAAGGCAAGCTAGAAGATATTTTTATCCCCAACGAGATGTTAAATATAGGAGCAATGTGCTCAAATGCAAACACAATTGCATGAATAGTTCCGATAAGTTCTATGAAGAAAATAGGAGGCAAAATCAAAATCTGCAAGCTCTGGTAGAACGTATGCAACATAAATAGATAATTGGGAAAATGGCAGCTAAGAAGTCGAAAGGTATAAAAATTACAATTGGAAAGAAGAGACACACAAGAACTTATTGCTAGTGCATTCCAATTTTAACATATATTGTAATTTGGAAATTTATCTCCGATTAAAGTTTTTCTTATACAGGCATCTGCATTGTGATAATTAGATCCTCGTTGATATTGTGAATCAATAAATATTCGTACGGACGTCCTTTGCAATTAGCTATTTGCCCCTTCGATTGTTTAATAGATAATTGGAGCTTAACAGAACACAACTGAGGAAGTTGCAACCTTTGGCAGAAATCTTGGTGGCAATCATCGTTTTTCGTTCTATTTTAGCTAGAGCTACGACCTCATTGCGAGTTGAAATACAAGAACAAACATGGAGCGGGATTATTTCATTGTGGTAAAATTATTCTCAACGTAACTCATTTTTCATATAAACTTTAAATATATGACGTTTGTTTATACATCAAAATTAGGGATAGGCACGCATTACCAATCGAAGAAAACGTGTTAGGACAACCACAGCGATTGGATCAAACATGTTTGGATCAATTTTTAAAGTACCCATAATCCATATTAAACATAGCGCCATCTCTAGTTTGTATTTTCGATTTCATCATAGATTTCTAGAATAAATGTCACATGCAAGGGCATCGACATTAGATATCATGATTTAAAAAAGGATAAGCTGTCGAGAAGGCGGTACTACTTCTGCTAACGTTTCCTCTGACTCTCAAAGAAAATAATTTTCCTTTTGTTGACAAATTAATTACCAAAACGTAACGGTTACAAACGTTAAGTCCATTGCTAATTTTCGTTACTACATTACTGCTGTCTTGTGGCCAATTTTATTACTATTCTACGATTGGCTTGAATATCGTACACATTCAAACGGCGCGCAATTTAAAACGGAAAGAAAAAAAACTCGTGGAGTAGTTTGTGGCTCCTACGAACAAACCAAGAAGGTACTTCTTGTGTATGTTGTAAGATAAGACATTAAAAAAACCGCAGTGGAAAGCTTTGTTCTTTATTGAAGAACAAACAGGAGTTCAAAAAAACTACTGTATAAAATACACTTATCCAACTCAAACAGCATCAGCAACATTGTACATCATTAAGTATATTATGTTGCTATTATTATTTATGTTCTATAAACATTTTCGTATTTCCAATAATATTGTTAAAAAAAAACAGAATGCCTTTTATTGCTTTAATATAAACGACATGTACAAACAAAACTAACCTTGTTTCTGCAGAAAGTACAAACCAGTCAACGCTAATTGGGTATCCTGAAATAAAGTTTTTGAAGCAGCATGCGATATTAAACACAGCAGCCTAGAGAAAACTCCAGAATTTCCACGCGGTTACTACTCCACATTGAATAATGAGAACACAAGCTTAGAATAAGATTTGTGATTTTGTTTGATTAATCGAACTCGCGTTGACTGGTTTGTGCACGTGATTTTTATAGGGTAAAATCGGAGGATTAATTTTGTTGGCATTCTTATTAATTATACGTTGGTACTGAAACAATTGAGAAATAGTAACCGTTGCTTATATCACAGTATAGGGAGAAGACTTGGCCTATTTATAAATAAAATTTGTCAACCAATTTTGGTAACATTCAAACGTTAAATCATATTTGATATTTAGTAATTTGTATTTGATTAAATATTAAATTATGCAGGCATCGCGCACTTCAGTGGCGTGAGCGACATTTGAATACTCTTATATGGGAGGAATGCTTACAAGCAACCAAATGGCGGGAAAGTAAGTTTAGAGATTGATGCAACTGTCGGCAGAAGAAGATTTAACACTTCTAACTGGATACTAATTGTTAAATATTAGATAGTGCTACTTGATATAGCTTTATATAACGGATTTGGTATGTTCTATTTTTAAATTGAACTAAATTTAAGAAACGTGTAAGTCGAGTCAATTACTCAGCATTAAAAATATATTTTTGCGTAAATTAATCTGTTTAATTGTCTTTTTCATTAAATTTATAGGTACCTATTAGCAAATTTGGAAATTTGCTATGTGCTAGTTCACCTTTTTCAATTTTATTAATTAATGAAGCTTACCCGGTATTGTAATGTGATCATCTCTATTTCAATCGATTTGGCTACAAACGAGACGAACCCATGAATAGCATCTCAAATCGCAGCTTTGTGAAAATGTTTAAAATTTTATTAGCATTATTATTTTAGATTAAAAATTGGAAAAAACGAGACTAACGAATCCAGAACGATTTTTTAAATTTTTGAATAATGCGCAGTTAACTATTTTACCGACAGTGGCATGGCATGGCGCATGTCACGTGATCACGATCGACTTTAATAGAGGTTTGAGGCCACGAGGTTTTGATTTGAGCTAGCAAATAATTTAACCGGTTGACAAAGTTTTTTATTTTAGTGTAAATTTAAAAATGCCCTCTAGTAATCCACTACCACCCAAAGAAAATGCATTATTTAAACGCATTCTGGTACGTAACTTTTCCCTTGTTTACCCACAACGTCCATCCAGTTCTTATTAATAAACTATATGAAGAATATATTTAACTATATACGGTTTGCAATAGCTGATAGCGAAACGCCTATAATTTTTAGCTACTAATCAACACCATATTAAAGTCGCACGGCTCTTATTTTTCAGAGATGTTATGAGCAGAAGCAATATAAAAATGGATTGAAGTTTGCAAAACAAATATTATCTAACCCAAAATTTACAGAACATGGAGGTACTCCTTATTTGAAGTTGATGAATGAAAGATAATCTTTTTGTTTGTAGAAACCTTGGCGATGAAAGGTTTGACTTTAAACTGCTTAGGTCGGAAAGAAGAAGCGTATGAACATGTTAGAAGAGGGCTGCGGAATGATCTTCGTTCACACGTGTGTTGGCATGTCTACGGTTTGCTACAAAGATCTGACAAAAAGTATGATGAAGCAATTAAATGCTATCGTAATGCACTTAAATGGGAAAAAGATAATATACAAATTTTAAGAGATTTATCTCTATTGCAAATACAGATGCGAGATCTGGAGGGATATAGAGTATATTATATTTTTTCAAGAATTTAACATCCAACATATCTTACTCGTGGTCTGTTGTAGGATACTAGATATCAACTACTTATGTTAAGACCAACACAAAGGGCTTCCTGGATTGGATATGCGATGTCCTTCCATCTATTAGAAGATTATAAAAATGCTTTAAACATCTTAGACGAGTTTTTAGATCAACAACAGGTGAGTTTGGTTCATCAAATTGCATATGTGTATATGTTTAAATTTTTGTACATCTCGTTAACATTTTACAAAGGTTCTCGTTTATGTTTATTGACTAAATAAGCATTTCTATCAATACTTTTTCTTTATAGCTCACCTGTTATATTTTTATCCTAGTACCAGGTATATATTGAAAATTATTTCAAATTACATTAGTGAATTTGTATCTTATCTATTCACTATCTAATTACTCATATTAAAAATTTCAATTCTAGAGTATTGAAAGTATCTTGTTTTATAGAATCCGGCTACTCTATCATTTACATTTATTTAATTTATATCAAGATGAAATCGTCACTTCCATGTTATATGATGGGGCGTTAGTACAACAGTAACAGTTATATGCTTAAATAAATTCTTTGGTATGGTTATCGTGGCTTCTGTGTTAAATTTGGAACTCTTGAACTTTGTTAAAGGCAAAATCATGTATTATTCTTCACAACATATATTTATCAATAAGTGCCTCGCCGTTTGAGTAATTGTTTGATTTAAATTAAAACATTCATAAGTTTTTCATCGATAAAAGTATAAATAGAATGCAGTAATGTTAGTCGTCTGTTTTCATTGTCCTGCATTTTTTTATGGCTAACTTTGAATATGGTTGTGGTCTGCACATTGGTGCACCTTTAAATATATGCAACACTTGGTGCCAACTGTTCAGTAGATAATTTGTTTTTAGGCAACATATGTTCTGTAGCGATCGAGAGATATCAAGGCTAAAATTCAAAACGACTTGATAAAAAATTGTCGAGAATGTATCGTTTACCAAGTCGCATTATATTTATGTTAGGAAAAATTTGAACGAGAGCCAACGGGATATTTTACAATTGGTAAATGTGTGTTTTTGCAATTTATATAAATTTCCCAAAATCCCCATTCAAATCTTTAATCCAAAATGATAATGTGGTCCCCTTACTCTATTTTGTCCGGGATTCTGTACTGTCCATTAACGCTTCGTATTCCTGTAAAAAATTTAATTCTGACGCCACTTCCCGTACAGATGTTGATGGATTATTATTTATGTAGAAAATACAAGTTTTACATAAATTTTACAAAAGCATACTTTTAATGTATTATTTATCAAATATCTCGTCGGTTTTTAATTCAAATTCCTTTTAACATAAACATTATGCGTCTTAGTAAACGATCTATTCTCGATTAGGTTTCTATCCAAATCTAAAAAAATGGTACAATGTACGGTCGTTCTGGATACAATTGTAAATATCTTGTTTTTTCTATTACTGATGGACAATAATTGAAGTGTTTTGAACTTGGTTTTTCTCAGCAAGGCCAAATAAAGGTGCTATAGATAACAGAATAAAATTAGTTTTTTAAATCCACCCTCTTTCTCCGATTATAAGCGAGATTCGCATGGCGAGGGTCGAAAAGGAATCGATTTGTATTGCATACGCATCGACTGGCAATTTAATTTTGATTTTTTTTAATTGTAACTCTCTCAATTTTTTCAAATTACACGTATTTATTTATCCATTTATTTTCAGAAAGCAAATAATTATGATTATGAACATAGCGAATTGTTACTCTACCAAAACCTGGTTATCCAAGAATCTGGTGAACTTCAACACGCCTTGACCCATTTGGAAAACTCTCAAGATCAAATAGTCGATAAGCTAACGCTAAAAGAAAACTTAGGTGATTTAAATTTGAGACTGCAACGTTACGAAAAATCGGCGAAATATTACGAGGAATTGATCCGAAGAAATCCCGAAAACACGTTTTACTATAAGAAGTTGATCGAAGCGAAACAACTGACTGAACCCGATGATATTCTGGAGTTTTATTCTGAATACGCCGATATATATCCTCGTGCAATGCCTCCTCAAAGATTACCTTTAAATATTGCGACGGGCGATCACTTTATAAAATTAGTAGATAAGTATTTACGGAAGGGACTGAGAAAAGGTGTTCCTCCTTTATTTGTTGATATGCGATCTTTGTATAGTGACAAGGAAAAAGTAGTAGCAATAGAAGATTTAATGTTGCAATACGCGGATGCCTTAAAACAAATTGGTAAATTTAGTGCGTCAGAAGTGAATAATGGTCCAAAAGAACCAGCGTCTGCTTTACTATGGGTATATTATTATCTTGCTCAACATTGCGATTTTCTTAACCAGACAAACAGAGCCTTAGTATATATCGATGCTGCTATCGAGCACACGCCAACTTTAATAGAATTGTACGTTACCAAAGGACGAATATACAAGGTAAGCATTGATATATTTGTTTAAAAAAGAATTTACAGATAATGTGTGATTATTTGCTGTAAGTGCAGACGTTATGAGAGTTTAAGAATAGTAATTAGTACTTAAGTTTTTATAGAACATTAAAAGATGCGTGCCTAGATCACGTGCTGCAGATAGTATTTATGTTTCTTTTTAATGGGACGTACAGTGTTATACCGATTAGTCGTACCGACTCAAAAGCTATAGCTGCATTTGTTCTTTCGCGCGTGACGGATTAAGTTGGATCTTAGCGAACCTATTCGTATAGCTTGTTTAGCTCAGCTTCTCTACAAAATTAAAGAGAAACCTACTACAGCACGCCAAATCTGCAGAGCGTAGCGCAGTTAAAAGAGGTTGTAGGTTCAAATCCAACCGGTGTTTAATGAGATTTTTATTTCATTGATTAAGTTTAATTACATCGGTAAAACCAAAGAAAATGTCAATTACTGTAAAACTAGTCGACAAATTTAACCTTTCAGTGAAGACTTTAATTTTGAAGTGATTGTACATGACCATGAATTATATTTAAATATGCTTACGTAATAAGTCATTCGTTTTCATTGGTATCATTGTTTTAGCACGCGGGTGATCCACAAGAGGCCTATAAATGGCTGGATGAAGCGCAAGGCCTTGATACAGCGGATAGGTACATAAATTCAAAGTGCGCAAAATACATGCTTAGGGCCAATAAAGTTAAAGAAGCAGAAGAGACTTGTGCGAAGTTTACGAGGGAAGGGGTGTCGGCAATGGAGAATTTAAATGAAATGCAATGTATGTGGTTCCAGACGGAATGCGCATTAGCATACCAAAGATTAGGAAAATATGGAGAGGCTCTTAAGAAGTGTCATGAAATCGATAGGGTAAGTTAATGGTAGCAGCTTGATATGCATTGTTACATTTGAAGTGAATGAAATTATTGCTTTTTAGTCATTCCGTCACTTTAGACTTAAAACGAAATTAATTTGCAGCATTTTTCGGAAATCATCGAAGATCAGTTCGACTTCCATACATACTGCATGAGGAAAATGACTCTTAGATCATACGTTGGGTTACTAAGACTGGAAGATGTTTTGCGAGGTCATCCCTTCTATTTCAAAGCAGCTAGGTGTGCCATTGAAGTTTACTTACATCTGTTTGATGAGCCTTTAAAAGACGAAAGTGCTGAACAAGAACTGAATACCGGTAAGTTTAATTGTTGAAATTTTTAGATTATAGTGTCTAAATATAAAGATTTCTAATTAATTAATATCCGGAAGTGCCTTCTTTTAGAGATATGAACTTACTTAATTGCGATTTCTCTGTGGAGTTGTACAACTTGTTGACTGCAGCTTAGGTGTAAAGTGGGAACAACCGTGATTCTCCAACTCCTTAATCACTGTTCCCTCTCCCAGTACCGCTCTAACACTTCTTGCATGTTTTGCCACGAATATATTAATACAGGTATATTTATTGGTATTGAATCGTAGGATCAACTAATTTAATAGTCATTACAAGCCGACATTTTTTCTATAAATGAAGTGTTTGAATAAAACTCGGCTTAATTTTGGCTTAATTAACTAAACTTGTGTTGTGGAGGTTGGTGTTGTTTGTTATACTACGCCACAGTTCTTGCTAACATTATTATTTCTACAAATGTACTACATTTTGGAGGAAAGTTCCATTAATTAGATTAGGAAAACGTATATTTTTTATTTTAAAATTAAATTCTGTATTTGTTACGGACCTACTATTATTTGAACATTTAATGCATTGAATATTTGGGAATGAAAACGTATAATCTACTATTTAGGAAACAATCAACGATTGTTTGAGTCCATCAGTATGATAAGAATTATCAAAGAAGCGCGTATAGGAGGTAAGTGAGTGGGATTATTTAGGGAAACTGAGGAGTGGGAAGCGCGTGCCTAACAGGTGGCAGCGTTATTCATCATATGCCTGCTTCTAGATAAGTATTTTCCAACGCGGTATATCACCACATAATACTTTGGGTACTCTAGACCCAGTGCGGGCTGTCATATATTCTGAATGGCGATTGATATATCTCCGCAGTAAAAGTGTTAATGTAATCGAAGATCAAAAACAATATATTTTCTGCAAAACGCGGATCTGCTTTGAACTGCTCAAGAGCTCAATTAGTGAAACTTCGAAACAAACACCATATTTTCTTTTTTTATTATATATTATATATTATATGAATTCATTGCATCAATTTTTAAACAAATAAGGTATAATTCATTATTTATTACATGAAACAACAAACCATTTAGATTTTTTGGTGTTCTCGATGATATTGCGATTCTATAATTTCTAAAAGAAAAGAATTATTTGCCTATAATTAAACATTTATGTAATAAGTTCCCCTATGATAAATAAAACTAAGTATTCACAGCTTATATTAACTTAATATATATCGGAAATTTTATCACGCACTTAAGTATCATTCGTAGAAGTAGAAAAACGTTTAATAATAAATGAAATGCCATTTTTAAACTTAAAGGTAGGTTCTATGTGTAAAAGTTTAAAGAAAAATAATGCTAAAGTATGTACAACATTAAGATTTTCTTCCATTATAAAATAAATAATTGGCTTCAATTTAATGCACATAGTACAATTTCTTTGGTGCATAAAGCATTTATAGGTTGACAAAACAAAACATTAAATTGAAGATGTTACTTACAAGCCGTAGGTCGATTAAGTCTAAGTGACGTTATTCGAATTTCATAATGTATATGATACATTATTGAACACTTACTATATTTACAAATCACAGTTCCGTTCAGTTGTTCGGTTATTTCTAACATAAAATTAAGAACTCGAAGAGTAGAAAAAACTCGAGTTTTGTTCTCTCTTCTGTGCCAATTTGGGTGTTATAAAATAGAAATGTGTACCTTCATCTCCTGGAAGCTTATAAGAAATGTACGGTCTTTCTTCTTCAACTCTTTTATTTTGTGTTGGATATCGCGTAGGTTGATAATTTGATATCCTCTCGCTGTTGTACTTTATATCATCTATATATTCTGCATGCTGGTTTATTTGAGGTTTGGGTTGAAGGTAATTTACAAACGTGTCTCTTTCTAAAGAGACTGGTCTATTCCTAACTGAATTTTCTGGCCTTGTTTGTAAATATTTCGCTTCCGAGTTAACCGGTATAGGTGTCGTAGCTATAGGTAGTTTCTTTCCAAACACGGTAAAATATTCCTTAGTAACGTCGTCGATATATGGCTCATCGTGTTTTGTGTAAAATTGTTGGAAGATTGGATTTG
Source organism: Oryctes borbonicus (assembly GCA_902654985.2). Lineage (NCBI taxonomy): Eukaryota > Metazoa > Arthropoda > Insecta > Coleoptera > Scarabaeidae > Oryctes > Oryctes borbonicus. Next base: position 5,712,983 of record LR736866.1, read on the forward strand.
GAGTTGCTTCAAATGAAAATTCGCTGATTGGTTTTGATCGGGTTTCCGTTTTAGTTTTCTTAGGATTTTCCGTACCCGTTTCAGGATAGTAAAAAGTATGCTCTTGTGTGGTTTCATATATTGACGGAGGAGGAGTTATCTCAACAGCCTCTTGAATTTCAACATCATAATGCCTCACCGGATCTTTCGGAATAGAATATTCAGCAGATGGAGGAAGATATCGACTACGTTGATTTGGATAATTAATAGATTGAAAACTGTATTGATATATCGGTTTTGATATAGGTTTGTAGGCAGGTCGTATGTAATAATTATCATTATCTCTTAGCGCTGATTGATAAGTGTGTATTTGGTCCTTTAAACGCGCAATGTGTACAGTAAATGAATCAGATTTCTGGGGATATTGAGGTCTAGCATTATTATTTACGTAATAGTATTGAACATTTTGTCTTCGCGGTGGTTGTTCTTGTATAACAATATCTACTTCTTTAGCTGGTATATAATAATCAGGTATTTCGTACTTCGGTGGCGGTTTTGGTAATCTAGGCGTCGTATTAATTATATTTTCATCATAATAGTAATATTGTGCCGGTGGCCTGGAAGTTGTTTTGGGTGCATTAACGAGTAGCTCATCAATATATTGATTGTTGGGCTTATTGATTGGTGAAGGTTCTACGTGCTTTGACGTATAGTAATTCTTGAGAGGAACACGTGTTGTTGTTACGACCGTTTTAGTTCTTGTAACAGTTTGAGTTTGTGGAGGGTGAATTTCGTAAGAGCGGCCACCTTCTTTGCTAGCATGCGGTAATGTAGTTGTTATTGCTTTAAGAATTGTAATGGTAGGATATTTTTTTGGAATATTTGCAACAGTCGGTGGTTTTCTGTATGTAGGTGATAAAGTTGGAATAGTGAAATTGTGCGTTAAAATAGCTTTTATTGTAGATGGTTTTGCAGTACTAGTAGTTGATGGTTTATATGTTGTGGTTGGCTTGTATGTAATAGTAGTAGCAGCAGTAGCGTTTTTTCCAGTTTTATTTTCTGCTTCAACGTCTGTTTTGTTTTCTTCAAGTGGCGCAAAAAAATTAGGGGGAGGCGGTAAAACTATACCCGGTACTAACGGACCAGGTGGCACTTCCGTTGAGTTGTCTTGTTTATAATAAAAGCTGTATGGCGGTGGATAGTATATAGATGGATCATCTTCATCATATGTAACATTATCTAATGGAGGCAAATCTCCTGGTCCTACAAAAGGAAAGAAAGGCAAGCTTCCATTTAATGGCCTTTCTTTAGCCGGATCATAGTAATCCAATCCTGGCGCAGGGAATTGAGGTATTGGGAACGGAGTTTGCCCGGCAGAAGAGTTGGCCGGATATCGATCCGGGTAACCTGGTGGTGGTTCACCTCCGGGGACGTAGTTTTCTTCGGGGAATAGGGGATATATTGACGGTTCGAACGATCCATTAATCGTTTGCGAAGCATTTGTGCCCAGGAACAACAATGGTCCGTTGTCCGTGAGCTGGACTGGAAAGGGCGGCGGTACTTTAGGATGTGTGGGGATTTTAACCTGCCGATCGGGTGCGTTGTAGTCGTCGATGGACGGCCAAACGTCAGTTTCCAAGTTTTGCGATGAATGTGACGGGAAAGAACCGCCTTTGATCACTAAAAGATGATTTTCTGACAACCATATATCGCTTTTATTCAACCCGCCTAAATTTGTAATTGTGTCGCGTGGTACTTCACTATTTTCCCTATAACTAAGCAATCCAGGTTTTTTCACCGGTTTAGAGAACAATTCGGTTTGTATCAATGCGTATTTTCCATCGGCGACTTGCTGGGCTAACGTCTTCTTTTCTTCCTTATCTGAGGATTTCTTCTTAGACCCTTTACCTTCTCCTGCTCCGGAAGTTATCAATTCCACATCATCGTCTCTGTTTAAGGATATATGTCCTCCAACAAGTTTATGAACAACGCGGAATTCTCTGGTCTGTCCTTCGCTTGCGACTAATCCACTGAAGTAGACGAACAAAATCCATTGTAATAAGGTCCTTGTCATCTGAAATTAAAAAGTAAAAGTGCAAACTTTAACATCTTGAATATAGTGCATATGATTACAATTTTACTCGAAACATTAAAAAATATTTTTGAATATGAGAAATGAATATGTGCACATTGCATTTAGCATCGTCTAATTTCGTATGAAACAATAGAAATCTGGTGACTGAAATATTCTGAAATATAAAATTCATAAATTTAATATTTTGTTAAGCCACCACGTGCTTTAGATTAAAGAAAGAAATTGATAAATAATCTGCACTAGCACAATTAGATAATTACAATTATGGACAGGTACAAATAATAATTATTTTATATAAGTTTGCTAAAACATGGAAATAATTTCATCCTCATTGTTTCTAACACCTCTTCCTTATGATCAGATACCGTAACGTATTAAATCATGCTTTCAAATCCAATATCATTTAATTTTCGACTGCAGCGAGCGTGTCTACTTTCACTATCGTCACTGTTTACGCTCTGCATATTTTTTTTTACCGCTCAGTGATACATTTTTGAAATATAAAATTACAATTTTTCGCCCGTTTGAGAATTATGACCGATGGGTTTCGCCTTGTGTTACAATTCCTAGAAAATACAGGCGAGGTTCAGGTCAGAGGCCAAAAATCTTAACTATCGAAACTCAAGGTTAAGCAAGCCGGCTGGGTGTGGTAGTTTGTCTTTTGTATCTAGATCAGTACGATCCATTCACTTTATTTATATAATGCGCTTTTGCCATAGAGAATAACTGCGGAAAAGCAAACGAGTTCTTACGGATGTACTTGCGTGGTACCCATACGTGTTTGTATGAATAAAGGTATTTGTCTATTTATGGAATAATTACTACCAGAACTATACAGGTGGCTTACGTCATATGATCATGAAATTATATACGGTAACTATTTTTTTTTGCAAATAATGCAGGTATTTTTAATTTTAATGATTTCATCTAATTCCAGGAAATGGTATCATATTTAAGTGGTTACATATTTCTATAAAAATAAGGTGAAAGCAGTTTCAGTAACATATGTTGGTCACTTACATTTAATGTTTTCTGCAAAACTCAATTGAATTAATAGAGAAATACGCAATTCCTAGAGTAAAATGTCATATTCAAGCAACAATAATAAAGAGAAAATTTAAAATGGAAAGTGAATAGTTTATATAAAACAATCGCGCAAATTTATGGTTTTTGGTATTCGTGGCGTATCAAATATTTGGTTCTATAATTGATTGAATGAAGTTGGAGCATAAAAACCCAGCTCTTAATTTACTTAATCCTTGTTACATAAACACTTACTCTTTGCACAGTTTACGTGTTTGGCGTGTAATAAAACGACGACCTATGCATATTGATCGGGATTTACAGCTAATAAAACGATTAAACAAGTCGGCGGCTTATGTAAATAATTTTATGAAAAGTTATTTTGACTGATTAATTTCTCAAAATAACATTTCGCATTTAATTACTACCAGCTACGCAATCTAAAAACCTAAATCAATATTGACATGTCAGCAATTCACTTCAAGATTCACCTTTTACCTAGAAAAGTGAGCCAGATAATTTTCGGTATGTAATCATGTTAATCTGTGTCTAAAATAGTATTATGTAATTATTAATTTACATTCAGGTTTGGTAATTTGAAGGTTATTGATTATTCAATTTCACATTTGGAACGGCGATGAAAATACGCCGGTTGCTTTTTAATAATAATGCGAAATTTTGCAGAAAATGAAAGTTTGTAAGTTGATTACAATTTCAGGTTATAAACATTTTATTCTGGGCATTCTTTTGGGTATTTTCCAAAAACTTCATTTGGGTTACGTGTATAACATGTTTATTCTCCCTTGATTGCTTACACTTACTGTCTAGTCTATGTAACGGGCTACGATATACATACCAATGCATTTACTTTAAAAAATTAAACTTAAGAACTACCTGAGAGTGCTTAAAATTAAAGAAAAGAACTTAATAAAAGAAACCTAAAAAAATATATAAATAACGTGAGCGATTTATTCACCTGATTTACTTTCATAACAATTTTAAAATTAAATTTTGTTTAAAATTACGTGATTTTATACTGCCTCAATTGCATGAAGAAAATTACTCAATAGTTGCCAATATTTTTTTTCATTTAAGCAACAATTATCTTGAAATAAAAACGTAGGCTTCCACGGCCAGAGTCAGTTGAAACTGAACGTGTTCCGGGTTTGAACCGTGTCATGTCGTTTTTGTTAAAATAAAAAACTAGACGTTTCGCCCACAATCGTATAGGGCTTCTTCAGGAGAGGGAAATTTAGTAGGCAACAGTTAGCACGGTACCAACGTGTAAACTACTGACTAACTGAGCGGGAAGCACCGTTTGTGATAAAGAGTACAATTATACAATATTAAAGAACAGTTAAAATAGAAAAAATATTTTGTATGTTTTAAGTAACTTTTCAAGTATCCTCTAGCTTATCGGTGAACAACGTGAGGAAAAATAACATTGTAAAAAGGATGTAAACATTAGAAAGTTTATTTTCTTCTAATTTACGATGTAATTTTAACGCTTTGTAAAACTCTCTGATATCCGTTTATAGTAAGTTATGTTCTTCCTTTCATTTACGAGTTAAGAACGAATTACTGCTTAGTAGCACAAAATTAATGTGGTATAATTATTTTTTGATATTTCCGACATTAAAATGCTTAACGCAATTTCGTTAGATTCATAACAGGATAAGAAACCTGCAAACACAATTATTATTTAACTAATTGAGCGTGTAATAAATTCTTAACCTTTGAAGGTTCCGTTCGATATACTCCTATTATGTGGTGTACTCCTTCCTGTACATGCCGAACAATTAATGCTTTCATGTTGATATTGCACCGGAGCGATAGTTGCTGGTGTAAAACTTGAACTTTAGAGGCTGCGTTAACCGCCAGTGTTTAAGCTTATGTAAGATACCCGTTTGCGGGCACATTGTGTTGCAAGGTATTATTTTCGTAATTGCATTGAAGAGTAATTATATAGGCCCTATTTTTTCATACAATTAATTATTAACATTGACATAGAATGCGGTCTTGACAGTCAAGAAGGAAAATAAATACCACAAGAATGACGTAATATGAAATTTATACTTTTGTTTGAGATTGCGGGGTAGCGTCTCTGTGTAGGAGCAATGCTCTTTCATTTATTGTATTTTCTAAAGGTCAGAAAGCCGCTTTCGCGTCTTCATCGTAGTGCCATACACTGCTGCTTATTGAAATCGCAGCGTCGAGAAAAATTTCAAATAAACAAATGAAGTTTTGCAGATCTACTCTTGGTATTGTGTCGAAGTAATTGAATAAATGTTGGCACGTTCCCACTATTCGTTTAATTTGCTCAGATATCATTGTATCATATGTCCAAAGAGATCTATACTATTTCCTTAAAGAAAGTTTAGTGACACTCAGGAGCTCCGCGGCTTTGTTACTATCACCGTTTCGCCGTAAAGAGGGAAACGCAGTTAATTATACAACTAAGAGCCGTTTAAATTAATTTTGACGTTATTTGAGAATTTCACGCGAAGCACTCGAACAGATCAATTTTTAATCTAGAAGGCACGCATTCTAAACGAAATTTGATAAACAGGGTGATTCATGTAAGTCCAGCATGAGATAAAGCGCATCTTTTAGATTAAAAATTCACTTGTTCGAGCGATTCACATAAAATAACGCCTAAATTAATGTTCTTCCACATCTTGTTACGGCGCTGCATGTCAGCATAATTGTATCACAAATTACCTTTTCAATTTACATACAAATTGTCTTTCCTGTTTATTTGTAAAAATTCAAGCATATTTATTTTATTCCGGCTGATCTGCTTTTTATCTACCTAAATCTGTTTACGTAATCTTCAAATCTTCAAATGGATTAAGTATTTTAACAAGCATCAAGGTTACGGATTAATACAAATAAACAAATTGTCGTAACTACTAAGTTTGTGCTAATTGCGTCCCAAAACCTTGGGGGAACATTGTTTAGAGAATTCAATGCGTGTAAAGTTCCCAGATTATACTTCTTGCTCTTATAATGCAACGTTATCCGATAGCATACTGCTTTGTCCCAGTTTTCTTGTTGGAGAATGAATGACCGAGCGGTGTATATATTTTTTATCGCCTCCTTTTTGTTTTTTCGTTTTCTTACGCATGCTACAACAACCGTATTGTGATAATGTGCTTTCGACTTTCTAAAAAGGAGTATTTAGGTCTGCAATCAGCCAATTTGACTGCTGGTATTTACACGTTTCAGATGATCGAGTTTTTGCCGTTTTCATTTAAATGTTTCCGTCGTGAGAAAACGATTTGCATAATGATGGCTATTTGAAACGTTTCTTTTACATAGCAGTTTTTTTCCCAATGTGAAATCTATTTTAGGTATGTACAGCACGTAGATTGTTTTATTGACATGTTAAAGGAGTACATTTGGAAAAAGTGAATAAACCTATTGTACTATTACCCATTTATCGAAGTGCTTAAATTTATTTACATCCAATTGCGACATAGTACTAAAATTGTTAAACTATGATGACTTGCGAAACTACTAATTATAAATATGAGTCTCTCGAATACTATACCAAATCACTTAATAACAATTTATCCGCATGTTAGGTGTATATGTTTAAACTGGTTTTTATTGCAAAAATAATAACAATAATGTAGACGTGTACTTTGTTTTTTCCAACAGGAAATTTTACAAATTATAAGACAAAATATACGAATAATGGTAAAGATACACTCCGCACCACTTTATTAAGCGCAATTTCTGTAAAGGCGTAAATAAAATGCTGTTTAAATTTTTTATAGTTGTATTAGGGATAAGATCTAATCTTATTTACGTATTTCTTAAAATATTTTAAAAAATATGAGAACTTCATTATTCTTTAGAAAGTAGTACGATACTCCATTGAACGCGCATTATTAAATAATTACACCATAAAATTAAGTGCTTTCTTTGGTATTAAGATTTACTTAATTGCAATTCTTTTCACCTCAGTATATCCACTACGTTCTATTTCCAGATGTATTAAATTGAATAGACGTCAGTCTTCGATAATACATACTATGCAAAGCACACCCATTTACATTTACGTACCAAGGTTTTATAAAACAAACCCTTTTTAATCAATCATTATAGTATTCAACTGTGTAATATCGATCGCACATTACACATACTCTTTGCTGTTTTTATCATATACATGCATTAATAAACATAGAAAATTACTTGGTTTACCTTGAATAATTTAAACGAAATGGACAGGTATGACAACCGTTTCACTGTATATTCATAGTTTATGCAAGTTGATGAATGGGGCAAAGATTTATTCGAGAGTTTGAATACGTCGATTTAGCTGAAAGCTGAAAAATATTTAGTGCTTAGTGAGCTTTGAGAAAGCTGTTCAATAAATTGGAGAGATTCTTGGTAACCATATTTCAATAAGAAGTATCAATAAGAATCCTGGAAGATCAATACGTCATCGTTCTCAAGAACATTAGTATAACCAGTTTGTAACGAATTTTCACTAAAGATCTTCACCTCCACTCTTACAAAGTTCAATTAGCTCAGGAGCTCAAGTCATCAGACCATTTGCAACGACGACAAATCGTTAATTGGGCAATTGGAATGAATTTTTTAAAAGCGTCATTAGCGATAAGGCTCATTTGGATGCGAATAGAATTAATATCTGCGAAGTGGCAGAACAAATAACTTATTTATAGTTATTATCTATCCTCCTATCTACCCTTTTTTAATTTGGCAAAATACAGACGAATTAAGCATAAATCTTGTGAAAGCTAACGCCCAGTTTCATAATAAATTATAAGTGCCTTTAAATTTGAATGCCAACTTTAGCCGTTAAATTAACTAAGGTTAAAGTGTACTTTAGATTTAAAGTGATAAGTAAATTCATTATGAAACCAGTCGTAATAACGACGAGCAAATGAGAAGTTGTTAGTTTGTTGTCTTAATCCACTTATTTCTATTGAAGCAGCATCGTCACAACACTATTCTGAAGTGAATCAATAGAATGCTAACATGATGATTTAAAAAATATTTTGATATTTATACTTAATTGTGTAAATTTTTAACTTTAGCAACGGAATTTACTCGAGAACTCTAGTGGTTATCCAGAATTGTTGAATATTTTTAAGAAATGGTAAAAAAATATATCACTATCGTATTTCAATAGAATAAATTGGGGTTACTATCTTTTGTCGATATAACGTTTATACAACAGGTGTTATGTAAATTTCGTTTATGAAAAAGTTACGACATATGTTTTACTGGAAATGGGTAACTATAAATTACAATATAGTACCACGTTATAACGTTATACAATTATTAATAGTCCCTTAATAAACCCTTATAAAACTCTTATCACAAATTTACGAAATGTTCCGAACGCTTGCAATGTTGTTTTGATTTCTCTCAGGAGAAACTTAATAGTGTGCAATCTAATAACATCTAAAATTTCTGCTTATTTATTAATTTAAACAATTTATTGGTTAAAGAAGTTAAAACATGCATTGTTGTGTATGTACATGACCGATCATAGTAGACTTCGCGTCTTCACCGGCATTGAAATCTCCTTGGATATCAAAATTTGAACGATTTAATATCAAAGTCAGTGATAATTTAATTTGTACTTGCAGTCGTATTATTGTTCATCCAAATATTCTTTAATACAAGGCCCAAAAATATTGACGAAAATCTTTATAATAAGTGTAATTTGCTTTTTTCGTTATTTCCGTTTTGAAGGTGGTAGATAGATGTTTTATAAAACGTGTGCAGTGTTTATCCCTGGTCTTTTGTCTTTTATCAATACGCCAACATGAATAATTCTGGCAAATTAGTGGAGAAGAACTTTTCCTGCTTTAATTTTTTAATCTCTTCATGTTAGCAATTTGGTCAATTAAGTTACATTTCCATTATTAAAAATTAGAGAAAGAGCAGATGTTTTTAGTTTTCCAATATGAAAATAACTTAAACACAACGTAGACTTGCCCTCGGTTAACAGAATATTTTTTAATTCTGAATTAAGTTAATCTCGAATTAAAATTTAATTCGTGATTAAATTAATTACTACTTATATTTACATTTTGAGCTAGTGTAATTTGTAGTTATCTATTCAGAATTAAAGCGGGATTTGGGGCAATCGGCGGTATGAAAATATTTTAGCCTGCTTTAATGGCTATATTTAGACGATTATTTGTTCCGGCTGTTTCTTTGGTACTTTAGGTTTTTTTTTTCACGTTAATAGTGATAAATGTTAAAATGACATGTAATTTTAATCACGAATTAATGTAATTGTTGATTGCTCTACTGTAACATAACAAAATTTAGTTAATTAGAGATTAATATGCTAATTGGCAATTAAACATTTAATTCACTTCCTATAAAACGGGGATGATACTTTTACAATTTACTTCGTTTCATATTTTTTTGGATCCGCAACCGCTTGAAATGTAGTAAAGGTTCTATTACATAACCCATATTTTCAGCTGGTAACATGTTTCTATTCGAACATAAACATTTATCATCTTGAAACGGTATATTAAACGCCCATAAAACGAGAGGAATATCTGCATTTTAAATGACATTCTAAATTTTATCACTGCTTCACTATTTCATTAAATCACCAAGCCGTATTTGCACAATAAATTCTTTGGCGCTGTGGCAATTAGCTACACCTTATTCAGTTGTGTTTTAAATGATATGCTTGACGTTTTGCTCTATTATTTTACAACAAACGCTCTGGAAAGTAAAAGTTAGCGTGGCTAGGTGTACTTTTTCTTTAACATTTGCTATTATAATGCGCGGTATTTAAATGAAATTTAAAGTATTCGAGCGTTCCTGATTATTTTAATTAATTATCATAATTTATGATACACAATAAATTTTTTAATTGTTGAAATTATCCGCCTGGTATCATTTATGTAAATTATTAATTAATCGGGTATATGGTATATTGGTGGTACCGTTTGTAATAATTAACATCATGGGTTCCAAAAATAAAAATTAATTGGAAGTTTCTACGTATAGAAGTATAAATTGTCACTAATTATTAAAAACATTTCTTACATTACAAAATTAGTAATTAACCAGCGCAGTACGAAAGGTGCATATATGAGGATATTCAAACACGATCACGAAACACTCTTCGTTTGTTTACACTTCATTGTATACGGACAGTTCGAAAAACCAGTTCTGTCCACAGCACTGCGACCACAAGAACTGAACGGACTACCGTGATCGTCTACCGCGTTCTTCCTAGGAGTTCCGTCAAGAGATAGAATTAGATCCCCACCGTTTTAAACTGTTTCTGCAACTGGACTGAAGAATTTACCATCAAAACGTTTCGTTAATCCGAACCGCAAATTGCAGCATATTGTACACGCGCATTATTTGCTTATAATTAGCAACGATGTGTCAGTGCAAAATTCCAAACTACTGTTTTGAATACCTTTCCTAATTTGGGTCTTCGAGGAAGATGTAATTTTTATTTTTTATTGCTTGAGGTCGCGTGAATCACTTCTTTGGGATTTTTATATTAAATCAATCATTCAGGTGATAAGTCAATCAAAAAATTATACAAATTTTATTCTATTTATATGCCATTCGTTTTGCATTCCTCAGTGTCTATCCAGCGATACCAGTTTTTATGATATGCTATTTAATCTAGTATTAAAATGCTAATAGTTTTTTTTTTTTTGTTTTAGCTGCAAACTTTAATAAAAAAAAGTTACGTTACACTACAGCTATATATAGCTTAGCCCATTTGTAAGGAATGTCTCGGTATTTTTGACTTTCCATAATATTCCAGTGATGATATGATTGTTCTTGAGATAATTAACTATTTTAAATCAGTCATATCATTAAGACTTTTTTTTTATCTATATTAGTTACGAAATATTACAGTATATAAACTGATCTATATAAATATTATCGATATATTTCGTAGATCACTAGATAATAGCGTATGTATTAAGAGCAACATTTTCTCATTTGAGTAATCTACATCGTAAGATAATTGCGCGTCTTCATAGTTCGAAGTCGTGCTGAATACATAAATATCGTAAAAAATCTACCGTAGATGTACCGTCTTTACTTCATCATACTTAAGGCAAGTCGTGAATAGGTTGGTGAATCTTTAAGTACAGGTTCTTTGTGATCGAGTGCGACGGGAATTTATAATTTTATCGTTGCTTCATGCATGCATATCCAAGCGGATACCTTCTCTTTATGTCATTTGGCATACACAATATTATTGTCGTAGTTGTATTGGATTTAATGAAATGGAAAGTTAATTTTCAAATTTCTTTGCATTCGTGCTAGGGTAAAAATGTTAGTGATTAGTTTAATACACGCAGCTTTGCGTACCAGAAACATGTTATTGGAAAAATCATGCGAACCTAAGGATATGGGTAATCGGAAATCATAATCAGAAAATGAAAGGAAGTGAAAACTTGGTAACTAACCTATTCTGTTTACATAAGTATGATCATGGAATGTCACATTATAAAGTACATGCTTCCAAACAAATAAAATGATCGTTCAAGATGTCAAAAGGGGTGTGTATATAATATTGGCAACATGGAAATGTTCCGAAAAAGATTATTCAAACAACTGCGTAATATCATTTGTTCATAAATTGTTTTAAAAAATCCATTTGAAAGTATGCATGCGTAGAGTTCTTAAAAAGTGTGCTTACAGCTTTTTGAAAACGAACTCTACTCTTACAAATAAGTTTTTATGTGACATTTATACGACTTTATATAAATGAATCTACACTACCCTCCAATGAAGTTTGGCCAAGTATAAAAATCAAAAAATAAAAGGCAACGAATGTCGAAAAGTAAAGTTATTATTCTATCGCAAAATGAATTCGTTATAGAACTGCTTCAACACGCGACATTCTTTCGATTAAGTTTCTTAGTGTATCGCTTGGGATGTTGTACCATTCTTGTTGGAGAATATTCCAGAATTGTTCCTTGGAAGTAGGACCAATAATCCGGGCTTTTCTAGCGAGCTCATCCCACAGTACCTCAATAGGGTTGAGATCGGGATTCTGCGGTAATTTGTAGAATATTCGCTTCTTTTTGCTCATTCAGATACGGTGTATATTCAAGCTGTATGGTTCGGATCGTTGTCGTGCATAAAAGTGAGATTCCCTGCTATTGCTAGCAGCCCAGAAATATTTCGCGGTAGTCCTCTTTCCGCATTATTCCTTCAATTCGGTGTAACGTTCCTGTCTCGTAGCAAGAAATGCAACCCCAGACTGTAACTGAACCGCCACCTTGTTTTATTGTTGGCACAACGCACTGGAGAAGCATTCTTCCATTAGCGAGTCGTCTCTCAAACATTCTCCTATTTTGATCGAACACATTAAATATTGATTCATCGGTCGATAAAACACTGCTGGCGTTTCAATCATTCACCATGGCGGGCGTAGCAATGGTTTGCGGGCTGCCATATGGAAAATTGTGTAAAATTTCTTCCGCTAATCTGCGATTGATAGTGGTAATTGAAATCGTATGCTGACGTCCGGAATTGAATTCACTTGTTATTTCTGGGGCTAGATTTAATTTTTCACCGGTTTGTCTGCTGGAATAACCTTCTCAATCCAAAATTTTGCGACACTGGATTGTTTACCAATACCTATTGGTTTACCACGAGACATTTCGAACACTGTTATTTAATAAGTAGAGGATACTAATTGGGTGCAAATACAGTTGGGTATTCCGGGTCACAAAATGTCTAATTTAATTTCTCTATGGTAAAACTTTCTGCCTTGGCCAAACTTCTGAAAACGGTAGTGTACATAAGTGCTTTTCATGATTCCATAATCACATATAGCTATTTAAAAAAAAATACTTTTGGTCTGCCTAAGGGTAGCTTTATAATTCTTTTGTTTCTTTTACTAATTCATAAGAATTAATTGTTTTGAAGTTTTTGTTTAATATGCATTATCAGCCACAATTAACACAATCGGAAAACCTTGCACATAGGCATATGGCATATGGTACAAATTACAAAGCTACGTTGATGCTAAATTTCTATTAGCGGTTTATTTCGAAAATTACTTTTCTTGACCCTGTTGCAAAATGGCCTATTGTTAAAAAAAAAATTGGCGGCATAATATCGAAAACCTCAATTCTTTAACATATTACCTTTAACGACGCTTTACATATACGTATGAACACAATAAACGTGTAGTAGGAGTTAACTCCAGATAGTTTACCTTTAATAAAGGTGTGTTGCGTACACACGGTACAACTTATTATTCCACGGCACAATAAACTCGGACACTACACGACACGGACAAGAATGCTCTAATCACTCTAGTAAACCGGGGCAATGGTTGTTAAGAGGGTGGAGCAGGTGGAATAAGTTTTTTAGCGGTGCGCCGACAAATGCCACCGCTTTAAACAATCTTAGATATAGATTTGTTACTTGTGCTTGCCCGATGAACGTGAAAGTTCCACGCGGTTTGATGTTGTGATTTGCGTGCATTCGCAGTCGCCGATGTCGTTACTCTATTCTTAATGCCATTAAACGTTGTTAAAGACCTTCGACATTAAAAGAATCCTGACATAGTTTCACAACAGCTAACATTTTTCCCAGGCTCTTTTATTGTTAATAAAGCATTTTGTTCTGCGGCATTTTTATTTTAACGCGTTGTCTTTGAAAGGTTAGAAAAGAAATGGAAAAGATTATAAACTCGGAAAATTAACGTATTACTAAACTAACTATAACGCTTTTATTATTTCGGTCGCTTGGTCTTTTTGATATTTATTTATTTTTATCTCAAGAAGCCCTCGCAACAAACTGACTGTAGTATTTATTGGAGCAACAAATGATGAATTAATGACATTGTATTAGATCTCTAGCTTACCTATAATTATCAAGTATGTAAGTTTTATATTTAATGGGTACCTTGAAAGGTATTTTACGGTTGAATTCACAAGAATACTTACTACTACGTATGCATTTCTCCTTGGTATGAATTTTGTAGCAGTCTTGTTATTATTGTTCCGGGTAGTACTGATTTGTTTATTTCTATGTCTGGATTTTTTTCTTTTTGTTGCACTATACAGTAAATAATGTTGTTAAAAGCATTGATAACAGACCAAAGATGTGATGTTTGCTTGTAAGACTAGTTAATATTCGAGTTGAGTTAATAAAGATTCATTGAGATGTGTTATAAATATGTAAGTATACAGAATAATTTAAAAAACCGTACAGTGTAGATAAAGTGCAATAAAGTGCACATAATAGACCTTGAAAACCTGTAATTCTTAACATGATTAGCAACGTATTATATAGATCAAGGTATTTAGTAATAACATAGAAGAATTCACATATATTTTTCAAGATCCATATCTACATATTTTTAAACATAAGAAGTATGTGCATCGTACATATGTACAATATTATCCGTAATTATACCAACAGGTTAAAGCCGCGTCATTATAGAAAAGTATTCTCATATTTGAAACGATCATTCGTGGTTATATTTATAACTTACGAGCATATTTATGGTGATTTTCAGAAACTAAAAAATAAAAACCGGCTTTATACTTTATGGAGACCAACGATTGCTATTCTGAGCAGTTAATTGTAATAAAATACTGTTAGTGCCAACGTCAACGTAGCTGTTTAAAAACTTATTGTTAAAGCTCGCCACTTTCCGTGCGCTTCACAGGCGTCGGTATGGAAGTGATCGTAATATATGCGGCAGCTATCTTATTGCATTAGTAACACATCCAGTATGTGTTCGACGGCCGGTTGGAATACTCGCAAACGTAGCGAAATTCTGCATATACATTATTATTAAAAGCTCGTCGATAAGTGGATCAAGGGAAGGATCATTTTTCTCTGTCGTGTACTCCAACTCACGCACGCAACACAATTCTGAAATCACCGATTTCATAGCAGAAAACCAAATGCACATTTCATTCTTTCAGGCGGAATAAATCTCTCTACTTCTATGCTTACATCGTTAACAAGGTCGTCTCGTGTCCGCACTCGATCGCATAGTCTAGAATAGAATCGCGCACCCGAAGGACCACGCCCGTACCGACGCCTGTAAAGCGCACGGGAAATGGCGAACTTTACTTATTTTCAGTCTCGTCATTTAGATTAAGCTTTTCAGATGCTAAATATGTTTTTTTTTTTTTGTATGGGAATAGCTATATACGTCATGGGCATGCCCCGTTTACAATAAGAGCAGATGTGTCTTTAGAAATTTCAAGTCATTGAAATTGTAATTTTTTAATACTGATAATAATATGAATGAAAATTATTTATTTTGTGAATGTATTCATTGAAAATGGGCTTGTTGGGCCGAACGGACTTAATGGACTAACAACTGACGAAGCTGCTGGGTCGACGACGGGTCGCTTTGACAAATGTGACGGCCTGAGCCGAGCTGAACTGACGAACACGTCGGGCTGGGCTACTAAGCATGTCGGGCCTACGTAAATGCCCATCTCTAACGTAAAGATACAAGTATGTATAGCCAGTATTTTAAAGAAAATTACAAGGTTATTATTGACACGTCGACAAACAATCCAATTGTTATTAAAAGTATAAATATTTGCGAAAAGTGTCCTTTAACGTTAAACGATGGATTATTCAGAAGCCTAATGTTAGGTCAATTCTTATTTTATTTGCTTGGCCTTATTTTAACGATTTATGCGCACGTAGTATTAGATATTTCAATTTTCTTTATTAAAAAATCAAACAGAATTTTTTAATTCTTTCAGGAATTTTGTAATTTGAATGTTTATAGAAGTTGTTATTGAAATTCCATTATTACATTTAATTTCCCTTAAGGAGTATTATTTATATTAATCTTTCAATCTTTTCATCTCTTACATGTTCACTGATCTTATATAGATGTAATATACGAATAGATGTATCGTAACGCTATATAAATATTAGTAATTGTAATATTTTTTTTAAATGGGCATCTTATTATCTAAAAGCTTTAGAATCAATATCAACTACAATTATTACCGGGCCTTCTTTGCCAATATGGGATAATAACAATACAATGTGTACTTATTATATAAATTGCTCTTGCGAGTAAATGTGTAAACGTTACTAGAAAAAGTTTCGACAAAGTACGTGCTAGTTCATTAAAACAACCATACATAAATGATACAATTGTGTACACGCATACAAAGGTGTATGTTTTAAAAGAAGAAAAAAAAAAATAGTCTCAATGTCATTACTCTCACGGATGTATCATTGAAATTATCTGCTAGTATTCTCAGATCACGATATAATTTAAGCTATTTAATAGACTTCAGTACGTGTGAAAATATCTTTGTTAATAATATGGATTAATTCATGAATTTACCTTGAAAGATTTTATTCGTAGGGAAAATGCATGCATAAATAATAATACATTTGAGATCGTAATACTTTTTTATGAATTCATACTAAGAAATAGAGTACAACCACTTAACATAAAGTTTGTTTCTCTCTCTGTATATTCATGTAGAGTTGTATATTACGTCTACCTACGAGGGGTCATTTTGCATAATTTCAATAACATCTTTAAGTCATTAAAAAAAAATCCTTAGATTTGTCTGCAAAATACCTTTCAACATCAGCTATATTCGTCATTGTCCATAAATTTTGTTCCTCTTAGTGTTTTTTTGAAATGTGGATCATCATAAGAAGTTAGATCTAGGCTATAAGGTGGATGGTCAATTTCTATGAAGCCACATTTAGCAACGGCAGGTTTTGAATCTCTTGACCTGTGAACTGGTTTCATTCACAATTATCGTCTCTCCACGTTTTGAAGCTATGTCTTCTTTGGCATCTAAATCACTTGGATTTCTGTTCAGGACCCGCGACAACTTTTCTAATAAAGGGTGCTCCAATAAGAGCGGAAAATAATATAATTATAAGTCAAACACAGTTTTTCTAAGATTGATTTATTTATAATGTAGACATGTGTGTATTATGTATGGAACAACGCACATTTTCAATCACGACCAGGAAATGTCTTATGCAATAATGCCATTGTTTTACAAGATGAGTGGCAAGTGGCACAGTACTGTTGGAACCACATGTTCTCGAGATCCGTTAGTATCCATTTGGGGGTACAAAAAACTGGTTTATAATGCCCCGATACCGTTCCTCATTCACTGTTTGTGCATTCCTAGAGCCATCTTCAAAAGAATCTATTGTACAGAAACAAATCTTTTTTTTTTGTACTGCTATAATTTCATCATATTTTTCTTATAATTGGATTCTTTTTTCTTTTTTTAATTCTGTTGGGTAAATAAAGCTTATTATTATTGTTGTTATTATTATTATTTTTTGGTGATGTGCATTAATGTGTTTAAGTTTAATCACTCAATTTTTCTAACAGACGAAAAAGTTTTTAATGCTTTTAAGATGATATAAAACAACTTTGTGAAGCTATAGGAAATTCAATTCTCCAGTCTTATTCATAGTTGACGACAAAAAAAAATTGTATGATAATTAAGGTGTAATACGCTGTGAAATTATGGAAAAGGTCGCATTAGTTCCACTTAAAAGATGATTTAATAAGAAGGTATTACATTTAATGGTATGATAGTCATCCTACGTTCTAATTGCATTTTTTTCCCCTGAAATTAAAGTCATTTTTACGCTGTCTAGTTAATTATCTAAATACGTAATAACTACAAAACTAATTTAAAATGTTTCTCTGTAGTATTTACTGTGCAAGTTTTTTCAAATAAATAAAAATCAAATATTTCACTAAATTGAAGTACAGACGTTACGCTTCGACAAATCAGAGCTTGCCAAAAGATTTTTAAATACCAACAAAATAGGTGTACAATAATGAACATTTACGTTTGCGGTTTCATATTATTCCAACAAACATACCGACATTTTTTTCATTGTTCTATAGTTTTCAAACCCGAGTGCATGTTTCTCTACTACTACATTCACGTTAAATTTGTATCTGTTCCGTACAAATTGGAGAGTTCATTCAAAATTGCAAAATTGTATCCGTTCTTTTGATTATTTTTTATCATTTCAGATACATGCTTACATGTTGATTGACATCAAATGTTTTCTTAAAACATCGAACATTCTGTTCTAAGGAGAACAACAAATGTATGTGAAAAGGTAAATAATAATCAAAATACATAAAAAATTGATACAATAATGAGAAGAATACATGTTTATGTAGACGGGGCATCCCAAAGAATGAAAACATACAATTAGTACTTCTATATGTAACCTTGAACCTGTTTTCAAAACCATCTCGTTGAAAATGATCGATGGCAGGTATCGTATATGCTAATGATAGCAAATTCTTAACATTGAAATAGCATTTTGTACATGCAAACGAGATGTCTGTAGTACTACAATAGATAAGAACGGCGTAACATTTAAGTATTGACGGTGTTTAATTAAAATAGGCGTTGTCGCATTTTTATGCTACCATTATACCGTAGTGTTCACGTCTCTATGTAAATATTGAAAAGGAAAAATATAAAGCGGGGTGTGCCTCACTTATTCTCCCATCTGTATTTTCCGTTTCACATATTTACGTAGCGGATTGAGCAGTATGGTATAACACCCACGAGAAGAAATAAGTAGGCGAGCGAAAAAAAAACACACATCCAACAGTGCGAGTGTGGCTATTAAGGCGATACTAAGAGGAACGTAAGCTCTGGCCTGCCCCAGTAAAAGATGGGGGATCAGGTATACCTGCGTCTAAAAGTATTTCTTTAGAAGCTGTTGAAATGCTAGGGTGTCCTATTGTCCAAATGAAGATTACGTCGTTATTTCTGTTTCTGCAGTCAGCTATGAATTTGGAGGGAGTCTTTCTCACCTCAAGAGCTTGCAATGCAGCTTGGCTATCAAAGATCATTTTACCGACTTATTCTAACACATCTTGTACGAAGTATCCGGATACCCAAATCTTATCTAGAATTTTTATTCGAGTGCAGGCTCGCTTGTTCCGCTACAGCTATTCCGGCTTCCTTTTCTTCCCTTTGTATATGTAGTATATGAAGGGTATAAGCCAGGAAAATTTCAAGCGCCAGTCTTGGTGTGGTACTCAAACCACAAGTGACCGTTAGACTGGCTATTCTCTGTAACAAGGTGAGTTTAGCTTTCGCTGCAACCTGTTAGGCGCTCTTCCAGCAGACAGCGGCGCCGTAGTGATCATAGGACGGACCATTCTCACATACATCCATCCAATAACGTTCTCTTGGGGATATTCTCCACGTTTTATCATAAAGCGTACGACATCTAAAGTGATGTATTGTCTTTACGAATTAGTTTACTCAAATGAGGATCCCAGGAATGTCTTGTCAAGCCAAGTCCCTAGATCAGTCCCTTTAGTTTTCTTCTTCTTGTGAATGGAGGAGTTTTGTGCGAGTTAGTGCGAGGGTATTTAACTGTTTCTATTGTTTTAATATCGAAATTAAAAAATTCAGGAATTGCTGAAATATAAGGAAATATCAATTCTATTCAGAGAGCTTAATGATCTAATATTAATTGAGAGTTCACACGCAACAGACTTTCTATAATAGGTATCATATACGTTATAATTATTTTTACATTTACGGCCATCCAGTCATAATGACTGGACATAATATTTTATTAATTAAATATCGACTGTCTGCAGTTATTGTCCTTAAGTTAAAATCAAACAGTTCAATGATTGGCATGATTATAATGTATTTTTTCAGAAAAATAGTATAATTTAACTGTTCTCCCGCCAATAATATACGCATAAT
This sequence comes from Oryctes borbonicus, assembly GCA_902654985.2. NCBI lineage: Eukaryota > Metazoa > Arthropoda > Insecta > Coleoptera > Scarabaeidae > Oryctes > Oryctes borbonicus. Next base: position 5,732,819 of record LR736866.1, read on the forward strand.
TAACTCATGTTAACTCTAACGTTATTTTCTTTAACAAAGTTGTGACGCAACAGTTCACAGAGCGCTTCAAGCAAATTCTGCAATCGAATTCATAGATCCTATCGGAGGTTTTGAAGTATCAAGACCTTGGGTTCTGCCGTGAAAGTAAAAATTGGATGGAAGAAATGTTGAATTGAATTATTTATTAATTACGTCAGACGTTTTGTAAGATAATACACTAGAAGTAGAAATTTTTTATGCGGTCCGCTTTTAGCAGCCAAAGCAAAAACTTATCCCTAAAAACGTGATTTATGGCAAGAAAAAAAAATGGGAGCAAATTATTCTGGTTATAGTTATAAATAAATGGATAATATTGTAATATAATAAATGGAAGTAAAACGCTATTACACCGGAGTAAAGAGAGTAAAGACTGAGAAATCTACTATTATATATTCTGATCAAATTACAAATTGTTGAGCAAACTTATTACGTGATGCGTAGAGACCATGACGAATATAAAAAGGAGAATAGGAATTGTGTGCACATGTAGTACGGTTTTAAATAATTTTTTATTTCTTTCCGCATTTTTTTAACAATTTACAGAATATACAGTATGTATATACACTGGTATTCAAGATATAACGCGGTTGTTATATACAGTAATAAAAATCTTAAAGTAGTTTAAATGATATAAAATACGAACAATTAAGTTGACTTTAAAAAGTCCCACCGCCGACTTCAATACATTTTTAAACTTTTTTTTAATAAAATTACGTGTAGCTATTCTTCAAAAGGTTCTAATTTCACCCTAGCTCCCAAACATATCCCCACAGAAGACACTGGAGTATAAAGTGCTCTTATCCAGACTTCAGACCGTAGCTGACCCTCTCACCTATAGCACCGATTCCATCTTACAGCAATCCAGATCCGTCTAAACCAAATTTATTCCAACTTTTTGCTTTGATATCCCTCGATTCGAATCCGGATATGGTCACACTCAAATCTGACAAAGGTAATGCCGCAGTAGTTTTCAATACCAAAGATTACAACGGTAACCCAATGCAGGATACCACCTATCGCACCTTACTTGTGTCGTGACCCGACCCCACACGTCCGAATGGAAATAAGAGCCGTCGTCAAGCGCTCTTCGACTCTCGAAGACATCCAAAAGAGCATTCCTACAGACTGCAAGGCAACCGGATTTTATGGTCTAAAATCCACAAGCCCCCTTCGCCCTGTCAGTCATCGACAGTCCGACCTGCGAATTGGCTAAACATTTGAATAAACTTCTAAAACTAGGGCTTTAGAAGTTTGGTCAGATGTAGGCATCGGCATAGATTCTTTATGTTAATTTCTTTACCGAGTACCTACAAGTAAATATTCAAGCAACACGTTCGTATAACCGATTTTTATTCTTAGAAGTGTTTGTGTCTCGATTTTATATGTTTTCTCAGACGACCACCTTCATGCCATTTCAAATAAGATTGTAATGATCTTTTTGCTTATATTAAAACGATTTATACATTTGGAAAAATCTTCGTGGTTCGCTTTACTGACCAAGGCTGTACATATATTTTTGGAACGCCGAATACATTATTAACTTCGGTACGTTTGATTTTTTTTAACCTAAAATAGGCGGAATAACACTGCCAGAAACAAACTACTTATTTAAATTCTTTCAGATCATGTTAGCGTATAATTCATGATTCATGAGCCATTTACAACTAATCTGGGTAAATTAAGAACTTTCACAAAACGGAAGTGATTTAGAACTTCATGAAATTAACTTAATTAAAAATCTAACGGTTGCTTGCGTATATTTTACGTAGAAAATAAATTGAATTAATGGCGAAGACATTTAGCAAAAATATCATTACAGTTCAATGGTGCTCACTCACCACTTACTTATTGAGAGGAGATTCTTTTCTGTAGCAAGTAGAAGTGAAAGTATCACAAGGTGTATTGCGAGATTTTGATATAATTTGGGCAGAAGTAATTCATTTATTATACCTATTTAACTGACAGAAATGTATAATTATTATACACTGTAAATATTAAAAAAAAAACATTATTATACATATGACAGGTGTTTGAAGAAAACTTTCCTTTTTATTATGGTTAAAGAGTAGTAATATAAAAATGATGCGTAAGCTATGCAGTAAATTCTTGACAATGCTGTAAATTATTGTAAATTGCTCATTTCCCGACAAATCTATCTGTCGTTCTTAAATAAAAACAGTTTGAATACATAGAAATGTAATTTCTATGTGTGCAAAGATAAATAGAAATCTATTATACAACTATAGCGGAGTGGTGTGGCGTTGTCTCGAGGTATCGGGTTCAAACCCTGGGCTCGCAATTCTCAGAATAAGGTTTCCGTAGTTTCCCTTATTCCAAAGTTTTGCGCAATGCAGAGGGTCAACATCTCATGGCCGCCTGATACCCTCTATAGTTGATGATGATGTCTATTATTATTATTATAAACACGTTTCTCGGATTAATGCAAACACGTCTGTAATATTACGTAATACTTACTAATTTTTAGATAAGATATGTATTAAAAGGATAAAAGGTATTATGAAATATTTTTTTGTGTTATGTATTTTACTTTTATATTCATTATTCATACTGGATGTAAATTATTTTAGCTTTTGATCGGACATTCAGCTGATTGAAACAGCAACCTACAATATTTGGAGGAAAAATGAGCTCTTTATAATTTGTTTTTTGTTACAGAAAATCTAGCGCCTTCAGAATTGAAAAAGTTAAGAAATAAACAAAGAAAAGCTAGAAGAAAAGCGGAACAGGAGAGTGCGCAAGCGGCGCAAGCTCAAGTTAAAAGAGACCAACACCATAAGTCAAAGCAACAAGGTGATATTGAAGCAGACGCTCCCCAATTAGATGAACTTATCCCGGAAAAATTAGCGAAGGTAATATTCATAATAACGAGTCTTTTGAAATTGAAAAGTTGATTATTGTAGGTAGAAGAACCTTTAGAACAGGCAATCAAATTTCTACAGCCTTTGCAGACATTAGCAAAGCACAGAATAGAAACGCATCTCATGGCTTTTGAAGTGTATTACAGAAAAAGTAAATACAAAACGCTTATTCACCAAAATGCGCGAACTGTGAATATACACGCGATTTCTAAAATTTTATTATTAAGATTACCTTATGCCTTCTTTAAGGTGTTTATTCACGCTTTACACATTTTATATATGTATGCATGTATTATATTTGTATGTGAATTGCGTTTGTTTTTAGAGAAAGATCTCCTAATGCTACAATCAATAAAACGCGCATACAAACTGGATCCGGAACATCCTAAGCTCCATTCTTGTTTAATTCGTTTCTCGGAAGTTATAAATCGGAACAAAGACAACTGGGATCCTATAATTCTCGAAGTCATACATCGAGAAGTCGAACCGTTCTTCAAAGGTAAAGACGGCAACCAAATGAACAAGGAATTTTTGGAATCAAATTCGAATAGGCTGGAAGCTAGTTTAGAGGGCGCCAAAATTATGTACTATCTCGATCCGAAAAGCCTAAGTACCGCACTTAGTCTCGTTACCAGCTTAGACAATAAATTTGTAGATATAAATATTGATGTAAGTATAATTATTTATGTAATGCAGCATAAACTTGCCATATCAATTTCTACATGAATTAATTGAAATAAAGAAAGAATAAGTTAAAGCAAATGGGAACTGGAGTGTTATTACAGTACCGTGCAAATTAATTGGAACAAAACGAAATTTAATGTCAGTGTCACATTGATACATTTATGTAGTTAGTAGAAGTGATTTATTTTGTTTGGACTCCATAATTTTAAAAAATTTTAACCATAAACATCTCGTCAACAAAACACGAACGGATAATCACGCTTGCTGAGCACACTTCTATGTCGTATCGACAAATAACGGAGAATGTTGGAATTGACCTAACATCCCTCGAAAGGGCAAATGAACAGTAATTCGTGTCTGCTTTCATGATGAACAGATTGAAGGAAGAAGCTGTTAAAACCTTGTAACATATGTTCATTCCATAATAAAACCGTAAATTTATTGTTTTAATACTGTTTTTTCTTTTTTTTGTATACTTATGCCGACAAAGAAATTTTTGAGGAAGATATCACTTTATTCCAATTAGTTTGTACAATACTGTATGTGTAAACAAATAGTTTAATTCTAACAACACATCTTCTATTCCAGGCCTGTACAAATGTATTAAATTCGTTGAAACGTGGAGATTTTGGAAAATGTGAAGCAGAAACGGAAGAATTCAGAAAGAAATGTCACAATCATTTCCCGTACAGTGTCGCTTTTAAATCTGCGAATGATACATCAATAAATGACAACAGCTGCACATCACCCGAAGAAGTGTCTTACAACACAAGTTGTTGACATATTCCTTCCACCAAAATAGTGTTTCAGGATATAATTGCTATGGAATGCTAGGGTGCCGATTTTGTCTTTATTGATGACAACAATAGCACTGTTTATAACTACACGTATCCTATTAAAATTATATTTTTAAAAGTTGTTTACTTTTTTAATTGCTAATTTTTTTATTGAGTCATTATGGTATTTATTTCGCTGACGAACTTTTTTAAATTATTGTATCAAGTGTATTGTAAAATGGAAGAATTACAATAATGTTATTACAATTTTTTTCTGTTTTGCTTCTGTTATATATATATATTGTTTATGTATAGAATAAATTATGAATTTTCATTAATACTTAACATTTCTAATAATTTGTATTGCATACTAAGTATGCTCGGATATATATATTAGTAATAATGGAGTCAATATCGAGCCAGTGAGCTTGAATCTTATCAAAATTCAAACGTTTTATATTAATGAAATTGATTTCCTTTTTATAGTCGTTGAGGGATAGTACAGCGTTATAATGATTATGCCTTATCTAAATTATCTACGATTTACCGTTATATCTCACTATTCAGTACATTTTAAATAGTTAACATTTTCGTGATATAGAGATGAGTCAGTGTTCCTTTTTGTGGATAGAGGAAATTTTGTGTTCATTTTTGGGTTTTTATGCATATATTGAAATAAACATTATAAGTTAACAGTTTTTAAATCAATTGTAATATGACTTATTCATTATGAATACTTAATAAAAAAATTGTATATAGTGATCTTGTTGAATATTTCGTTTTTTATATTACCTGTCTTTATACAAACATTAATGTAAATCTGTAATTAAACGGTAAACTTCTTATACCCTTAGTTTTAGTGTATATATTAGCATTTTCGAAAGTTCACAGCCCCTATTGGCTTCAATATATATGTTCTTCCTAATTTTCACGGCTCTCCTTTTAAATAATAATAATATTGTGGCGCTGGAGAAATAGAGAGTGAAAGCAATTAATAAATGATAGCTTTGAATTGGTGTTATTCAAGTAAAGCAGTTTGTTTTATAATAATAAAATATTAAACAACTTTATCAGTTCTTCCGAACTGGTGTCATAGATTTCTTTAAATGAACCTGCTCGTTCTGTGAAAAGTCACGTTCTTTTCGACATTCCGTTTTTCAGGACTAGCAATGCAGCTAATTCGCCAATCGCTAGTCTTTCGCACACATACAATGATCGATGCTCTCGCAATGTTTTTTGTTGCAGTGTTGCAATATTTTTGTCTCCTTACTTTATTACACTGCCTTCTTTAAGTATGTATCATCTTTGCGGATCATTAACTGTAATGTATACACTGTAGTCTGAACGATAACTTATAACTGAAGTTCGCCACTTTCCGTGCGCTTCACAGGCGTCCGTATGGTAGTGGTCGTTCGAGTGTGTCATTCGTAATATATACGCAAGCGATCTTATTGCAGTAGTAACGCAGTACGTGTTAGAATGCGCACGAGCGTAGTAAAGTGCTGCATATACGTTATATGTAATAAAAGGTCCTCGATAAGTGGATCAAGGAAACGACCATTTTTTTTTATCTATCGGGTACTCCATCTCACACGCCCAACACAACTAAAATCACTGATTTTTCTTATACAAACAACGCTGTTATAACATGTACTAATCTTATGTTTATGCATATTGGTTTAATAGCAGAAAACCAAATACACGTTTCATTCTTCCAGATTGAATAAATTTCTCTACTTCTATACTTACATCGGTAACAAGGTTGTCTCCCGTCCCCACTCTATCACATAATCTAACATGCGAAGCATAAATTTGCGAATATATTACGAATCGCACATCCGTACGATCACTCCCACACCGACGTCAGTGAAGCGCACAGAAAGTGGCGAACTTTACTTATAACATTTTATTCGTGGATATCGTGTTGGGTTCGTCCCGAACAAATAAAATAAAAATACTTATAGTTTATACTTTTGCGAACAACAAAACGCTCAGATTTCGTTAATTCGTCAGTTTTGACTATTGTTGATGTATGACATCAAGCTCTAACAAAACAAAAAATACTTATTCTAGCGCCAAAACTCGTACTAATAAATCTACAAAGATACTAGAGCGACTATATTACGCATCTATTTTCTTTGGTGTTCGATTCTAATGTAAATATCAGGATTTTCTAGAGGTATCCAATACATATGAGCAAGGCTTGTATTATTGGCCTTGAGTCTCCATTATTAACTAAAAAAGTATGTTCTATTATGTGTGTCACGCTGTTCAATTACCTTACTACGAATAAAAACATCGTTACATATTCAATTAAATCAACTTATCAAGTTGATACAATTAAATTTTAATTGTATGTAAAATGAACAAAAAAATTATGGTATTGACTATTTTATTAGTTAATTAAAACCGATTACTTTACAGCAAATATTAGTAGTCTGTGCCAAATTTCCGACATTTAGAACTAGAAGATTTAAAATCGCAATTTGGTATGGTTTCAGTAATGGACAATGAATCGATTATTTAATACTTTAAAATCATCAAATTGTTAAAAATGCACCCATGAAACGTCCAATTAGTAGCAACGGTGGGTGATGACGTAAATAGGAGGGCACGGACGTCAATTCGATTGCCTCGTGTATTTTCCTTACACACAACGGAAATGTGCGAAGAAATCGCATTGTTGTCCGATAGATTATAGTTAGTAGTTTTAGTAAAATCAAACACGTCTTTGTGGAATATTTTATTAAACACGTTACAAATAACATAACTAACACCATATTTTATAACGTACGTAAATACTGACACTTAACTAACTTAAAAGTGAGTAGACTAAAACAAAAATAAATGATCCCGCGATTGCCTACAACACTTGCTATTGGAAAAAAATTATTCGTGTATATAAAAGAGATGACAATACGTAAAACGGAACTAAATGTAAATGGGATGTCAGTACTAGGCAAAAATAACAAAATCCAACACGGAAAATCGCGTTACTGTTGTGCTACTTGTGGTGGAGCCAGCTTGCAAGCTATCATGACGATACGCCGCAAAATCTGTCCTATAATACCAGGCATCGATGGTTTCGCAGCTGTTGTTTCTAAAAGCACCCGTAGTTCATGGAACATATTTCTTGTGTAGGGATTACGTCGGGATGTATATCTTTGAATTAAGAAGTGGTAGTATATGAATGGTGTTAGAAGTCCAGCTTTGCCCCTGGTAATCAGAAAATGTTATAAGTGAAAAATTTACTCAAATATAATTGTTTCTGTCAAAACACCCCCCGAATCCGTAGCAGCCCGTAGGATTTATTACTATAATTTATATTCAATAACTTTTTGAGGAATTTCATATTTGGGAAATAAGTCCTAGTTGGTCTGAAACTTATTTTTGGTTGGTTTCAATTTTTAAGCTTTTATAGTTTTTGCTCAACTGTGAAGACCCACTTGATTTAAAAAAATATCGAGAGCCAACTAAACGTAAATCTCAGATGGAGCAGGACTTATTTTCCAAATATTAAATTCCAACTCAAACAATTTTTTGCCCATCATACCTATGGTCGACTCCATTCATGGACATACTGTATATGTGCACTTTCTCCTATACAGATTTCCATTTGAACCTACTTAATTTTTAAACTTTCTACCATATTTCTTGCTACATGCATACTTACATTAATATGAATATGACAGTCATCGGCATCAGCATAATTTCTGTAAAAGCGGCAAGTCTAAGAATGTTTCTTGATTGAAATTCTACTATCGAGATTAAAAGTCTTGCACCCCACCAAGCATTTTGTCCAAGAGACTAAAAATTTATATCAGCTAATTATTGCAAAATGAACTAGCTTCAAAATACATACGTCCAATAATGTAAGTGAATAACTGGCAGCATGTAGAATTGCAAATAGTAAAATTGGTATCAATACCACTGAAAAATTTATAGGTTATTAATGTGATTAAAATGGCAAGTATACTCACATGTGATAGGAGCAACATATAAAAATATTAAAGAGTAAAATAGGTAATGGCAACTATCTTCTTTGACGAGCTCTCTTAAAAACGTTGCAGTAAATTGCACCCTGCCCAAACGTTGATGTAATCGCAGGGCACTGGTTGCGGCATTCGATAGCAACGCTTTATAATATGCATTGTATGGATTCCTTAAAAAGAAATAGAAATAATTTACATAAATATGTGTGTCAAAACCAGTTTCATCACTTGGTTAAGGTATAATCTAAATGCTGGGTTCAAGGATAAATATATAATATGCTTAATAGATTATCAATTGCAAAAGTGAATAATTGATTAAGAGAGACAATTAAATTAGCAATACTTACAATAAACTTTATACTTCAAAACAATACTTTGTTATTTGTCAACTTACCCAAAAATTGGAAATATGTATCCGAGTGTAAATATAATTGTTAAAACGCGAATACATAATAACGCTACATCAATTTTATGTTCTAAAACATGAGCTTTCAAGGCGTTAAATTTTAACCCTCTCTGCGCCGTGCTCCCATCTGATGTACTCGATTCACTCATTATAAGCTACAGAAGAAGAATGTTAATCGCCTGATCAAAGTAACGATAAAATTCATAAAATTTACCTTAGCAATAAATCCGACTAACGAAACCCGTTACTCAAGAAAAATATGTCATGACATGCATGAAGTTACTACCGTAAAAAAAACGTCAACTGACAGCTACGTAAATGCTGCTACCACGATTACATCAAAGGTTGCCACAACAACGACTTTACCGGCGTAAATTCTAACCAAAGACTAATCGAAAACGTGTTGAAACTCGCAAGGTCTAATTCAGTTTATTTGGTTAAAAAAGGTAACATCGAAATTTTTATGAACAGGTTCATATAGGTACATGTACATATATATTGCATTGAAATAACTGCTGGTTCCTAAGAAGCGGTTTAAATTCGAGAAAAAACGAAAACAATAAACACGAAAGTAGAGGGAAAGACCAAAGAAAAAAAAAATAGGTAAGAAAACTGAACAATATGATAGATGATAGCATTTAACCATAGGGCAAGTGTTTTGGTTTTGGCCTAAGTTGCTCAATTTCTACTTCTGGCAAATGACTTGCGTGGTTTTCGTTCCCCCAAAAATAAATTCCTGCAATACTAATTCTACAGCAGATCGCTTTTTGTTTTTGTTTTTTTATTAAATAGGTACATCAGCAACAGTCAATCTTTTGCTTTTTTTATTAGATAGGTACATCAGCAACAGTCGATCTTTTTTTTTTATTAATTTAATTATAAAGAAGTCAACGGTCCGTTTATTTTGCACGCCCATATGATGTGAACACTTAGGCTTAAAATCGCTATTTGTTGTCGTTTCCTTTTGAGTCTTAGGCGCTCATATGAAATAGCTCCGTTCACTTTGCCATTATTTCCACTGATTATGTACGTGCATAATCAGTAGAAACAATGGCAAATATGAACAAGACAAATAGAAAAAAAAATATTTCTACTCACTTTTGCAAATACAATTACATACAATAGAAAATTATATTAAATATCTGTGCTGTTCACTTTGGTATAAAAGCGCTTATAGCGCTCTCGCCTTTGCTGCCCTAAAAGCGCCTGTGAGTGAATGTTATGATGCAATATAGACATAGTCATAACTGCATTTATTAATGCTCGCGCTCTCAAAAGAAACGGTCATGCAAACGCTTAAAGTGTATGAGCACCCACAATGAACGCACCTCTAGTCAATAATGATAGCAAGGACTGTGGTGTAGTATGGTAAACAACACATAAGTATCGGCAACTTCCGTACCACACAAGTTTAATTTATTATATAGTAATATAATAATTAGTCCGGGACGGCCGTTTCGAGGACACGAATGGTCACCGGTCACCGGTTGATGATGTGTTGTTGCACCTCTAGTCGTTGGTTGGTTGCATTGTTTGCAGTGTAACTTGTCAGCCAATTGTAATTGCTATCGCCACGCGCATCCTAAACTAATTGGAGACCGTTTACTGCTGCAATGCGCGTTTTACTACGTTTTTGAAGATTGGCTGCCGTATTCTTCCTATAATATGACTGGGAAGTCGTGGAATTCCTTCCTAAATTCTATTTCGATATCTATCCTATGGAATTGGATCCTTCATTCTAGAGTCCGTTTAAGTCTATTCTATATTTTATTCTCTGAAGGGCGTCTACTGCATGATATAATTTTCATGCATTTGATCTAAAATGATCCAGTCTGTCTTGAACTAGCTCTGATTTTATTTTGTACCTCTTCTCTTCTTCCTTAGGTACATATTTATCAAATACTGAAGACATCTGTGCAAAAATGGGGCGTTGCTCCGTCATATGACGCCACTTTCCACGGAAAAAGGGTTGTAACTTTGAAACCTAAAATTATCGTGTAATTTCCAAACTAGTAAGAAAATTACATTCTTACGCGGGAGGGAACTTCAATTGCGACACATCTTATTTAGCAAAAATCAACTTTTTAGTTTCTCTTGAAAGAGATGGAAATCTCAAAAAGTGGTACCATAAAAAATAACCACGATAAACTGTGATTCATCTTTTCACAACATTTCACAGCTAATAAAACAGCCAACAGAGCACTGTCTGCTAAAATCTGTAAGTTCTAAATCTTCAATGCATACTACAAAGGTGGTGTAAAAATTATACCGCCACAACTCAAAGAATTAAATGAACCAAGCTACAACGTGTACACGCCTAATTTTAAATGTAAATTCTGATAAACACTCGTTGGATCGTGTTTTGGTGTCTAATTACTAAATGTTATTCGATATTGTTGTAATATACTTATTTTTTTTAAGCGGAAGTATCTTATACATTAGAAAGCTTTTATTATTTGAAGCTGAGGATGTATTGCAATAATAGTGCTACGAATATACAATATTTATTACAAGTTTCCAGTAAGGAAATTAGTTTTATAAATATAAATTGCAAATGCCTAAAATGCATAAAATAAAACCACACATAATGTAAAAATACTTGGTTTTATTTTACAATAACTAGTCTTTGCTTAAAAATAAATTTGGATAAAAGCGCAATCCTTCGATCGATTCATCCCTACAGCATTTGCCACAAGTTTCAGTTACCATTAATCGCTGTCTTGCCAATATAATTGAAATATTTAAAAGTCTTGCTAATTCTTCAGCAGTAACCGATCCCTTCTCCTCGATCTGCAATAAATACAAAGTAAGAAAAAATGGGCTAGCCCTGACGATTTTATTTACCAATTCGCTTGTAATGTTTGCAACATTCTCGTTATCTAATGTTTGTAATTGCAACACTTTTACTCCTGAATCAAATTGGTATAGTTTTAGCGGTAAATTTAGAGAATGCATAATTCTGCAGGCATTAAGTAAATCTTCTGGTGATAGTAACTCTAAACCTCTTGCTCTATTTACTCTACAAAATACGTCCGTTAGCGCCATCATTCCACCTACATCGGCGATTGGTTCCGCAATTATGTCTGATATTTGTTTTGCAAGGCTTCTATAGTACTGATTATCGGATTTATAACTATCTCTCGTTACAGGATCGTCGATGCCCAGACTCAATAAGTACGACTTGAACCTTACAGTTTCATCTTCAGTTATGTCACCTTGTTTTTCCTAAAATTAAAAATTTTGAGATTTTGCAGAACTACAGTTAGACGCTGTTTTTAGTTCTTAGGTTACCGAATATATTTCGTACATGGACAGAATTACATTTTGCTGCATGGAGCGTCAAGTATGAATATACCGAAACGTTTTAAACAAGTCACAAATGGAACATTCTGAATTTCTCTCTGTGCAGCAGTTACAGTATATCGGAAGACAGATTACATCAACAATTTAAGCTAGTAATGATCAAAGTACAACTATACTAATAATTTGCGTTATTTTCAATAATTAAATAGAAATCTTCGAAGTATTTTCTGAAAGTTAATAATTTATAATACCTTTATTTTGGCTGAAATGTTGTTTGATAAGCGCACCATATCTTTCGCCATCGTCATTAACTTATCCAAGTCTTGAAATGCAATTGAGATACTTTTATCTGTAGCTTTTTGTTTTTCCTGTATACTTCGTTCGATACCAACAATACCAGTTCGTAATTTAATTTGGGGAGTCTTCTTTATACTTTGTTCTATTTTGATTTCCCATCTTCTTTCTTGCAAGCAGTCGTGGATTATCGAAATAATATTTTTCCGATATCCTTCTCTAAATGATAACTTAATATAATCGTAAAGGCTACTCGTTTGCGGTCCTTCATTTCTATCTGGCTGTGGATCGTGTAAATGGAGAATAACTTTCTTGGATTTACTGAAACTAAATGTGCTTGGACTTTCTTCTTGAATATATTTTATTAGGAACAAGGGTAAAGATAAAATTAATTTTTCAGCTTCCAATTCACCCGGGTTACACCATATCAATCGATGTGTACTAATACGTACTTCACCACCTTCGAAGACTGTCTAAAAAATTATGTATAACAGCTGAAGTAGAAATAAAGTATCGTTAGGAGCTACCTTCTGATCACCATCGTATAAGCGTACATTTACCTCTTCTGCAACAATATATTCGTTTATCATCAATGAGGATTCCGTATACTCGAACCTATTCATTTTTATTCAAGTTTATGTCTCTAACCTCAATTAATTAGAGACTTGACATTTAGTGAAAAATATTTCAATTATATAGGTGTGGTTACAGTGACAATCAAAAGTTTGTGTTCAATTGACCAAATTTTTACAATCTTCCGTATATTTTCAAATGCTTGTTCTGTTTATGAAAATGGCAATTTAGATAATTATTGTTTGCAAAAAAAAACACTAAGATCTTTATGGTAAACAACACATAAGTATCGGCAACCTCCGCACCGCACAAATTTAATTAATTATAAATAATTAATTCGGAACGGCGGCATCGAGGACACGAATGGTCTTCATTATCAACCGGTAACCAAATGATGTGAGTTGCAAGTGCCTATTTCTACCCTTTACACGCCTTAAAACTACGACATGCGAAAAACACGGACATATAAACGGGAAGGTCTCTTTTATAATCTAAAATATAAACTATGCGCCAGCCTTACTGCAAAAGGTCCAGAAGAACAGAGTACGACAATTAATTTCAAGTTTCCTAATTACTTAATACTATGCCCCGGTTTCATTTATATGTTATACTACACTAGACGCGTCCAATCTTCCGTAGCGATAACTCCTCATATGTTCTTTAAATCTAGTGCCTATCGCTCTTTTCGTTTGACCAATATAGGCTTTATTACAGCCACTACATGCAATTTTATAAATTTCCGACCTTTCTCATGGAGGACGGGTTCGTGTTGCCTATTGGTTCCTCGAGAGTCGGCAAAACACGAGTCTATTTAGTCTCTGCTGCGCACGGAAAGTGTATTCGTTTCTGCAGGCTTCATACAGTTTCTTTTTTCTTTCTTTTTTTTTTTTTAGATACGGTATTACGTTTGTTTATTATTTTTGAAGATTATTTTTTTTTTATATATACCTTGGAGTACCATGTTTAGTTATTACTTTTGAAGTATTTTTTTTTATGCTTGGAGTATCATGTTAATTTATTATTAAAAAAAAATTTTTTTTTAGATACTTAGAATATCACCTACATTTATTGTTTGTGAAGAGTTTTTTTTAGGTTTTAGATACTTAGAGTATCACGTTAATTTATTATTTATGAAGTTTCTTTGTTTTACATATTGTTTACAGCATTACGTTTATTTATTATTTCTGGAGTTTTTTTTTTTTAATAAAAGTTGTAAATCCCCGTTTTAATTTTATAATTTCGCTTTTATCTCTCCGAGATATTTTTCTTTGCATTAAACTTTATTTTATTTCATTTATTTCGTAATTTTGATGCCTACAATAAACGTTTAAGTTGTTTTCTTTTAACATAAATGCCATACAGGTATATTATTGCTTGTAAAAGAATAATATGAAATATGTGATAAACCCATCAAAGATTCCGTTTTAACTGAATTTAAAATTAGTATTAAAATATAACGATTAAGTAGAAAGTTATTTGTGCCTACAAATACAAACCATGGAATAATATAATATTTAAATAAAATATATTAAAATTGTTGGCATCGTTGCAGGTAAATTCCCTGATTTTTTGCCATTTTGTGGCGCGAGCTGTTTTTTCAGGTTTTCGCAAGGATTCTACGTATTGTAAAATACATCTAGATATTCTAGAAAAAAATTGTCGAACGAGGTAGAGATCATATCTAAAAGTAAAATGTATTTGTACATATACAATATTTACACGAATAATTGTGCCTACCTGTAGTTTTCCTCGACGTTTATTATTAGATTCTGGATTGGATAAGCCATCCATCCATATTTATGGAAATGTTTGCATTTGCGTAACGCAACTAAACATGCGAAATTCCAATTAGAACGTTAAGTAAGTGCTAAGACAGTATTCGTCTATAAAACATACAAAGAATATTCTAGTAAATCGCACTAAATAGAAAGATGTTTTTATACCTATTAATTGTCTCTGAAGTCGGTGCGAGTTTGTTACCTTTACCAAATGATTATTCTGAGAAGCATTCTTTATCACAGTGCATGGTATCTGCTTTAGACTATTTTATTAACTATGGAGAAGTAGTATCGATAGTTATTTCCAGTTTAAATCCTGCGAAGGGGTCGACTGTACCCTTCGATTATATTCTATTTAACGATATTTCAACGAAAAATGAAATATCTTACATAATCAAGAAAGTTGAAATGTTTAACTCACAAGAAGCGTACACGAAACCCATTGCAGCTTACGTTATACAAATGAGAAGGCTGGAAGAACTTGTCCCATCTGTTAAGTTATTAAGCAAAGAGGTCTCCTGGAACCCACATGCGAATTTTTTCATAGTATCGACGTATACCATGGGGAATATTACATTAGTTTTACGTAACATATTTAATATTATGTGGCGCTACCGAATATTGAACGTTGTCTTATTGTTACCAAGCGATGTTGAGAAAGTTTACAACATATACACAGGATATCCAGAAGGAAAATGCGGTTCTTTTTTGCACATCCACAACATAGATAAATGCAGAGGTGGAAGATTTACAAATAGAAATTGGTTTCCGGATAAAGTACCTACAGATTTGCACGGTTGCGAGATCAAAGTTATAACTAACATTGTAGAACCTTTCGTTATTTCGGTAGCGCAAAATATTAATAATAGAAAAAATATTTCGCGGATTCAACTTGACGGCTTCGAAATTAAACTGATGAACACGATAGCTGAATACAGTAACTTCACTGTAAATTACAGTTTATCCGGGCTAGCGGATAATCGTTACGGAAACATTTTTGAAAATGGTACTTTAACTGGATCCTTTTCAAAATTGCACAGAAAAGAAGTCGATGTGATATTAGGTTACGTGATATCGAGACCACAGACGCAGCAAACATTTGACGTAATAGCATCATATTTCCTTGATTCCCTAGTGTTTTGCGCACAACGGGCAAAACCTTCGAAGAATTTAGTGAATTTAAGTCGAAATCTAGATAATTCAGTTCTATCAATTTTGATAGCATGTTGTTTTATTGTATCGATTATCATTTATTGCACTTCAAAAATCGGAAATAGAGAAGTAGTAATGTATGCAGATTGGAAGGAAATCTTAACGAACGTATTTAGAATGGTTATTGGAGTAAGCGTGAAGAAGTTACCTGTGACCAACTTAAACCGATTTCTATTAATATTTTGGTTCGTATGTTCTAATTGGTTTCAGCTATTGTTTACGACGATCTTAATGAAATCGTTATCAAGTCCTCATCCCGGACATCAAATATCCAACTTCGAAGAGGTTTTAGAATACAAGAAAATTATACAATATTTTTCGCGGTGCAAATATTTCTTTGATATGCCAAAATTGAACGGAGTTGAAACTATATTATGCGAAAATTATCTGGAATGTTTGAACGAAACTGTTTTGTACGATAAATATGTAACATGCATGCCAAAGCTGAACGTCCAATATCTTTTACACCACTTCCTTGACGCAGATGGTTACCCTGAATTGTACTACTTCGAGGACAACGTTGCCACTTATCCAATTGAAATGTTAATGTGGAAAGGTCATCCTATGAAGCCTAGAATAAATGAATTAGTTAGTAGACTTTTAGCCGGGGGGTTTATTTCAAAATGGAAGAAAGATGTGTTTGACGATTTATTAATCGAACTTAAAATTAAGAATTTCGTTCCTAGTGAAAGAATTGTATTGAAATTATCTCATTTAAGCGTTTATTTTATATTTATTCTTGTTATGTTTTTTGTTTCATGTTTTGTGCTTTTTATTGAATGTTTGGTTTATAAATTTAAAAATAAATATAACAAGTAAAACCAGTTGCAAATGATCATTTGCAACTTTATTTGTAGGTACTGAAATTTATCGCAATAATTTGCAATCATTATTGTTCTTAAGGGTGTCGAATGTCGCAGTGTTATACTTTTATTTATTTCCTGTTGCTGGTGGTTTCCTGCAGCTTAATGTGAAATCGGCTACTCATTTAGCAAAATTCTCAATTATTACATTTTCATATTATTGTAACATTAATCTTTGTACTCTTTTTATACGTAGATATACAATTTATATAAAACATCGCTGTACCCTTTAATCTAGCATTCATTGATAAATGTAACCAATTACAAATGAACTGATTAATTTATTATTTATTTGTACTATAAGGGTTGTCTTTCTTTTTTTAGTTTTGCATATAGCCATACTGTTTTTTAAAGTACTCTTCATAAAATACACGTTTTCAGTCTCTCAAACCAAAAAAGTATCGGTTGATTTTTCCAGCGACGGGAGCCGTTGACCACGTAGCCCATTGTTGATTCTAGGAAATCTAATAAAATCGTCGTCAGAACTTCAGGAACGGATATACACTTTCTGTCAGCTTCTTCTTATCTCACAGATTATTGACGCTCAGTTTTGGGTTAATAGGATCCATCGTTGAACCGGCTTAAAGTTTTTCGATACCAATTAACGCAACCCGAAAAATTTCTTGGTTTGGGGTCGATCTTCCTTGATCACTTGACGTCTTTTACGCGGCTATATTCAAAAGTTAGTGCCTAATAAAAAGTTCTTTTAAACAGTTTCATATCTTCTATTTGCGTTAATTTGTATTAATAACACTACAATGAGATTACAACGAGAAAGAAAATTATAAAAATAAAGTAATATAGAGGACATATTAATATATGGAATGATTTCTTTAAAGGGAGATACACCATTCGTAAGCGTTTCTAAACATTTTTTCCCAAGGACTTTTTTGGAAAATTTTCCAGTCTTCAGGCATATATGGCCATTGGAATGGTTGAATGCAGCGTTCCGGGTGCGGCATCATAGCTAAATGTCTTCCATCTTTTGAACATACTCCTGCTAGACCTTCAACGCTTCCATTAGGATTCATTGGGTACGTTTCGGTAGGTACACCGTGGTCGTCAACGTATCTCAGACAGATACACTTGTCCTTGATAAGATCTTTGTACACACTGTCGTTTTTAAAAACGAATCTACCTTCTCCGTGTGCTACCCAGACACCCAATACGGATTCTTCCATACCTTTCAACATAATAGATTGCGATTTGGCGATTTTAACGGTGCTCCATCGACATTCATATCTTTCAGATCGGTTATGTTCTAGCATAATGTCAGGAGTACCCCGTGCGTTGTCTAAATGACCCACCCAACCAATCAGCGCCATTAATTGACAACCGTTGCACACACCTAAACTGAAGGTATCTGATCTTGATATGAATTTCTTAAATTGCCGCTGTACTTGTTCGTTGAATAAAATACCTGCAGCCCATCCTTTCGCAGATCCCAGAACATCTGAAAGAAGTAGTTATTCATGAATATGTAACAACACCGAAACGATGATGACTAAACTTACCTGCATAGCTAAAGCCACCAGGGAAGATAACACCTCTGAATTCATCTAAAGTTACGACTCCATTCAATAAGTCTTGCATTGTGACATCCCAAACCCGGAAACCTACTCTCACTAATGCCGCGGCCATTTCTCGATCGCCGTTGGTTCCTTCTTCTCGAAGTACGGCAACTTTGATAGGCGCATCTTTCCCAAAGCATTTCGTTAAGTCCGGATCAAAACTTAGCTTGTATTTTGGACCAGTTCTCATAGCTAGTGACTCGTATTCAGATTCTGCGCACTCTCTAAGGGTCTGCCGTAATTCCAAATGATAGCTGGTATCCTCCCACATCTTCATCAACGGTAACACGCTGCTTTCGATGCAGGAGTTGTTTACAGAAATAGCTATCTTAGACTGCATCCCAAAACCAATACTTTTGCCTATTTTATACACAGGCGCGTGATGTTTTTCAAATACGGATAAACAGTGTTTAACATCACTATCCATAACTTCCAATATCCAACCGACCTCTTCACAGAAGAGAATAGGAATAGCTTTCCCGGTTTTGTGCGATATGCACACTTCCAAACCACTCACACCGCCGAAACACATTTCCAGTAAACATGTGATCAAACCTCCATCACTTATGTCATGTCCGGCTAATATTGCACCGTCCCTAATTAATTCTTGAGTGGCATCGAAAGCATTTTTAAAGTCTTCGATATTGTTTACATCAGGCACGTCATTTCCTAATTGTTTATAGCACTGTGCCAAAGCGCTACCTCCGAGTCTACTGCTGTCGTATGATAAATCGACGAAGAGCAAAGTACCCGATTTTCCCACTGATGGAGCTTTTAGGTCGGGAGTTACAACTTTTCTAACGTCCGGGCATGGCGCATAAGTTGAAATCACTAAAGTGCCTGGCGCCTTCACAGTTTTACCACCGACTCTTGCTGCCATACTAAGCGAATCCTTTCCACCATCTACGGCTATTCCCAATTGTGACATTATATCTGTCATTGCAACGCAGGCGTCATATAAAGCAGCACCTTCGCCTTGTAATTTCGCGGCCCACATCCAATTTCCGCTGCACTTTACATCTTTAATGTCGGTAATACTGGCAAAAACTAAATTGCTCAGAGCTTCTGCGACGGTCATTCGAGCGCCTGCTGCATTATCAATTAATCCTTTGATAGGTTGTTCCCCAATTGATGATGCAATACCTTCCTAAAATTATAAACGGTAACATTGACTCTTTTATAAAAACTTTTATTTGAAATTAAAAAAAAAAATAAAAGAAGCAATAGGGAGGTCAGCCAATCTCAAATAAAGGTATGTAATACCACGTTTTAAAAATATGATTGAAAATACTTACATATCCAAAATGAGTTATAGCAGTAACTGCCACGTCTGCGAGTGGGGTGTGTAAGGGCCCTACGCATTGTTGCTGTGCTACTAATCCCGTTACGCATCTATCTACTTTACTTGTAAGATATCGTTTACTCGATACTGCCGGTAATCTCAGGACACGTTCCAAGCTTTTGTAAATGGAAACATTGCTCGGTAATACTAAAGGTTTAAAACTCTTCGTAGTTCTGGTGCTATTGAATACCTTTCTAGGCATTTTCCCTAATACATGTTCCAGATTTAAATTAAACGGCACAACCGTTTGATCATCATCCAAGCTTAAGACAACCCGACCGGTTCCAGTTACTTCTCCGACGAAGTTTATAGGGCATCGTTCTCGTTTGCAAATTTGTTTCAACAGTTCTGTGTCGTCTTCTTTACACAGTAGGGCGTTACTCTCTTGATATTCGGCACCCCACAATTCTAGTGCACTAATAGTAGGATCACCTAAATCGAATTTATTCGCATATATGATACCGCCGGCAGGTTCAACGAGTTCTTTCAGCACGTTTCCATTACCTCCTGCACCTTGATCATGAATACTTAAAATAGGATTGTTTTTGCCTAGCTCTAAACATGCCCGTACAACTCGATTTAGTTTGTTTTCCATCTCAGCATCACCTAAAAATGGCGTCACATTTCATCAATTATCCTGAAGCTGTTAACACTATAAGAATACCTCTCTGAACAGCATTAAAGTCAAGTTCTACTTTGTTGTCTCCTTGAACTTCAACAGAACTTGCCGATCCTCCTCCCACGCCAATTCTATAGACTGGTCCGCCAATCTTTACGATCCGATGTCCCTTTGCGGGCTTAATCTTTTCGGTCATATTGGCCTCCATAAATCCAATACCACCACTAAACATAATAGGTTTAATCCATTCTCGCCGTTCATCCTCGCCGTTGACCATACCAAACGATCTTGCAAATCCCGAGATTAATGGTTCTCCAAATTTATTTCCGTAATCTGAAGCTCCATTACTGGCTTCGATAAGTATCTCTAGAGGCGAAGCAAAGTTACTTGGATATTCAAAGCTATCGTCCTCCCATTCCATTGGATAATCTAACAAATGGAAAATTTCTTATTGAGCGCTATAAAAAAAATTACCTACGTGTGTACCTTGTATATTTAGATTTCCCACTGAGTAACCCGCTGTTCCTGCAATACAATATCCACCTCTGCCTACACATTGTACATCTCTAATCCTGCCTCCGGTTCCGGTAGTTGCACCACTGAAGGGCGCTACTCCTGTCGGAAAGTTGTGGGTCTCAGCAGTGAAAATAAGATGCGATTCTGAATTAACTGGTCGTAGTTCACCTACAGAGCCACTATTAACTGGCTTTAGTGATCGATGTATGTATCCTTTGATGGCACTGAAGTAGCAAAAAAAAGTAGTATTATTCTACTTGAGCAGCTATGGAAAATAATTTTTATTTACAATAAGTATACGGATTTTTCATTAGACTAATAGACAGTTATGTATACTGCCGATTTGAGAGATTTAACAACGGAGTAGCTGGAGGCAACTTGTAAATTCAGATTTAAATGAAACTATGAGTTTATAGACTGATTTTTTGTAAATTTTCACTATTACGTTTTTAGAGGAATAATGCCAGTCAAACTTTAAATTTTTTAATTACTGCAAAACCCCTATTTCTAACAGTAAAAGTGCTGGGGCCTTGGTCATATATTAGCTTGTTTTATATAGAAGATTTTAAGGGAATTAAACTCGTTTAAATCATTATTTTATTCACGTGAGTTAAACTCTAATAAACAGATGACACGTTTTATCTATTACGCAAGATTTTGCGCGAGAGTGCAAGGACAGAGATTGACTATTGCGTTTGGACCTCTTTGCTGTTATAACAGACTCAATTAGAACACTGCAAGCTTCAATAATTCCATACGTAATATCTATAGATATAGATTTCGTCAGAAATTTTACAATTTGTATTTCTTAAACAGAAGAATGCACAAGCAATTGTGAGGATTATTGTTGGCACATTAACGCCTTTATCTAGTAATCCTTACTTTTTCAAACTTAAGCACGACTTAAATTAAAATTCTGAAGATAAACAAATTCAATAATTTTAAAAACATGCTCACGCACTTTGATGTATTAATGCATTACTAACGTCTTCATAATTTACCTGCTATTATCACTAAATTTAATCACGTTGTTGGAATTCGTGTGTTTCTGTGTCTCGATAATCATGTCTATTAACGATTTTTCATATTCGCAGCCGTCGATGACGATCCTGCCTTTGAAAAACCAATGCCTGCTGTGTTCGCTATTTGATTGAGCTAAATCGAAACATTCGACGCTTGTTGGATTTCGTTTTAGGACGGTTCTGAAGAGCTTTGTATAATAATCCAAATCGCTTTCATCAAAGGCCAATCCTAATTCATCGTTTATTTCTTCAAGTGCTTTTCTACCTTTTCCAAGAATATCCACGTCTCGCAAATCGTCTTTCTTGATTAATCTCTCGTTGAAGCTTTTCTTTGGAATGTTAGCCGGAGTATATCGGCATTCGGTCATACGATCGAATAACCCTGAGGCTAGTTGATCCTCTTCGTCTTTCGAAATGGCATTAGTTAAAGTGATCAAGTATCGCCTAGATACTTCTAAGCGTTGTATATTCTTTAAGTTAAGGGAATGGCAGATAGATACCGCATTGGTAGAGTTAGATGTTGAAAAATTGAACCTAGGTCCTACTTCGATGAGTGTAGCATTTAAATTGGCGATAAGTTGTGGTTCCTCTGTTAAATTTTCCGGGTAGAATGGTGAACGTAGGACCCATTTTAGCTTCTTCAAGTCCTCTGGAGTTAACTTCCCGTTTGCAATTTCGACATGGTAGCATATCTCCGTTTGCAAATCTCGTACTTTTACGTTGTTTTTTTGTAAATTGAGAAGGATTTCTTTTGTTTTTGCTGGCGTATATGCTGGATTTCGAAATAGGCGAAGTATCGACGAATCGTCGTAGGCTTGCATCCTTGGCTATTAGCAGAAAATATCTGAAACAGTTCACACAAGCGTTTTTAGTTTCACGAAAATCACTTAACTAATAAAACAATATTCAGTTGATCGAAAACATTTCAAAATTTATAAATAACGAAGAGGTCATTAGTATAGTGCTGCGGGGTTAACTTGATTGCTTATCTGTACAACGTACGTAACTATCAGTTATTCGTAAATATTTTTAAAAAAGAATGGATTTCATGTTTGCGATGAAATGCATTAGCGTGTAAAGCATTGCATTGCGTTTGATAATATTAAAGGAATCTGTAAGTTCTTGGAATCCTAAATAAATACACGAGAGAAGTAAAGCTGTTAAGCTGAACTGAACACTTCAGGTAGAGAATGGATAACTACGAAGGCAAGATGTCTAGAGGTGAAGTATAACAATTTTTATTTTTTTTAAAACGAATAGATCTGCTCTTTTCCTTCTTAATATGGTCACAAAAATTGAAAATATAAAACGATTATAATGTAAAAGACAAGGGGCTTAAATTCATTTAAACTTGTGTTCGTGTGTCCGGTGAAACCGGAAGGTAATTTCTAAAAGTTAGCTCTCTCGAACAAAATAAATCTGCAAATTTCTAAATTTGCAACCTGCTTAGTTACTGATAAACGGCTAACGTAAGCTCATCCCGTGACACCTACATATGCAAAAGTAAAAAGACAATCCTCGCAAGGCTAACGTTTTATGAAACGAAAAACTTAATTTTCAATTAACGGGAAACGCATGTTGCAAATTCTTATTCTTCACGACGCCTAATGTTGTATCTCTTACGTCATTTATTATTATATTTATATATTTACAACCTACGCCATTTGAATAAATACAACTTTGGCTATTTTATCTGAACAGAGATAAGTTGGCCAGATAATTACAAATTAAATGCTTTATTTATAATGTTATCATCAATATTTTCCTTTACTATGAAACGATAACCAGTCGAACGAAAAATTCCACAAGTTTCGACTGATATCGACGTTGCGTTTAAAAATGTCCATGTAGATCTTGTATAAGGCTTATAATCGAACGTTTGTAATTTTTATAACGCGAATGAATTCTTTCAGATAAAGAAATTGAAGAAATTACAGCTAAACCCGTACAATAGCGGCAACTATTATATTAATTACATTTCTAACATGATGCAGAAACACATAGAAATTAGTGAACCTCCAATAGGTTTAGAGAATTTATATCGGGTCTTATTTACTAAGGATGCTCTAGACCTGCTCGCCAAATTATTCCTCGAGTTTGAACACCGGATAAATAAGGTACCGCCTCCTTATATTACTAATTAATATATCTTCATATATTCTTTTTAGCTTTACTGTGATCGGCAAATTCGAAAGTATGAATTAAGATCATCGAAGAATTTGCCAAAATTTTTAAATAGTAAGCAACGCAGTGATGAAACTTGGAAGGTAAATCCTGTACCGGAGCGTTTGGCGAATAGGCGTTTAGATTTGGGAGATGTATCTCCGGCCAACACATCCCACTTTTTCCAAGCATTAAATGCCAACGTACAAGGAATACAGGTAAACTTTGTCTTATTTTTTATTTATTTTTATCTTTATTAATGCTAGAAGTTGTTTTAAAACTGTCTCACTTCAAGTAGAATACTTTTATACCGCTATGCTGCAAATGTGGTTTGCACTTGAATAAAGGCGAAAGTTAAATTGCAGATTAAATTATTTTTCTGTTCAAGTGAAGGTCACATAACCAGTTGTTAGCAATAGATACACGAATGGAACGTGTATCTTGATATTAATTCAGATTTCAAACCACGTTTCTACGTTTCTCTAAATTACGTTTCTACGTTTCTCTAAATTACGTTTCTACGT